>CABFOW010000544.1:0-103456 GCA_902141385.1 Timema californicum | reverse complement strand
ATTTTTTCTATTTTGTTACTTATTTTAATTCATTATTTGCGATTTTGGGGATAGGATCACCGAAAAAAAGAAATGATTTTTTTTCGTAGCCTACTTTTAAAAATAATCCGAAATGTGATTTGCTTAGTAAGCTAAGCTTGCTTTTGAATTTTGCTCTTAACAACAAATGTTTTGTATTGAAAATGCATGTGAAGGAAACATTTAAACTATTAAAGTCATTTTTACGTAGCAATCTTATACTGTTTTTGATAAATGAGCTCTAAGAGATCAAGTGTTTTAAATAGAAATAACACGTAAAACATGCCAGTCAATAAGGTCGATTCTCAATTTTAGTTGGTATAAAATAAAAAATAAAAGAATAACAAAGGCCGTGAAGCGAGTATTTATTCGAGTGTCTAGAAAAAGAAGCAATACTAGCTCCGTAGCTAGAATTTTGCGAGTATTTCGAGTATTGTGAGTATTGTGAGTATTTCGAGTATTGTGAGTATTGTATTTCGAGTATTGTGAGTATTGTATTTCGAGTATGCGAGTATTGCGAGTATGCGAGTATCTCCGATCACTGATATCTCAATCACCGATACATTTGGGATCGAGTAACTCGGAGTATCAGTGATCAAATGGTATCGGTGAAAGAATCACAGTCAGTGATATATCGCCCATCTCTAGTATCAACACTGAACAGAGTTGATTCAGTTGTACCTCTACTATCACAATCCCCTTACCATACTTGATGTACAGTCAGGTAAAATAATACTGATAATATGGTAGAATGCTATCTATATTTACCGTGTAAAAATATGTTTCTATTAGTATATTTCTTTCTAACAAACTCCTAAAAATATTAAGGCCGTGACACTACATTGGTGGTCATGGAGGTAGAGGCTCCAGCCTCATCTGGTCTATTTGCCGATAGCAGGGATGTTGGGATTCTAATCACGGCAAACCATCCCGATTGGTATTAAGACGTAGTGTAAAAAAAAAGTCTCAATCTGTAATATCCGTAGTTTATTTATGACCGATTAGCTTAAGATTTTTGTTGAATGGTAAATATTCACTGCCATGGAAAATCAATGCTTATTAAATAAATAAACAACCTTTCCTGTACAAACTTATATCCATGGAATCACACATTATAAGGTAAAATACATTTTATTTTAAAGGTTTTTTTAATTAGTTGGAATCAAATTAATGATCGTTGACGTACGCACAAAATAAAACCATTATTCTAATGATTACAAAGATATATTTCTAGCTCGTAACTACCTATCTTTTAGTGGTAGTTTACTGAAAGCGTATTTTTGAAGATGTTCTTTGAAGCATGATATTTGAAAATTTGTTCGATTGTGTAGTAGGATTTACTTTAAATGTTGTTTTTATGATAGGCCTAGTTTTCTGGTTGGACGAATGGTTTTCAAATTAGAAACGCGTATTTTTGCAGTCCACATTGATAACATGTTACTAATTTTACATTAGTAATGTTATAGCTGCCAAAATTTACAGCTGATGATCCCATGGCTCGTCGTTTGAATATTTGAAATTCTCCCTAATTATCCTATCTTACCTTCCTGCAGATTTATTTTTTCTACAGCTATATTTAATTGAATAATATTAGATTTTCCTATTAATAAGCTAGATATCACGTAATCACGCGATGTTGTGAATAAAATATAAACACTTTAATCATGCTAGTGATTTCGTAGATAAGTTTTGGATCTTATGTTAATCTTTTTCTAATTTAATGCCTGAGTTTCATTATTGATACACAATATTTAATATGTAGGATTATACAGCATAAAGAGTTCATAAAATATAATCACGTAAATATGCTTAACTATCTGCGTAACTACCTATAGGCAATTAATAAATTAAAATGTTCAGATTGACTATAAGTTTAAACAAAATTAAGCAAAAAAAAAACATAATAATTTTGCTCTATTATTACTAGCTTGGTATTTTTTAATTTATTTAAAAGGTCCACTATCAAAAAAATACCAATTTGATTTTTTTATTAATCCTGTTAAACTATTTACATTTCCAATTCAAATGTTGATTTTTTAATTTTTGTGGAATTTTAAACTAAAAAAAAAATATCCCAAAAGTATCTTGTAGAATTTGTAGTAAGCCTAGGTTACTGAGCCCAGAAAAGTAGCCTCTGGACCCCGTGGTTTAGTCGTTAAATATGTTGACCACAATTCTAGGTATCTATGGTTTGATTCTGGGTGGTGTTCATGAAGTGATATAATATACTTTTTTTTACAGTCCTGCTATCTAATTTAAAAATATCTAGGCCCTAGGCAGGACCTATAGTTTTACTCATATTGCCTTAAATTAGTTTAGCTTGTAGTTCATAGGCTGATGTAATTATTGTATTTAGAAAGTCAAGTAAAATGCCCCAATTATTTATCATGAAAGAATTAATCCCAAGATTTTTATTGAACACATTTTTCTAGGACCAGGCATAAGTTATATAGGCTAAGATGTGGCCCTAACTTCATGATTTATGCAAGTGCGAACCTAGAGGAGCATTTTGTGTGGTTGAGTCCAAGTTAAAGGAAAACTTAATTTTACTCAGGTCCCTTATCTTGAGATCTGTAAAATGGGCCATTTTCCACCATCATACGACATGATCAAGTCTCAAAATTTCAAACTGAATATTAAAATACTACAGCCCAAGTTCCAATTTTCATAGGATCAACCTTATTTGAAAGTTGAAAAAGCTATTAGACTTTAACGTATTCATACGTCAAGTCATGTGATCTGCAACTGTCACTTATGGATAGATATTATCAATAACAATAAAGTAACATTAATAATATAGGAAAGGGTCATAAATGCTGCCAACATTTACAAAAAAGGTCTTCCTACCAAAATAGCACAGTTTGATACAAACTGTGGCTCGTGACTGGTTTTATTTTGGTCTATCAGCATCTACTTTTGTTTTAATAAATAATGGGTAAACACGAAATCCCGATCTGCATTTTCGAAAATCTAGCGGAGAAAAAATCATCTCGGCTTTCTATAATTTATTATAATAGGCCCTAATACTAATTTAAGGTACTTATAAACTGGTTCCTAGTAGGCCTACATTATTTAAAAATTAAAATTGTTACTTGTTTATTATAATAATTTTTTTTCTCGCATACCGATATGCTTGCTGGTCTTTGCATACTCTCTCACGAGTCATGAAAGTATTGGCAGCCTTTGTATTACAACTTTGTGCACATTTATTTAAACATTTGTCAACGTTACTGTTCTATTTAAAATTAATAGTGTGTCATGCTAGGTGGCTATTGACAGCTACTGTCAATTTTTATAGGTGTACCTAGAGTTTGTTTTGTAATTATCTGGCTAACATTAGCAGTAAAGCGTTTATAAACATAAAGTCGTAGCTAGTGTTGGAGGGAGTATTATAATCAAATCATGATTGGAATAATTAATAACGCAGACAAAGGGATTTCAAAAAAAGTCAATATTGACAATATGCAACTGATTAACCTTACAACTGTCAATGTTAAAACCATCTAAAAATGATATCTCCATAACACATGGCTTGCCATTATTAATACATGGAAGTGTCTCTGATGATCTCTTAGAACCGAAGGATAGGATTATTCCTACAGCAAAGCGAAAATAGATGCGTCGGAATATCTTTTAAAAGAGCTCAGTTCAACTGATAGTCCGTAGGCGGACGTAGCACACGAAAACCAACTGCAAAGTAGATTTTAAGCTTTCTCGACATCCTCTTGTTAAGAAGTAAAATAAATAAATACTTGAAAACGGTTAGCAAATATATATATATTAAAAAAAGCTCTATAGACAAGTATTATGGCTTTTTTTTAACAGAAGGGGAGAAAAAGTTTATAAACATTTTCCAACCCTTCCTCTATTTTCAATCCCATTCACCCTAACATTCCCAGCCCGCACCCCTTCTCCGACATAGTTTCCATAATATTTACTTCCAGTTTGTGGAACGAGAAGGGCAAAGTGACTTCATCAAACTGTGTGGGAGGTAGAAAACTACGATTATTCTAAAGAAACACCATCTAGGCAAAGACGTATTGCTCTAAGAAGATGTACAGGAAGAGGTGGAGGGAAAAAAACTGGTATAGAGGGTAGACATGAGAAGACAAGTTTTAAGGGAAGGGGGAGCTGGTGGTGGGGGCGATGTTCAAAGATCAAAGGATGCCGCGTAGCGCCTAAGGGCCCGGGCTGGTGCTAATTGGAAGCCTCACTTCCACTGCAATAAGAAGATGGGGCGTGCTATTGAAGGGGAAAGGGGGGGTTAAGGAGTTTGATAGAGTGTAGGGGGAATCCCCCTCCATTTTACCTAGTTGGGAGGGGAAAAAAATGCCGCCTTTTTGGCGGGGCTTTTGCTTAGCTGATACCTCCCTGTAACTTTACCAAAGAGTATCTTTAATAACTTTATCCTTTATAAGCGGCCATGACGTGGCTTCCTTTTCCCTTGATATCGCTTGTCCTTCTCTTATCTCAACCCGCCCCCCCCTCCCTCTTCCTCTACCAAGAACATCATATAATTTTCTCTCTCGCACCTTCATTCATCGTACCTTGAAGTCAGATGTTTCTTGGTAGGAGGTTTCGGACCGAATGCTCATGAAGGGTGTTGGCCGGACGACGGGCCGTCACCCGCCGGTACTTGGGTGGTAGCGCGCTCCCCGCGTTTTAAATTTCTAAACGCCTGCTTCTGCGTCGGAACTTAGCACAGTAACAACGTTGATTAGAAATATACTACAAGGAGCATTGATAGTCAAAAAACAGAACTAATCTTGAAGAGGTAAGGTTAGGAAATGTTACTGGCGCCCAACTAAAACACAAATCATATAGAAAAAGAAAAATATATATTTTTCTTTTAAAACTTTTATTTTTTTATATATATATATATATATATATATATATATATATATTTATTACATCTGAAGGCCTATTATTATATCGTGATCGATGCTAACTTACAAATATGACCGCGGCAGATTATCTAATAAATTTAAGTTGACACATAAATAATATAAACGTGAATCAGTAACTTTTGGGACTGTTAGATCCCTACCATTGTATACTATTCAAATTATGTGGCCGTGTCGGCTAAGCACCCCCTCAAAAACTCATTAAAGATGTATTGTAGTATTCTTTGCCGTAACTTCAGTAAAATGATAGAATATTTGAAGTGATTTCAGTGGGTTTAGGCCTAACCTACCCTGACGAGAGGTGATATAAACTTTGCACGGACATATTTTGGAGGAAAATTTATAAAAGTGCCTACAATAATAATTTGAGAACATTTGACAAACATGTTGTTCCTATTAGCTAGTATAATAATTTTTATAGAACATTTTGATGCCTTAGTAAAAAACGTGTTATATGAATATTAAAGATAATATAATTCAGAATAAATCAAGTGAATTTTTTTATATTATTTAAACTAATTGGATAGGTAATTTGTGTACATTATATAAATCATTTACTCATTGATATTTGTTATAAAAAATTGTACTAAAACAAGAAATAATATATAAGGTCGATGACCTTACAATAAATATAAAATTAGGGAAACATTTAACACTAACTTAGATAAAACGTATAATAATAAATTCTTATTTTAATTTTCGATGTAACAGTCATAGATAGTTTTTTTTAATAAAAATTGATGCACACAATATAGAATGACATGCCAGTTAAAATTGAATAATGCTGGAAGTTTATAACGTTAGAGAGAGTGGTAATAAATTTGATGAAGATTAAAGATAATTATGTTCCTTATCTGATCTAAGGTCCCATGGTTTCTTAGGCCTATGTTGCCCGCTAATGTCAACTAGTTTCGATGCTTGTTGGCATCATCCTCAGGACTAGTACATGATATAAGAGGTGAGTCCCACGTCATGATTTGACATTACCACTCTCCTTAACGTCATAAACTTCGAGCATCTTTTAATTTTGACCTACATGTCATTCTATATTGTGTCTACCATGTATCATAACAAAATTATATGACTATACATTTACATTCATCTCTATTTCCAGCCACTGACCTGGGTCAGTTTTTTATTCAAGTTATATATTTTCCACTACTGGCTTGCTATGTCTGTCGTAGCTTCCTTCATATTTCTTATGAGCTAACTTAAGAATAAGACAGGTACAATATCCAGTCCCCGCCCGTTAATTTATCAATGTGAAAGGGTAAATCCATATCTTCATAAATGGTAGATTTTCGGCCAGGCCGGGAATCGAACCCGGAACCCTTCACTTACAAGGCAGACACTCTACCGATTGAGCTAAGGTGTCGGACGACTATAACAACAAACATTTAAAAAAGTAATTAATTTTAAATGTATTTTTAGAAGTATTTTTAACATTTTAAATGTTTCCATAATTTTATGTTAAGGAGGAATGCCAGGTCTCCACCGTGGTTCGGATTCCACGTTAAACTGTAGGTCCTTCATTTCATCTCACAATCACCCTACCATTACACATTAGCGTAAGTGCGTATAACCCGAACGGGTAGTAAGACGCGGTGCTAATAATAATAATAATAATTTATGTTAAGTGTATAAGTTCAAANGGAATGCCAGGCCTCCACCGTGGTTCGGATTCCACGTTAAACTGTAGGTCCTCCATTTCATCTCACAATCACCCTACCATTACACATTAGCGTAAGTGCGTATAACCCGAACGGGTAGTAAGACGCGGTGCTAATAATAATAATAATAATAATAATAATAATAATAATTTATTTTAAGTGTATAAGTTCAAAAAACCTGTGTATTATTTATTGTTGTGCCAATATCTCATTTAAGACATTTCTTTCTATAGTACATCTCAATAAGTAACAGTTTTATATATTGGTGACATTTTTTTAATATGTAGAAATTTGACTAAAAATCACTGCCTTACATTTCTGTTGTTCAAGGTAGACGAATGCAAAACAATACGCATTAACATTGGACCATGCTAGTGGTAACGCAAGAATCGCAATCAACAAAATTGCCAAAGATGTGGAGGGCCGGATGTGCAATAGGTGTTTTCCCTAGTGCGATTTTAACTAGAGATTTTCCATATTATTTTCATGCTTTTGCGGGTTCATGTTCTCATAAACTAACTTATTTATATTACGCTGCTAATAGCTCTTGTGCTAAGCTCATTTAAAAAACTCTTATCTTCTTTCTATGTGAATAGTTATACAAATAAATTTATACGTGGCTAAATCAAGAATGGAACTTAAGTAATATCTTACACAAAAATAGAATATTCAAAATCAAAATAGAATAAATCTAATTTTTAATTTATTTCCCAGACGTAGATTGGAATAATAATAATAATAATAATAATTAGCACCGCGTCTTACTACCCGTTCGTGTTATACGCTTTTTAAGTACTAATTACTCTAATGGATTAGGACTTGGGAAGGTTGAATTAGAGGAAGTTAACCCGCATTTGCATGGAGGGGGAGTGGAAAACCATTTAGGAAAAACCACCCCCAGTTCCCCTTACCGAGATTCGAACCTCGATCTCCCCGTCCTCAGCAGTCGAGCTTCAACACGACAAGCGCGTTAGCCAACTACGCCACCGAAGCGGGTCGTAGATTGGAGCTCGCTGTCATTTGACGTAGGGGATATAGGGATCTATCAAGGTTCTTCTCCATTTTAAATACAATTAAATACCCTTCCTTCAACACTCTGGACAGTGGTATTCTTATAACGAACGATGTAACACCATCTTGGAATCAATATCTACAAACAGTTCTTTCTTTCATAAGTATTTTATTTTATTTATATTTAACACTTTACATCGATTACACATTACTGAACTAACACAGTTAAATTAAATTGCTCCAACCCTTTGGGTTCTCGAAAAATACAATATGTGTGATAAAAAAATGAAAAGTTTTTGTCAGTTCTGTCTATCACAAGTTAGGGCTTTAAACGTCGGGGGGATCTACAAACAGTAGAGCACAAACAAATATTTCTGGACAGTCAAATCTATTTTTAAACTACTACCCTTAAGAAAAATATAATACTATTTAACTACGATATTTTAAACCTATTTGGATGTAAATGATCTCAGAGCATGCTCATTTGTGTTTGTTTTGTATTTTATATTGCCAGGTGTAATTTATCTCTGTGGTTTTTCCATTCCGCTTTCCACGGATTACCTCTAAGTTAACTACCTATTTCATGGATTGCATCATCAAGAGCCATCTTGCGTAAACGTAGGCCTCATAGTTTAAAAATAAACAAGTCACAATTTGACCAGGCCTTATTGAGTCAAATTCAGGCATAAACAATTTGATAGTCTCTTCTTTTTCTATCTTAAGTACCTGGTCCTAAGTCACCCCTTTTTGTTCTAGTTCAAACACCCTATTCTAGGTGAAACACCATACTGGTTCTAGCCCAAAGAGCTTGTCGTTGGTCAAAATTTGTTCCAGGTCAAACACCTTATTCTAGGCTAAGCACCATGTTCTAGTTTAGCCATCCCTATTCTAGGTCTAATATTCTTTTTCTAGATCAACCATTCCTGTTCTAGGTCAAATAACCTGTTGGTTACTAGTTCAGCCATTACTGTTCTAGGTCAAACACACTGTAGGGTACTAGTTCAACCATTACTGTTCTAGGTCAAACACACTGTAGGGTACTAGTTCAACCATTACTGTTCTAGGTCAAACACCCTTTAGGGTACTAGTTCAACCATTACTGTTCTAAGTCAAACACCCTATAGGGTACAAGTTCAACCATTACGGTTCTAGGTCAAACACCCTGCAGGGTACTCGTTCAACCATTACTGTTCTAGGTCAAACACCCTATAGGGTACTATTTCAACCACTATTGTTCTAGGTCAAACACCCTATAGGGTACAAGTTTAACCACTACTGTTCTAGGTCAAACACCCTATAGGGTTCTAGTTCAACCATTACGGTTCTAGGTCAAACACCCTGCAGGGTACTGGTTCAACCATTAGTGTTCTAGGTCAAACACACTGTAGGGTACTAGTTCAACCATTACTGTTCTAGGTCAAACACCCTATAGGGTTCTAGTTCAACCATTACGTTTCTAGGTCAAACACCCTGCAGGGTACTGGTTCAACCATTCCTGTTCTAGGTCAAACACCCTGCAGGGTACTAGTTCAACCATTAGTGTTCTAGGTCAAACACACGGTTCTGGCTGGACAATTCCTGTTCTTGGTCAAACACCCCCTTCTAGGTCAACCATTCCTGTTCCAAGTCACCCCATTCTGTTCTAGGTAGTTAATTCCTCGCTGTTCTATTTTAACCATTCCTGTTCTAGTTCATCCAACCTGTGTTAGGTCACTCCACCCTATTCTAGCGTTAAGATGTATAATAATTATTAATTTCTCTCCAGAAAACTTAAGGCCTATTTTCTTTAGTGTATGAAATTTATGACAAATATAATTTAAGTATTCAGCTATAGGTAAACGTATGTGATTCGCTAGTACTCAGAAAATACGTGCTAGCTCACTGTTGATGTTAACGATATTTTATATTTAAAATTTCACGTATTTAATTTTTAAAGAACCTTGTTTGTATTCTTTCATCAGTGCTCACAATAATTTAATTTACTCCTCCAATGTTGTAAAGCCAGCTGACATTAACATATTTTTGTGTTACTTTATTTAATAACGTGTCTCCATCACCGTGACTTTTTTTTATATTTTAAACAATTTTAAATTCCTTACAAAGGACAAAAAGACGGCGAATTTTTTTTCCTACCTCCTAACATAGTATGAGTATGTATAAATAATATACAACAAAATAAATTAAATAATGTGCATATAACGCGTGCTTCCGGAAATTATCTGGCTACCTGTTTATTATTTTCAGCTGGGAAAGTGGTTAGTACTTGTCTGCCACGTGGGGTCATTGTTTCTCAAAAGGCAGCCCGAAGGCCGCGTCCGGACCTTGATCCTAAACTGTTTGACTCACAAGCTTACTGTAGATTTACACGTTCGCCGAAAATCAGCCTAAGATCTCTAAGCTAATCACAAGAGCTCAGTTCAGGGGCGTAAGGTGTTCACTGGCTAATCAGAGCTTGTTATGTACCACTGTACCTATTATATGTCCGCACACATTCGGTCTCCTCTTTGACCAATCACAAATAAGCTTTTATATACTAGACATGCTTCACACAGTAATGTATTCCCATTGATAGTTGACCAATGAGCGCTCTAATAAACGTAAACTGCTTTCCTTCAGTTGAAATAGTTTCAGTTTGGTCGGTTGTGTTTGAAAACATCTGCTTGGGAGACCCAACCTAACTCTAAGACCAACTGACGGTTCACATTAATTGCATAGTACGTTTTCTGTAATCCCCTACCCTAGCTGGGGAATAAAAATTCCAGTTCTAATTTTGGGTCCTAATCTTACACTGAACTGCAGAATGGAAAAATAAATCGAGGAACTAGATTGTGTTTACTGTACACTTTAATAATTATAAAAGGCATTAAATGTTTCGATAAAACATGAAGTTAGGTTAGGATAGGTTAGGCTATGTAAGGAAACCTAACTAGCTAATTAAATCTGACATGCTATATTCTTCTAAAATGATTATTCATTTTTGTTATAAAAGAAGTAAGTATACTAGACCACCGATGACGTGGAGATCTAGGTTCAAACCTTGGTCATGAGGGTGGTTTTACCCTAATACTTTTACACTCTCCCTCTACATAAATGCGGATACACTTCCTATAATATAGCCTTCCTCATCCATAAAACCTCTAGCTTAATTAGTACACACGCGTACTACCCGAACGAGTAGTGATACTCGGTGCTAAGAAATATTATATATTATTTACTTCCTCATAATATCAGAAATATAGTATAATTAATTTATAATTTCTTCTTCAAATGAGAATAGTCCATAAGATCTATACGGGATTATTTTATTTCGATTTTGAATTTAATATTTAATATAAATAAGCTCATAACAATTTTATGTTGGAAAGACATCGGAGAAAAAATACAGAATGATTTTATTTATCTCTTAGTACAAGAAAATGTCAACACCTACTATTTGCTTGGTTATTTATCTATGTTTAGTTTTTAAGTTACTATCTAATATAATTTATCTATTTATATATCCATTTTCTTACATTGACCAGCCATTGTGTTTGTAATAAGACTGGCCAACAGGTATGGTCAAGGGCTATCAGACATACCCGAATACAACCCAAGTCCAGCAGCCGGTGCAATGCGAGCCGGAAGGTTGCGCACATTTGACCTGCTCTTATCGGTAAGCATTGCACCGCAGCAAAAACTATTCTTGCCGGGAAATCCGATGCCATCCGATGCAGGCCGTAGCGAGCCGATTATGCAAAGTGTGCGTTGCCCCTTAGAATTTAATTTTTTAGAACTTGTAAAAATTATATATTTATAAATTTATCTTATTTAACCAATGCATCCGCCTTTAAACATATCAATAATTTAAGTCCTCGTGTGACTCTTCTACCTACTTTATTTTAAGTGAAAATGGGATAAAACAAGGAAAAACTAGAATCGAGAATACTTTCCGAGCTGGTGCTGAGCGATATAAGCTGATGCGATACGGACAATTTGAGCCAACTTTAAGGCGTTCTTCTCGCAATAAGCTGGTACGCTAAAGACGGGCATATCGGGGTTCGAATACCAGTCGGGGGTATTAAAGGTGAGATTTTCTGAATGGTTTCCCATTCTTAATTCGGGTAAATTTTCTCTAAATTTCACCTTATTTGTCTTTACAACATTGGGGTAGTTAATATAACTTAAATGTATAGCTCCGACAGCTCGAATGGATAGTAAGACAAAGTAAGAAATAAAAATAAATCAACGTCATTACATAAATATTAAAGGATTGAATTGGTGTACCGTACGTTGTCAGTTTTTAGAATCCACTCATAATTAAATTCTAAGTAAACAAGTGGATTGTTGCATTTTAATATATGGCTACAGGTTATCTTTATAAAATGTAGTCAAAATATTTTATAGGGAAAAGTTATATAAAATGAAATATCACTACACTTTCCAGTAAAAAGTCCTTCTTTCATCTTCACATCAATACGATAAATTTAAAACTACCCCTCTTCCAACTCTTTACATGATTGTTGCACCATATGATTGAGTTGGAATTTTTTTTAACACCAGATAAATATTTTATCTAACAATAATACAATCATACACAATCAGGTTTCCCATGTTGATGTAGACAAAGAATGATGATCCAGTTCAAATGAACTACTGCACACACAGCAGAAAATGCGAAAAATCGCTAGGAAAATAAGGTTTTTATCAGAACCTACCACATTTTCCGACACCCAGGACCCACCCATAGCCTTTAAAATTAGAGTTCATTTGTCAAAATTGGTTAACCTTTTTTTTCGTTGTTTCAATCATCGGAAATGGTATTGTCAAATTATACCGGATGTATGGTAACTTGTTGAAACCACTTCAGAGATGGACAAGATACATACAAACAATGAAAAATGTATATTTTATAAACAAATGTTCCATTCAACCTTGTTTGTAACCCAGTAATATGGAGCTGCCAAACACTATAGGAAATGCTCAAAATGGCCACCATCCACCTGAATTAAAGCATTTCAAAGCAATGTATGTATTTTGAAAGAGTTCTGTATTCTACGACATGACGACTGAAGGCGTTCGTTCATGTCAAATATGGCCATTTTGACCACTTCCTATAATTTTAAGAAGATTAACATTAATGGAGTACAAACAAGACTTATAACTCGGAAACAAGATCAAATGGGACAAATGTTTATATAAACTAAAGCAATGTAGGTATGTATTTTGAAAGAGTGCCGTATTCTACGACACGACGACTGGAGGCGCTCGTTCATATCAAATATGGCCATTTTGAGCACTTCCTATAATTTTAAGCAGATTTACATTAATGGAGTACAAACAAGACTTATAACTCGTAAACAAGATCAAATGGGACAAATGTTTATATTAACTTTTTTTTTCATATATATTATATCGTGTTTCCTATCCACCACTGAAGTGAGGCCCACATGTTATGGTAGACCTTGTATGTATGAAGAAATATAAAAATCAAGTCCCATACTGAAACAAGCTCCTCAAACAAAGTTCCTTCACTTGTGCCTCATGCTACTGGCTGGTTAATTATGTCCTGTAAGTCGACCAGGTTTACTCGTGACGTCACACGCGGCGTAACATGTCTCGTTAGTCGGTTCCTAACCATGAATCCATGAGAACGACACGAAGAGTAGGCTACTGTATACTATAGACAAAACTACTGAGCATAATCTCGCAACACGCAAAGCTCACTATAAGGTTTACCGACTCGTTCTATAATTCACATGCATATGACGTAACAAAAAAAAAAGAAAAAAAAGAGAATAAACGTTCTCATGGTCGTAATGAAGTGTTAGTATGCCCGCAATTAGCACCAAGTGGTGAAAAAAAATTATAAGATATGATATTAATTGGTTTAATTTGAGTTATTAAATGCTATCTACTTAGCTTGTTATTTTTTTGGGTAAACAACGAATAAATCTAAGAAGTTTACACTTTGGACTAACAAACATAATGTATCATAGTTATGTTTGTGATGCAGCGGATAAAACGTCTTCATATTTCGATGAAGTTTCAAGACTTATGAAGAGTGTTTTTAAATCAAAGTGTTTATCACCACTTGACTATCAACGTTTTAATCCAAGATGTAGGATCATTAAACCTAGTCAAGAGGAAGTGTATTCACATTATCGTGAAAGAGGATGGGGGAACCAAAGCGATATATCTTATGTGGTCAACCGTATCCAATCCACTCTGTTGGAACTCTAACCTCAAACTACTCGTAACAGCATTTCAGTCTACTGAGAGTCCAACGCTTTAGACGGTGTGACCACCAGTACACATACTATTATGAGTTCAAGATCTATTTAACTAAATCGATGTAAGAAACCCCTATATTTTCTTTAGAGGGGTTTTAATTTAAATTATTGCTACCCGCAACGGGGGTCGATTAATACAAGATTTTCACTTGCACTTGGCCGCTATTGTTGGAAAGATCAAGATGTATATTGCAGCCAGTTGCATTGTCTTTGTTTTTTCACACTTATGGTATTAGTATTGTTGTATAATCCTCTTGTTGTGCTATTGCAGGGGCACTTCCTCTACTCAAGTATTTACCAAAATGTAGTATACTTGCCACTAGGGGTCGCGAAGGATTTAAGGGGCTCCTTGACATCCCACTAGATTTTAATAATCTTAACTTTTTGTTATATAAATCATATAAATAAATGTATTCATATTTTGACGTAATGTCATGGACTTTTATAACAGGGCTGGAAAACTGAAGGGGAAGGTAAAATTCAGGAAATTTCACAAAAAATAATAATTGTGAATTCAGGATATTTAAGTGCAAGCTTAAAATAGTAGGCTTTTTATGGAAGAAAAAACGTATCCAAAAACTAAGCACGCTGATTCAAACACATGTTTAACTGCATAAATGTTTCCTTCAAGGTAATGTAGCCTTAATTTAAACACCAATGACATTATTTAACCAGAGTCAATTTGATGGAAAATTGAATTTCATTAGTCTTCACTTCTTCTGTATATAATATAGATAATATAAGGAAAAACTCAGAAGTTACATTCAAAAGTAACGTGATGTATTTTTATGTAAATAACTTTATATCAAATAGGCCTAATAAAGATAGGGTTAAATGAGTTGATAATGGTAGGCCTGACAAGTAAATTATTTGGGAAGATTTGAATTATTTATAGATGATCTAGAAAACAGAAGAAATTATGTATTAAAAAAATAGTTGTAGCCTTGTTAAATATTTTCTTCCCCTCGGCTACGGGTTAGTTAAGATTACCACAAAATGTTTATCTATTTAACTCATTACATTTTTCATATACATGCTTTCTTAATTTGATTTAAAATAATTAAGGATCCAGCAGTTTTAAAAATTGTACTTAGAAGTTAAAGATATTCGTTCATTACATTTTGACTTGAACGTCTTATTGAGATCTGTCTTGAGATAATATCTACTTCACAGATCGGTCGTGATAGCTTTGTCGGCGCTAGTTTCAAAATTGAAACGATGACTTTTAGCTGTAGTGTTTTCTTGTGATGTAAAAATCTTTAGAAGTAACTTCAAGAACACAGTAGGAAGCGTTAGACAAGAAAATATAAATTAACTGAGCACTAATTAAAAACGAACGTGCCAGCTTTAGTCTTACGTTCTTGAGAACTATATTATTCTTAGATATTTAAAAAAAAATCATCTTTTTTTAACTGTACCATTTAAAAAATATATCATTTATATTAACCTATATAGGATACATTCCCTAAACATAAAATTGTTTTAGCATAAGACAGCATTAAATGAATCATTAAGCAGCTGCCTTGAAGCCACCCCGATATTTTGCTTTTAGGTAGAGCTAAAATGAATGAGGATAAACACTCACAATACTTCTAAGTCAATTTAGGCACTTCCAATTTATTAAAGCGAGTTTCTCTAAACCTGTAGTAAGCCATTATAATCCCACACCTAAAGGAAAAGGTGAACTATGACTAAACAAGTAATTTTGCAAACAGTATACTTCGCCCCATACATTCATAAAATACATCGTGTAAAGAATAATATCATGCATGCACTTAGCTTTACAAAAGTATTAAGATTTTTATTTGGATTTTAAATTTAAATACATCCCATAATTTGTCCTTGGATTGAAAGTTAATATTCTACCTTGGTAATCAAGTTATATATTAAACAAATGAATACTATACAATATTCAAAAGGGAGAATAATCATTGTTCACGTGGCTTCAGGTCAGTTTTACAAAGTATGTTAAAGATATAGACATATTTAAATGCACTCTGGGAACTCAATCAAACTCTTAGAATTTTAAATTACAATTACTTGAGATGAGCTATTATACGTAAAATCTTTCGAGCAGCCGCCATATTGACACGTATAGCCATGTTTAAAAACCACGCATACTACAAACATATTTACGTTGTTCTGCCTAGGTTAAAATAATGTTTCTGACAAACTTTGTTAAAATTGGTCAACGCAACTGGCAGTTATCACGAAAAAATATCTGGATATAGACAAGAAAAGCCAAATTGCCAAGATAAAACAAAGCGAAATTTCTCTCGGTCGAAACTATATTCACAATCATTTAACTTTAATAAATAATAATCTATAAGCTATTTAAAAAAAAATGCCAGTTGTTTGATAAATTATTGATTTGTTTCACACTTCTATAGGCTGCGGATCAGTGAATAGGAAATAAATCATATTTCTAAGTGATTCCATCTCAGTTACGCTTAAAATAACGGTACTTTTACTGTAATTTGGATGTAAATTGAATCAAAAGCCTTAATTCGTCACGCCTTAAATGTGTATACTATTACATAATATATATTTTAAAAAAATTATCCATTTTTAGCCCTGCCAATAAATGCGAATCCGGAAATATTATGATAAGTAGCCTAATAACAGGTGTGGCCAAATAACTAAGACGTTTGACCCTATTTACAGTAAGATTTTCGTTCTTAAAAAGAGGAAGCAAATAAACAAACGAGGGAAGGAAAATAAATTGGTAGAGAAAGATAGAACGTATTAGCAGTACCATAATTTATCAAATTACGGAGGTGAATATATAATAAAAATAGGAAATGTATCTTTAAGAAAAATCTTTATTATCTTTTGAAAGACATAATTTTACAGTGATTTAGACCACGAGTATGCTTGCTACGGAGGTTAGAGGGGATACACCCCCTCCCCCTAATATTGTTGATTGTATTAGAAAGTTGCCTAAATAAAATATGTAGCATGTCAGCCAAGTGATTTGACATCTACAAGCCGTAATCTGCACAAAATACTAAACTGACATAACTGAATCTAAAGAAGAGAAGTAAAACTGATATATTCTGCAAAAATATAATTTGTATTCTACTTACATTAAGTGGATGTTCTCGGATACAATCACCATGCTTCAATACAGTATGCTGCCAGCATGGTGGAAGCGAAGGCGTGGCAGTTTCAAACATACGTCTAAACCCTTGAACTCCAAGTTGAAGAAAGGCATGACTGTCGTTGGTTCAATGCCACGAACCCGAGCGCTGCTGCCACAGCGGACTTCCTGGTCAACTCTTTCTCTGCTGTTCCAACCCTCCACCCCCTTTTTATTATTTACATACCCATATTTGGTCCTGTTTAGAGTCAGATAAGGGAGTATATAACGGGTGACCCCTAGGTTCATTAGTCTGTAGTTCATCATTGGATATCCTCGAAGGAAGATCCTCTGCTCCATTACCTGATGAAGATACTGCTGGCCGTGACGATTGGGTCGTGGGCATCACCGCCTCGACGCCGAGGGAGTCTTGTTTGACCATCCAAGTATTCATTATGTTTCCAAGTCCTTCAGACTTGTTGATTTAGTCCATATGACTATGTTATCTTTCTATGTCCTTTGGATTTAGTTTAATTTGTCGAAGCGACAATTATGTTTCCAAGTCCTTCAGTCTTGTTGATTTAGTTCATATTACTATGTTTTCTTTCTATGTCCTTAGGAGCTTGCCTTAAGCTTCCTTTTCTCCATGAGATCATTATTCCGTTTTAAGTTCTTATGACTTCGCAATATCTTATGACGCCGTGAACGTCATACTCAATTGTTCAAATTATGTATGGCTACACGCAGGTGGTCTAACACCTTTAATTGAGGCCCTAGTTAGGTCAGTATCTCACAGCATTCTTGTTGGCACCCCTCTTTCTGTGTTACTACTTTGGGTGCGCAAAGTGCGGAACACGGCTAGTGTTGTATAGTGGCCCGCACAGATAGTACTTTCATTTGCCCCTTGTTGGCANGGAACACAGCTAGTGTTGTATAGTGGCCCGCACAGATAGTTTTTTCATTTGCCCCTTGTTGGCACCTCATTGGTCCAAGTATTTGAAGTTAGTATGTACTAGATTTGATGTATACCCCAGGGAGTGGGTAATGGTATAAATGTACTATTGAGGGCTCTGGCAGTACCCACTGGGAAAGGACCAGCCATAGTACAATTTTGTGTGGCTACCTGATTGTTAGCCATCTTCTAATGTAATTGGCCTACGGTCATCTTACCATTTATTATCTAGGATGTCGTTACTTTTTTTCAAGTCAAGTTAGATAGCTTGGCCGACATTTAACTTTGTAGTTCTAAAACTATAGGATTTGCTGTTATAACTTTACAAGTTACTAACTCTCCATGTTTTCTTTTTAGACCCTTCTGGTGAAAGTCCGGCGCTAGCCCGGTTGTTTTGCAATCCTATATTCTCTATCTACTTAACTTCCATTTGACTGTTACATTGTCGTCTTGGACACGCTATTCTCCCGTGCTACGGGTAATTCTTATATTTTTGGAGTTGTTAGAAACCCTATCATAACAATTGTAAACCCATATCACCTTTTTATGTTATTTGTGTAATACATCTATTTTTGTTACTTATTCAATTCATTTACACTTATGAAATATTTCTCCGTCTCTACCCTGCTATACATTTATTTTGTAATAGTTAACATTCCCTTCTCTACATATTAGAGTGTAGGGGAGGAAATGGTGCAAATATAATTGACTAGTTTGCTTGACATATTTAATTTATTTACTCATATGCATTGTATGTCCTTAATAAACAGATTCGACTTTGCTATATTTATATGGACAGTAGCGCTGCAAGTGCAAGCGCATATCGCAAGGTGGACACATTCTTTTGTTATCTATGCCCCCTTAAAGCATCTTACTTGAAAAACAGTATGTATCAAATACAATGAATCACTCAGTTGTGTCACGCATGTAGCCTAAATATGCTTTGGAAAAGATAAAATTTTATTATATTATCTAAAAAAAATTAAAATATATTTATTGAAAGAGAAAAAAAGGTGTTTTGTGAAGTCAATATTCACTTAAATTAAGTCTTTATCATTTAATTAATATAACTCTTTTAAAGAGGTATATTACCATTGAAAAAAATTGTTGATCAATTTGAATCTTAGGGGAGATGAACATTTTTTATTAATTTAGTGTTCAGCTAAAACAGAGTGTTTTGAATATGAAGCTAAGTTTTAATAGTCAATATTAAATTATGATAATTTGTATTGTATTAAAATTAGTGATTAGTGAGGGTTAGATTAATAATAATGTGTGTTCCTCCTAAAGTTGGAAATATAGGCACGTCCATGATATAAACTGATGAGAGCCAATAAAAAAAATAGGAGTTAGTATTTCTCGAAAAACAGAAAATCACAATTCAGACTTGGCACTGTTGCCATTGAGTAAATAAGTAAAGGCGTTTTCTTAAAGAAAAAAATAATATAATTTAAAATGGTTACGCTAGCAAGTCATACCCATTCCCGTAACAATTTTTCAACAGTTCGTTATCAACATAACAATTCGTTATCACAAAACACTTAAACAACTTTGTATAGGCTTTTGACAGACATCCAGCTGTACGACACTTAAAAGACATGCAAAGCTTAGGTTATAATAGTTTCTATTAATGAGCATGCCTAATTAACATTATCATTGCTAATTATCTTATGACTAATTATCGCGTGCTACGCGATTTAAACTGGATACACAAGTATCTTGTTTGGGTAGATGACGTGACGCGATCATTTGTTCGGCATATACACGAGTGTAGAACGTTTGATAAAACTATTAAAAGAGGTTTTGTCATTCGTTTTATTGTTTTAAAAGATACTTTACACAATATGGTTAGTTTATTTCCGTACTCTAAGCTATCAATGTCTCTTCCGCATCAATAACAAGTTAAAACTAAATTTTAAACATCACCTTGTCTACCACCTTCATATCTATCTATCTATCTATCTATCTATCTATCTATCTATCTATCTATCTATCTATCTATATATATATATATAGGTAGGGGTACATATTTCATAAGTGTAAAAGAGTTTAATAGGTAACAAAAATAGATTTATTATACAAATAACAAAAATGGTGATATGGGGTACAACAGTTAATGATAGGACTTAACAACTCCAAAAAACATAGGAACTACCCGTAGCACGGGAAAAGAACGTGTTCATGGCGACACGGTAACAGTGAAACGGAAGTTAAGTTGATAGAGTATATAGGATTGCAAGACAGCCGGGCTAGCGTCAGACTTCCACCAGAAGGGTATAAATAGAAAACATGTAGAGTTAGCAACATATAAATCAAACCGGCTAGTTCTATAGTTTTAGAGCTACCAAGTTACATGTCGGACCAGCTATCTAGATTGACTAGACAAAGGAATTACATCCAACATAATAAACGGTAAGATGATTGTAGTTCTGTTACACTAGTCGATGACCAACAAACAGGTGTCCATACAAAATTGTACTATGGCTGGTCTATTCCCAGTGGGTACTGCCAGAGCCCTCAATAGTAATTTTTACGCTATTACCCACTTCCCGGGGTATTCGTCCAATCTAGTACACACCAACATTAAGTATATAGCCAAAGGAAGTGCCAAACAAGGGGCGAAAGAAAATACTATCTGAGTGGGCCACCATATAAACTTAGCCATGCTCCACACTTTGCACACCCAAAATAGTAACACAGAAAATGGGGTGGAAACAAGAATGCTGTGAGATACTGACCTAGCTAGGTCCTCAAATAAAGGCATTAGACAACCTGTGTGTAGTCATACAAAATTTGAATACGTGAACAAGACGTTCATGGCGCAATGACATATAGTGAGGTCATGAGGATTTAAAACGAAATAAAGAACTTATGGAGAAGAGGAAGCTTAAAGTAAGCTCCAAAGAAAACATAGTCATATAGACTAACTAAGCAAGTCTGAAGGACTTGGAAACATAATTGTTGTTCCGACAAATTAAACAAAGTCCGAGGACATAGAAAAGAAAACACAGTCATATAGACTAACTCAACAAGTTTGAGAACTTGGAAATTTAATGAATACTTGGATCAATAAAGAATATTCCCTCGGCGTCAAGGCGGTGACACCCACGTCCAAACCATCGTGGTCAGCAGTATCTTCTTTAGGTTCTGGAGCAGAGGTTACTCCTTCGAGGATATCCAAAGATGAACTACAATTTGTGAACCTAGAGATCGCCCATTATATACTCTTTTTCTGACTAGCAAAATGGGCACGTAAATAAGAAAAAAGGGATGGCAAGGGGGGAGGGGGAGGAGTTGGAGCAGTGGAGAAAGAAGTGCCAAGGAACTTGGTTAGGGGAGTAATGTTTGTAACTCGCGGCATCGGAACAGCAATAGTCGGGTCTTTCTTCAATGTTGAGTTCAAGGGGTTAGACGTCCGTCGAAACTGTCACGCCTTCTACTCCGACATACTTGCAGAACAGTTGGTGAAAGCATAGTGATCGAATCCGGGAACATCCATGTAATGTTAGTAGAACACAAATTTTACTATTGCAGAATATATCAATTTCAATTATCTTCTTCGGATTACTTTATATTATTTTAATATTTGGTGCAGATTATAGTTTGTAGATGTCATTTGAATTAAGTGACATGCACACGTGATTAAATATTACAGAGATGGTTTACTATCACCAGAAGAACAACGATTCTAATGTTGGACGGTCTATTTTTAAATATTACAAAAGTACGTAAGATAGCTATATTTTATAGAACTAAAGAATGAAATTGTTGTGAGTGTTATTAAAAGTTCATACACTTTAAAATGCAAAATAATCTTTCTTTTTCGCCGCATCATTTAAGCTTATACATATATATTAGTTACGAAAGTGGAATAGAGATTATTTAGATGGAATTTTCTAGTAAATTTACCCAAGATTTCTTGAAGAAAGAATGGAGGACCATTTAGGAAAAACTATTGTAATTATACCCAAATAGGATTTCATCACCGATATACTTGCTCACCAGAAATTCAGTCTAGCACGAGATTGGTACAAAACCGATACGGGTACAAAAAACTCAAATCTCCTAAAAATTAAGAGGGGTAAATTTCCTTTAAATATCATCTAGCAATTTTTATAGAATTATTAATACAGACATTTTAATGCAGTGTTCACCAAAAGTAAATTGTCTCTATTCGCTTTCGAAAGTTTATTTGTAGGACGTGAGGGGTTCCATTACTTAAAAAAAAAAGTCAAAACAATTAGAGATACACAGCCTAAACTTTACTGGTTTTTAACTTATTAGATTACGTTCTACCTGCCTTTTTTAGTTGACATTAGTATTTGAATGAAATGCAATGGCGGTTGGGGGGTGTATTAAAGGATGTTGGTTAAAATAAACCTTGCCCATCATAGGTTACCGTTAAACTAATAGATTAGTTACTATGCTTTATGAGCGGTAGCCGATATTAGTGGTTAATGTGATTAAATGCGTGCAATTTATTATTTCAACCGGTTATTTTACATAACAACAAAACCTGTTTGGCTGAAGTGAAAAATTATAATATTATGAAGATCTTTTGTTTAGGTTAGGTTAGGTTAAGTTAGGTTAGGCATATTTCATATCAAGATAACACCACACGTCTGAACTCAATGGAAGATGATGAGATTTATCACTTTAACCAGAGGGTACTGGTTATTATGCACAATTGCATGTTATTGTGATTAATTTGTCTACAACATGAAAAATGTATCATATTCACCAGAACTGTTGGTTACTATACATAGCATCCGGTGGCTATGTATATTAACCCGATTTATATAATTAACTGTTACATATACATATCTTTACTAAATTATTGACATTAAATATGAATATTTAAATAACATTAAGGAGACTAAAAATTATTTCAAATTTCACATAATCTTTGAAAATATGTGGGAAAAAAATAGTTCTTTCTTTGAATCTTACTATTCGTTTGGGCTATCCACGTTTAATTAAACTATTAGTGTATGAATGATGATGATGATTATGATGATACAATTGATAGGGAATGATCCTGCATTTGCGAGGAAAGTGAGCGAGCAGCCATTTGGTAAAAATATATCTTCAGTACACTCGACCAGGTTCTAAGCCCCAAAATTCCTGTCACTGATATACAAAACTAGGATAACTTATCATTTAGTCTGAGTGCCCACCAATATGGGTAAAGTGTATTGGTTTTTTAAATAATTATATATATCACTAGAGTAGTCAAACCTTACCAACTCCTTTACTTATCAGAAGGAAGAATCGCAGCAATAGCCTACATTGAACAGTGGATTAGAGAATGTAAGTGTCAAATATAATAATGCTGAGGGAGGTTAACATATTGATGACAAACTTATTCCTGAAAATGAAAGCATTGATTACTGCCTAATCGTATGGGGGTATAATAGTGTGGGTAGGGGTTAGAAACCCCTCCCCTCTCCCTGTAAATTGTCGGACCCCTTGGCTGGACTCCTTGGCTGGACTGTATAATAATGCTGAGGGAGGTTAACATATTGATGACAAACTTATTCCTGAAAATGAAAGCATTGATTACTGCCTAATAGTATGGGGGTATAATAGTATGGGTAGGGGTTAGAAACCCCTCCCCTCTCCCTGTAAATTGTTGGACCCCTTGGCTGAACTCCTTGGCTGGACTGTATAATAATGCTGAGGGAGGTTAACATATTGATGACAAACTTATTCCTGAAAATAAAAGCATCGATTACTGCCTAATAGTATGGGGGTATAATAGTGTGGGTAGGGGGTAGAAACCCCTACCCTCTCCCTGTAAATTGTTGGACCCCTTGGCTGGACTGCTCAACGTGTTGGTTCCACATTACAGGCTACGCATAACAACTTAAAGATCATTCATCATAGCAGGCCCAACTCAGCGCCCAGCTCGCATCTACGTTTGTAGTGTGTACGGGAGTGAAAGGGAAAAGAAAAGACCTAAAATACGACATAAATATGTGCAGGTCATTCCTATTTGAATGATTACTCAAAATTTTCCACTGGGACTATGGGGGACAAAGTTTCTTGTTAATAACTACAGTATGTCCCTATTATGAGAGAATAAAGATATGTACACAGTGCCTATCTGTGAAGCCATTCTAAAATGGTAAAAAACGGCCTTTTCAATACTGTTTTTAGCCAAATATCATTTAATGTGTCAACAATATTAAGTATTGGGAAAGTATACTGACATTTTATCTCTATTAATGTTCAATCAGAAATTATCCATTTGCAATTGTGTTCGTGTAGCTCTACAATTTATAGCCGAATGTATCACAGAGTTGATGGGCATGTGATGCACCCTATTTACTAATATTCTTAGTAATCTATATTATTTAATATTCAAACACACTAAACTTCGGTTTAAAATAAGAAAACCCACTTTAATGGCCTAATGGTCTTTGGCGTCACTCTCGTGTCAAATTGGCTTGCTGACCGTGGGGAATATCGGGGTTTTAATCCCGGTCGGGTCTACTGAGGGTGTTTTTTCCTAAATAGCTTGCCAGTCTCCTTATACGCATATGCGAGTAGATATTTTCTAAAATATTGCCTTCCTCATCCTTACCTCATTATATTATTTATCTTTCGTATAAACTGAACCGGTGCTAATACACGTTCATAACAATTATAGACTAAAGGGTGTAACATATTAATAATATCAAACTATATTAAACCTGATTATTTTTTTATATTTAATTGTCACGTTTAATTTGGTATATTTACTTATTAATATTTAACACACTCATCCATCCACACACTCACATACCAACACATTCCCCTACCACCCGTATGTATATATTTACTAGAGACGTGTCGAATCCTATCTCAAATCCAAATTATAATACTTGAACCTTTAGAAATGTAAATTTTAGTTAGATTGAAATTATTTGAAAATTTACTTAAACAAAAAAAAAAGTTGTTTAATTCTTGAAGCCACAGACAACATTTTGTCTGTCGTATTTATTACGTTATAAACAACTAAGAGAACATGAACTTTTTAGTAATTTAACTATACTAACACAATTTTGGCCTTTTTTATTTTGTTATTTTCTCAGCCAACGCCTTAGTTCAGTCGGTAACGTGTCTGTCAAATGGGCTAAGGGTCACTGATTCAATTCTTGGCGTGGTGAAATGTGGGGTTTCCATCACCTGATGTAATCAGATGGTCCCTAAAGCACACGTTAAATACCTCAAATAAATTAAAATAAATGTTATTCTCTAAGCTACACAAGTTTATAAGGATTCCTCTAATCAATAGCTTAAAATTTCTATTTTAAATCAAGATATTCATGATTATTGTATTCGAGATCTTTTGTTGCTGATATTTTTACAAATATCGAATCTCTCGAATATCATCGAGGATTCGAGCATACTCTCTAAAATATTTATATAAATATGATATTGACATATTACGTTCACTTTCTAGAGACCCCCTTTATAGAATCATTCAGATTTCTACACCCTTAGATATTCATGCCTTAGGTTGATTAGAGCGTGCGTTTAATTCAACAAAAAATGCGTACTGGGAGTAAAATTGAAAACAAAACCAAGGAAACTTGGTGAAATTAATCCCCCCGATCATTTTTCAACCATGCTTTGCGGTTTGCTTGTGAACGTGACTCGGAAGAATGGTTTATAATGTAACAGAGGAGAGTGGTAGACCCGGATAAACATATCCAAGTTGCACAGATTCCAGGAAATATAAAATATGGAATATATTTAATTTAATTATCGCATTCAACACTAAGGTTCCTAACGGGTAGTAAGGCGCGGTGCTAATAATAATAAACACTAAGGTTATCCGCTTCGGTGGGCGCATGGTCTAACGCACCACTACCTCAGTAGACTAGATTGCCAATGACGGAGAATCGTGGTTCGAATCTTGGATGGGTGTACTGAGGGTGTTTTTCCACTCTCCTGGAAAATTCCCGTGTCCAGGTGTCATTTTTCAATTTTCAGAATATGATATCTATGAGGGAATATCCCCACTAAAATGCATTAACAATAGTTGCGGCTATTTGTTTCATTTATCATGTGGACAATAGTTTAAATTGATGACGCTATTGGATGTGTTAATTTATTTTAACTATTTCACTATGCTAATAATTATTTTTATAACTTTATTAAATGCTTTTTGTTCTGAGATTTAATGTGTCGAAGAAATATTTTTTTATAATTGGCTACTAATTTTAACTGAAGGATTGAGGAAAACCATGACTTTAATAATTTTGCGTTTTCCGAGAATTTCAATTAAAAAAATAGTTTTTACTATACAAGTTTGTGTTTTTGTAGAGATCAGTAGACCTGATTTTGTATTCATTTGGAGACATTAACCATGTATCCTAGTCTGATTGGATGAGACATATTTGTAAATTATATTTATTTAAGGTACGGCCAAAGGGAGCGCAGGTATTTTTACAGCTTTTGTAGAATTGAAATTTATTGAACAAAGTAAATCAAATATTTCTCCAGTAGCAACATAGAGTTTAATTTCCTGCACGTGCTAATATCAACAGATCTTGAACATCTGTCAAGGGTGTCCTGGAATTTTGCCAAAACATTTTCTCTTTGTTTAAATTTTTTGACAAAATTCCAGGACACCCTTGACAGATATTCAAGATCTGTTGCTATTATCATGTGCAGAAAACTAAACTCTATATTGCTACTGGAGAAATATTTGATTAATTTTGGCCAAAAAAATGTAATGCTACAACAACTGTAAAATTACTCGCGCTCCCTTCTGCCGCACCTTAATAGCGGACACCTTCTGGGATCATAAATATATCCGTTTTTTGGAAAAATAGTTTAGAAAATCATATTGCTTGACCACAGTTTAATCTATATGACCCTAATGGCCAATGAATAAATATGGTTCGTATCTTACTGTACAGATCGTATAAAACGAAATATGAACAGTAGACCTTCTGTAATGGAGATGTGAGCACGAGCAAAGACTAGACTGCTGAAAAAACCCTACGTGGATGGATCGTAAGGGGTGGGAAGTACAACCTTGAAGTGTCGTAGTCATTACTATGTAGGGCTATTTTATAAACTTTCCCTTGATGGAGAAGGCGGGAATGCTCATCTTTCTCGCGAGAAAATTGCATTCCTGACATTCCTACAGTAAACTTAGTTTAATCTATATGAACCTAATGACCAATGAATAAATATGGTTCGTATCTTACTGTACAGATCGTATAAAACGAAATATGAACAGTAGACCACCTGTAATGGAGATGTGAGCACGAGCAAAGACTAGACTGCTGAAAAAACCCTACGTGGATTGATCGTAAGGGGTGGGAAGTACAACCTTGAAGTGTCGTAGTCATTACTATGTAGGGCTATTTTATAAACTTTCCCTAGATGGAGAAGGCGGGAATGCTCATCTTTCTCGCGAGAAAATTGCATTCCTGACATTCCTACAGTAAACTGCAGTAGCCTATATGAACTGGTGGTTTTAAATTTTGGTCTTTATTTGGTGATTTCTCTACATAAATATGCCTCTATAACAGTGTCCATATCCATTATTGAGTAAGTCCGTTATTGGGAGGTTGTATCACCGTAAGAGACCATGTATTTTAAAGGGGAAATTTAAATTGTCCGCCATAAAGAAAAATCTGTCTTTCAGAGGTATTCGTTAAGAGAAATTTCACCATAATGCAATTGAAAAATTTGAAAAATTAAATTTTTATTGTAAAGACAAAATAATACAAAAATTGCCACACACATTGACCACACGGATACTTTTCTTATCCCTCAGCCCCTAGTATAAATATGCAAATAGTGAAAACGGGAAGTAAGATATATAAGCAATATTTAATCAAAAAACAAAAATATATAAATAAAAGTAAAAGGCAATTTTAAGCCCGTTTTACTAAGTTAGATGTACATACAAATACTAGCATGAATAATATTTGTAGATAATGATGACATTTTTTTTCGTCATCTAAACAGGCTTTTAATTTATTTGCTCTTTTTCATACTTGTCCGCTTTATATTTTATAATACTATAAAAAAGGGTAGTATAGTCAACATTTTTATGAGAGCATCATTACCTTTGAAAGATAGATTTGTATCGAAGTTTTACAGGCGTTTAATTCGACTGATGCTAATAGCGTCATTAAACTTCCTTTGGGGCCAATTCTTCAAATAATCAGTAATTCATTAGTTTTTGCCGAACGCGAAAACAAAATATTCAAGCCCACCGGAGATGTTAACTAAATTCTCTCGAAGGTTGGTCAGACCCTAAAGTAAAGCACATAGCACATCGAACATCCCTGATTGCGTTGAAAATATGACCCTAACAATATTCATTCCATTCTTTAAATTGAAAAATGACACCCGGACACGAGAATTGAACCCGGGACCTTTGGTTTAGTCCGCCAATGATCTAACCAATTAGCTATTGAGGAATCGTCCCGTGCACTAGGGTCATTCCTCACTCATATTTTAAGGCAGAGTCTATGATAGACGTGCGGAAATCGTCGGCTACAAATGTGTGATTTTATTAAGATCGCGAGCTATCAGATAACGCATGTGTAATTTTTCAATGTTTAGAATATGATATCTAGATGGAACAATCATTACTAAAGAGCATAAATAATAGCTTCGGCTATTTGATTCTCAATTATTCGTTCTAACAAACTTTTTATTAAACCATACATAAATACTGGGATACTGCTTAATCTGAAATGAGCTTAGGCCTTCATAATTGGAAGGCTGTGATTATTGTGGTGAAATGACCACAGTCGTTAAGTAAATCTTATAAGTCATTGGCCAAGCTTTCAGCTACCGAGATAATGAAATTAAAATAAATAATTATTTATATTTCGTGGTCAAACGTTTAATATAATGGTTATTAACTACGTATATTTAAGGGCAGGTGTGTGGAGGAAAGATAAGAGGAGATATACCAACATTTTCGTTGTAAAAACTACAAGTAGTGAAAAACAACTACCAGTGCACTAGACCAGAATTTGAGTTACCCAATGTAATACGAGCCTAGCGAGTTAGACTGCTCGGGCATCTTTACCAAGTCAAATATGTATATATGCTTACTATACTGTATGCTAATATTTAATTGTACATTTAATCCTTCTTAAACACCTAAAATGCATTTGATGACAACCAGATTGTATATTAAGTGTTATAAATAAGTCTACTTTGATTAAAGAACATAAGCTATTCGGATTTAGTTAAAAGTAATTATGTATTAATTTTTTCCAATTTATACGATCATGCGATACGGTACAGTAGTAATATAAAGATTTAATCTATTTTGTAATTCGTTCAGCTGCGCTATGTTTTAAATTAAGGAATTTATTATCTGGTATTATATATAACATTTATCAACGCCACACTTTTTAATATTATTTGATGTATTTATAATTTGATTTAATTATTTTATTAATGTTTGTTTTCTTGAGATACCTTAACATAGGTCCTTCGTTACTCTTTGTGAATACACGTTAAAATAACAATTACATGAATCTATATTATAAAAAGGAAGAGTTTGTTTACCTGTCTATCTGTCTTCATGAACGTTGCGTGAAATTTATCACACGCAGAGGTCTGCAATTTAAGTATTAGTAGGCCCTGGGCACAAGCATGTGCACCTCAAAGTCAGAATTTTAAAATTTTGATAAGATTTTTTAAAATGTATTAATTATTGAAAAAATGTAGGATGCTTTACTATAACATTTCATACAATTGTTAAATGTGGCTGATGGTAGCCCCTATGCAAAAACATGTGAATCTGGAAGCCAGAATTTTAAAATTTCAATTTGCCTCTTTTTCTCATTTCGCCCATTTAAATCCTTTTACCCATTTTATGATTTTAACGATTTCACAATTTTTACCCTTTTGTGTTTTTTTACTTTTTTAATCTACACTTTTTACCTATTTACTTACTATTTTTTATACATTTTTTAAAAATAAACCAATTATATTTACGTTTTACTCTTTTTAAGCTTTATAATATTTTCGTACGTTTCACACCTGTTTAACATTTTATCCTTTAGTATTTTTCTAGGGATAAGCTTAGGTGTAAAATAGGTTTAAAAAGTGTTAAAATGACAAAAAAGCCATATATGGTAAATAGGGTGAAAATAAAAACTAATAAAAAAGAGCAATAAGACTTAAAGACAATAATTGCAAAAATATTAAAAACAGATAAAACTGTCATAAAAGGCCAAAAGGGGCACCATTGAGAAAAAATTGTTCATCGGGCACAAAGGGTAAGAATGTTAAAAAGAGCAGAAAGTAAACCTAATAAAAATAAAAAGTCTATAAAAGATAAAAGGGTTATAAGAAATGAAAATGTTAAAGGATGATTAACGAGTTAATTGGCGTAACTAGGGTAAAAAGGGTAAAGAGTGAAAAAAGTGTAGGAGTGGTACAAAAATAAAATAGGGCAACAATAGAAAGAAGAGCAAATATTTATTACTATAGTTTAAACAGGTTAGAATGTTAAGAGGGTGTAAAGTGTGCAAAAAGGGCAAAATAGGTAAAAAGTGTAAACGGGTAAGTTTAAACGAGATGAAAACGGTGGAAAAAAAAGGCAAAATACTTTTGATTAGATTTAACTACAACCCTTCAACAACCAATTATTTATGCTGTGTGACTTTTCTTTTTTATTCTTTGGCACCAAAAGTCAAGAGTTCAAAGTATTGTGTATAAAGAAGTTATAACTTTATCTTCAAAATAATTGTAAACTTTTAAAACATGTTCAGAATATATAGGCATATTCAATTTAACATTGTATATTAATCAGTCTACTTTGGCGTTTTGTATCACAATCTAAACCAACAAAAAAACAATATTTTAACACAATTTAAAATTTGGTTACTATTACTGGTGGTTTATTTTATATACTAAAACAAAGCTACTTTATAGATTTCCTGAACGAAGAATGTGTACACCAACTAGTTTAAAATAGACTACATTTTAATATATCCTATTCTCACTATTGTTATTATAATCATGATATCTTGTCGTCAATGTGTTCAGTATTAGATAGGCATAATTCTTCTATATAATATAAAGAAACAAGATTATGAATTGTGAATTTGACTAAATGAAACGGCATTCGTCTAGAAAGAGTTTGATAAACTTGACTATGGACTGTAAAACAAGCGCAATAAATATATATTCGAGCTCCAAATGACCGAGTCATACTCAAAGAGTGTAACCACTACGTCAAACTTGTTGATCCCAGAGGTGTTTTTATGGTATAGTAATTATGAATAACTGAAGAGGGGGAAAAAGAAGAGCAAGATCTGTATTCCCCAAGAGGGGGTATAGACTATACAATTATGGAATTAAATAACTAGTCTAAGTGCACGTAAGGGGTATTAGCCCTGATATAGGAAATATAATAATTTCATAGTGCCATTCTTTGTGGGGACTTGTTTGTCTAATTTTAAGCTATAAATGTCTCTGAGATAGGATAGTTGTTAGTTTGTTATTTTTGGCTATAAATGTTCCTGAGATAGGATAGTTGTTAGTTTGTAATTTGGAGATTTAAATGTTTTTTAAGTAGGATAATTGTTAGATTGTCATTTTGAGCTATAAAGGTTCCTGATACATGTTAGCTGTTAGTTTGTCATTTTGAGTTCAAAGTGTTCCTGAGGTAGGATGGTTGTTAGATTGTCATTTTGAGCTATAAAGATTCCTGATACATGTTAGCTGTTAGTTTGTCATTTTGAGTTCAAAGTGTTCCTGAGGTAGGATGGTTGTTAGATTGTCATTTTGAGCTATAAAGATTCCTGATACATGTTAGCTGTTAGTTTGTCATTTTGAGTTCAAAGTGTTCCTGAGGTAGTATGGTTGTTAGATTGTCATTTTGAGCTATAAAGATTCCTGATACATTGTTAGCTGTTAGTTTGTCATTTTGAGTTCAAAGTGTTCCTGAGGTAGTATGGTTGTTAGATTGTCATTTTGAGCTATAAAGGTTCCTGATATATGTTACCTGTTAGTTTGTCATTGAGTTCAAAGTATTTTTGAGGTAGGATAGTTGTTAGATTATCATTTTGAGTTATAGAATACATGTTCCTGAGGAAGGATAGTTGTTTGTTTGTCATTTTGGGCTATAAATGTTCCTAAAATAGGAGGGGTTATGTGGTCTCAAGTCTTACTTATTTATTTTCCCCACGTCCTAGTATCCATATAGGATATACGTATTTTAATTACTCTATTGGGTGGTGAGGAGAATGGTATAATTTATAGGACATATACTCTCATTTTTGCGGAAAGTGGGACATCATTTAGTAAAAGCACATTCAGCACATTCGTACTCGTGAGATTCCAACACCAATATCCTCTTCACCGGAAAACCAGATTAAATTAGCTTAACAACTTGTGTGTTTGTGTGTGTGTGTGTGTGTGTGTCCACCGATGAGGGTAAGAGGCCTTTTACCTCCCAACTCCCAAGAGATATAATAAATTATGGTGGGGAGGTAGTTGTTCGAATCCCGACCAGGTGTATTACCTTTGGTTTCCCGCATGTTATTTGTCATTTTGTTTTATCCGTTGCTTCTTTATGCTATTGCTGATGCACTTCCTTTAAAATAATCTCACACATTCCTACTTCTAGGATTTAACCGTCACCGACCTCGGTGTTGAATGAATTAATTGAAAAAAAAAAATTCAAATGACGCGCAAGGACGTCTGGAAAAGCCAAGTAGTGGCCACAAAGAAAGAGGTGGTGGCCTACTCGTGCGAGGTACCCTTTCCTGTGAGGATATTCCATAAAGGTTTACGGTTTTGTTTCTAGGGGGCTGGCACAGGAAGCCTCAAGACCCACATCCTGAAGAAACTCTTTGTTGCCACACACACAAACGAATAAGTTTCTTTGTTAAATCAAGTTTAGTAAAGATATCAGCTCTCGTGATAAGATTCAACCACCAAACTATGTAAAGAAATACCCTTTTCCTCATATAAAGTAAATAATGCTGTCGGTTAAATTCAATTAAGTAATCTCAAATTTTAATTTTGATTCACGATTTGGATATACAATCTAAAAAACCAGTCTAAACTCGAGAACGTAACCGAGTCTTTTATGTTGCTAGACTCTCAATTTCCTTGTCTATCATTGAAGGGATGAACAGGGTTTGAACCCAGGAAAAGTGGGGAGGGGCAGAATATGTCATATGTGATTTGGTTTTCCCACCTTCTTTCTACACTAATGCACGTGCATTTCCTGCTAAGTGTTTAACGTAGGCCTACAACTAAAAAGGTATATTAGTAAGCTATGAGAGCAACACTTAACGTTCTCAGTCCTTGTTAATGGGTTAGTCAGAAAACTGTGTTAGGATTAATCACAAATAGAACACAGATATATAAATATATATGGCTGCATTTTTTCAGTATAATTATATTATACTGTTGTCTTCGGGAGAGTTTTAAGTTGGTTGTAGATAATCAAATCCTTTATTTTAGTTGATGTATCTTCTTGTTGTGTGTTTTATCAGTACGACACAATGGTTGTTAAAGATTAATTAAGGAATAGGATGAAGATGGTAGTTTTCGATAAAGTTACAAATCATATTTCAAAATTCACCCGCATTGAACCTATTCAAAATTCGAACCTTGACATCCTCTTCACGAATAATCAAGACTATAATTAACTCTTCAATCAAAAAATGTAGGTCAAATATGTGCTAGTATCATCTTTTATAACGGCCATTTTGTGATCAGAGGTAGATATTCAAAAATAAATTAGGAAAGGTTTCAATGCAAACTAAATTATATATTTATAACCTACTATCATTAGTTTGGTTAGTATATATACAATTTTGCCATATTTTTTATATTTTCTGCACTGTACAACTTGAGTAAAAGTTGAGTTATTATTTTTAACCAAAGAGAAATATTTTATTTTAAAAGTAAGTTATTATTTCTAACCCAGTAGAAATATTTTATTTGAAGAATAAGTTATTTTTAACAAAAGGGAAATATTTTATTTTAAGAATGAGTTATTAATTTTTAACTAAAGGGAAATATTTTATTTGAAGAGTGAACTTTTATTTTTAACCAAAGATAAATATTTTGCTTTAAGAATAGGTTATTATTTTTAACTAAAGGGAAATATTTTATTTGAAGAGTGAATTATTATTTTTAACCAAAGGGAAATAATTATTTTATTTAAAGAGTGATTTATTATTTTTAACCAAAAATAAATATTTTATTTGAATAATAATAATATTTAGCACCGCGTCTTACTACACGTTCGCGTTATACGCTTATTTGAATAATAAGCTATTATTTTTAACCAAAGGGAAACATTTTATTTGAAGAGTGGGTAATTATTTTTAACCATTTGGAAGTATTTTATTTGAAGATTAAACTATTATTTTTAACCAAAGGGAAATATTTTATTTGAAAAATCATTTATTATTTTTAATCACAGATACATATCTTATTTGAAGAATGATTTATTATTGTTAACCAAAGAGATATATTTTATTTGAAGAATGAGCTATTATTTTTAACCAAGGAGAATTTTTTTACGGCTATATATTTTTAACCTAGTATCATAGGTGTGTTTATTAAATCGACAAATATTTCTGTACTCTTTCTATTTGTTGTACCATACCACTAAAGTAAGAGTTGAGTTGGTATTATTTGTAAACAGATAGAAATTTTTATCTACATAATATGTAATAATATAATATATATATATATATAATACATAATATGTAATATTATTAAATACACTCATGCTCAACTCAGGGTTTCCATAGTGATATAAACAAAGAATTAAAAGCGGAAAATTCTTAGTTAAAATAAAATTTTCGTTGGAAATTACTATTTTTACCGACATCCCAGGTACCTAACCTTTAAAATGAAAAAACTTCAAATCAGTGTAGAAACTTCAAATCAGTGTCAACATTGAACGTATTCATTATAATGTCTTGGGTCACGTGATAATTTTACTTCCTCCACACGAGTATTTTTTTGAAATCATACTTGATGCATTAACATTAATTAGTTTCTCCATATGATAGTTGATAATTTTTTTCATTTATTTTTTGTAAGTCTTTTTTATAATGGGTATTTACTCTTTAGTTTCAAAGCCACATGATTTTACCATTACAGGACTTACACGCTTATTTAACTCTGGCAAAAACTCAACACCCATCATCATGCTCTGCTGACTGAGGTAAGATGTTGGATGGTGAGTTAGCTTAAAGTTAAAGATATATTTTAGTTGTAATGAATGTTAGTTTACCCCCTCACTTTGGTGAAGTAAAGTAGGATTTTGATAAGAATAAACATTAAAAAAATTCAAACATATCTCTTTTGAGCTATTCATTGAATGTAAAAAAATTATATTATTAGTATTATTTTATAGGTGTAGCTAATAACAAACAAAATTTAGAGTTGAAGATCATATGACTTAACGTATGAATACATGAAAGTATGTCTAGTAAATTTTATAGCTTTCAGATAAGGTTCTTACTATAAAAATGGGTAAATACTTGACGGATGGACATGGGGTCACCTTCTTAAATGGTCCCTTACTTCACCTCCATGCAAAAGTGGATGCATTTAATTTAAATTATACATGCCTTTCCACTACTCCATGAGCTTATTTAAAATGTGTATGGCTCGGAAGATTAATAGTAATTAGTAGTAGGTAAAAAATAAGAGTTTAGACATGAGTATAAGGTCTTAATTTTTTATTAACCTTTATTTATCTTGTACAATAATTAATACTGAATGAATAACAATCTTGTTCTTATTCCCGTATGGTAAATCAATTAAATAAACTGTTTACTACTTGAAAAACCGGTGGATGTCTAGGTAGAAATGGATCTAGTTTGTACTCAAATCGTATGATTGATGTTGTTATCGAACATAATAAAGGTTGTAAATTATTTCTAAGAAGTGGAATGCTTTTGTTTTTCCTTCACAACCTTGAATATGTACGAGTACAATATGTACGCAGATAAAAATGATGCAAAAAAGAAAAAAAAAGGAAGCGATTTAAATAACTAGAATGATAGAGAAAGAAGGTAGAGCTGATGCGAATGATATGACCACTGTAGGCTCATAAACACTAGCAATAGTAATAAATAAAACCTATCATGAAGGCTTATTAAATAGATCGAAAAAACTAGCTAAGATAGACCACAAGAATCCGGGAAATTGTTTTAAAGGTCACACGTTCTATGAAATGTGGAATGGAAGTCATGCGCTACCTTACATGGATAGCATAACATTATTCTGATTTTAAGATGTATATTTAATGGTTTTTATCTTAAAATGGAAAGAGACATTTCTGTTGTCATATTTTACATAGTTAATAAAGAATTACATATAAAAAATATACCAAACATTGATGTACAAAATGTTTTGTTTTTACTTAGCTTTCAACTTTTTAAACAGCTTAGGATAGATTGTTTTCGATATTTATGTCACAGACGTTAATTAAACTTTCTTGCTTTAAATCAAATAGACAGGCATGGAACCGTAATACATTTTGAATAAATATTACCAAAATGTTAGTTAGTGATCTTATTTTATTTCTAAATCTTTTTGTATTTCTTACCTATGGCATATCTTTCACATATTGTAAAGTTTTACCATCCTAGTTTGAAAATATTACTCTTTTTAGAAAAAAACAACCATCCATGTTAAGTTAATTTGTTTCGTCAGCAAATGAAATTACTAAAACTGATGTATATTTTAAACACCATGAACTGTGTGTAGATTCTCATTTTAAAGTATCCTGGTTTTGCAGAATTATATTAATACATAGCTTTCTTAATATTATATAGGCATATATATATAGCAAAAAAAAATATATTCTTTGAAAATAAATTAAACACTCGTTCAACCAGTTGAATTATTTGAGCAAGGCTAATATATCATTAAAGCATTACAACAACAAATGTTAGATATTGTTTAGGTAGGCTTATAATAATACAATTTTTGATATGAGGAAAACTTTTAGAAAATAAAAATATATTTTTTGCTGGAAGCAATGGTATTATTTTACTCTATTAATAACGTTATTTTTTAACATTGATACTATTTAAAAAAATGAAAACTGCATATTATAAGACTTGATTTATTAATACGTGAAAGTAGGCCTATATCTCGTAAGTTTCCCAGCTGGCAATAAAGGTTATCTTTACAAAGTTTTATTGTATTTAGAAATAATGTATTTTCTCCCGGACTGTTTAAGTACTGTTCCATCCATATGAAATTCTCCGTAAACTTTCTAATCGCAATATTATATAACTCCATCACTCACAGATTATATTTCTTTAAGATATGACATCTGTTGAACTTTCGAGGCTGTTATAATAAGTAATAGAAGTAGAGAACTATAAGAAAGGACAATAACACGCACACTTTTTTTTTATCAACAGTGCTAACATGGAACTATATTATTAATAGATTTTATATATAGCCAGTCATATATTCAAGTGATTTTAGTAAATTTTATAACTTTTTTTTGAGCTCGACTGCTGAGGACGGGTAGATCGAGGTTAGAATCTCGGTCGGGTGAACTGGGGGTGGTGTTTTCTAAATGGTTTTCCACTTTCCCTCCACGCAAATGCGGGTTCACTTCCTCTAATTCAACCTTACTAATTCCTAATCTATTAGCGTAATTATCACTTAAAGCGTATAACCCAAGCGGGTAGGAAGACGTGGTGCTAAATAATGATAATGATAATAATATAACTTTTTTCGAGTACCGCGTTTTACTATCTGTAAGTTACAGGCTATAAGCATATGCACTAACTACGTTAATGAGCTGGGGTGAGGAAGGTTGAATTTAGAAAAAGTGTACCTGCATTTTGGTGGAGGGAGAATGGAAACCAACTTTGAAAACCACCCTTAATAAACCCAACAGGCACTCGAACCCTAATCTCCCTGTCATCGGCAGTCTAGTCTATCATGAGAGTTACGCCTCTTTTAGAATATGCAGCCACAAAAGCAGGTAACGTATAACTTTTAGATACGGTTCTTCATACCAAAATTCCACGGTAGCTCTCATAATATAATATGTTGGTCCAACATAAGAGCAAAAACTAAAACCTCAAATGCTTTAGTTCAGTCGGTAGCACATTTGCCAACCGAGTTAAGGGTCCCGGTTATCCGAATATGAGTTGGAACGGTGGCTAAAGGCATCATCCTCATTAATTTCGTCATGACTTACTGGTGACGATGAAGCCAGGGTTCAAATCTTGGACGGTTGTAATGAGATTTTTTTCTTATCAAAATGGTTTCCCACTTTCTCTTTACACAAATACGAGTGCATTTACTCATCCCTAATCCATGTGTGTAAATATGTGGATAGCACTAATATCTGGCAAAAGATGTTGCATAGTAACATAAAATTTGAAGTTTCCCTTCCGGTATAACCGAATTTACCTTTGGCAAAATTGGGATTTTCCTTTTCAATGTGTTTATTCTAGATTTATATTAGCTTGTTTTTTTTTATCCCCGCATCTTACTACATGTTCAGGTTTTCGCATTTATGATAATTACTATAATGGGGTAGGGATGAGGACGGATTAATTTTATAGGTAGTCTACCCCCATTTACGTGGCAGGTTAGTAGGAAAAACCGCCCTCAGTAGACACAGCCAGGATTCGAACCTTGATATCCCAATCATCAGCAGACCAGTCTAACACGAGTGGGACGCCTTAGACTATACGGTCATTTAAATGGGTGCTAGCTAGTTAATCAAGGAATGATGCAATCAGTTGGTTAATTAAGAGCACGTTAAATGTCATCGTAAAGAATAATTAACTAGAATTGCTCAATGGACTGTCTTGATTCGAACTAAGTTCCTCAACCTTGAAAGCTGTCTCCGTAACTCCGAGGTCGGACGTTCCACCAGTGTGACTGTGACTTTCTTCCAGCCGCCGCGCCGGTTGTGTTATGACGCTGGTTGATTGGAAGGGGGGGGGGGAGAGAGAGAGAGAGCTACCGTTTCTTGTGGCTAATTCCCTTCCCTCTTCCCCTTGCCTTCGAGAGGCCGGTGTCTGTAATCTAGCCGGCGACCGCCCGGCCATCAGCCGACACCTTGGAGCTAGACGCGGTAACCAACCTCACGTAAACACCAGTGGCGTGCAAATACGCAGGTTAGGTGTGCACTACCTTTTTTTTTATCACCGTGTTTTACTACCTGTTCAGGTTATATCCATGTATGATAATAGACTAATGAGGTAGTGATAAGGAAGAAAACCTTTTCAGAAGTATTCTACATGCATTTGCGTGGAGGAAGGGTGGAAAACTACTTAGGGAAAACCACCCTCAGTAGATCAGACCACGATTACAACCCGATTTCCCCTGTCATCAACAAGACTGTCTATCATGAGCTTGACGCCTTAGACCACTCGTCCACTGAAACAGGCTGTGCGCTACTGTACTTGACCCCGGAGCTAGGGTGTCGGAGCTCGAATCCTTGAAGGATGATTTTTTTTCTCACAATATGTGTGGTCTTGTCTTCTATTAAGAAGGTTAATTGAGACTTTGGTTTTAGTTTGTTTTTTGTGTGTGTGTCTTGCTACCCGTCCGTGTTTTCCTCATATTTACACTGACGAGTAAGGAAAAAGGGAAAGAGCAAAAAAAACCATTTAGAAAACCCACTACGGATAAATTGCCTCTAAAACTCTACCTACCTCATTCTTATTCCATTAACTTAATTTAATATATTATTTGTATAATCTGAACGGATACTAAGACGGTGAAAAAAACTCAGCATCATTAAAAAAAATAGTGTCAATGATACCTGCATTATTGGCCACGTGAACTACATAGTTGGCTTATCGAGTTTGGTTTTCAAGTGATGGGTAAGGGGTTTGAATCCCCACCGGGTGTACTGAGAATGTTTTGTCTCTAAATTTTTTTCAATTTTCCCTCCACGCAAATACCCGTTTGTATTATACGCTTATGTACTAATTACGCTAATGATTTTAACGATTAAGAAGGCTATAGTTAAGGGAAGTGTACCTGCATTTGCGTGGAGGGAAATTGGACATACATTTTGGAAAAAATCCCCTTCAGTACACCCGAATGAGATTCGAACCTCAATCTTCCCGCCATCGGCAGTCTAGTCTACTGTGAGAGTAGTGCCCTAGACACCATACGGCCACTGATCCGAGTCTACTTACAGTTGAAAACTTAGTGTAAACATAATTATGCTGCATTCATTCACCTAGCAAACTTTGACAATTAATATAAATTTCAAAGTGACCAGATATATTTGGGAAATGAATAAGTATGGGACATTTACTCGTGCTAGTATCTTTTAAAAGAACAGAAAAGGTTAATATTACTATCGTTGACCTAGTAAGGTAAAGCTTGTTTGAATGTTTCCATCCATGGTGTTAACTTTTGAAATTACTATGGATAGAAAATTAAACAAAATATTTCTACTGAAGCAATTTTTTTTTTTTGCCAGCCTTGTGATCTGCATTCCTGGCCACTAATATAAAGGTACCGGGTTCCATTTCCAATAATGCCATAGTATTTTTACCTAAGGAGAATTCTTCCTATGACCCACCTCGGTGGCGTAGTTAAATAACGCGTAAGTTTCGTGTTAATCTAGATTGTCGAAAACGGGGAGATCAAGGCTAGAATCTAGCTCGGGTGACCTGGGGAGAGGGGGGGGGGCTTCCCCTAAATGGTTGTCCAATCTCCCTCTACGCAAATGCGGGTTCACTTCCTCTATATTTAACCTTCAAAATTCTTAACCTATTATAATAATTAGTACTTAAACGTATAACTCGAATGGGTAGTAATACGTGGTGCTATGTATTATTATTATTATTATTAATTGTTCCTATGATTCTCATAGTCTGGATAATTATTCTTAAGTTATGACTAAGACGTCTACTAGCACCATATAATCATAATCATTATCATCACATCACCTCACAGGGTCGAAGTAACTGCGCATACACGGGTGTCCCAACCACAGAATATTGTTTCATATTCGCCACTACCAGTAAAATACCAGGAATACCTAGCCAATCAAACCCCGGTGGCATACACTTAAGAAAAAACACCTTATTTTGGACAAAGTTTTTAGTATAAAAATTACAAAAAGTACTGACTTTAACTCGCACTTAAATGCATCCCACCTCATGTGCGCATTACAAGTTTAAATGTCATAAATACATAAGAACATGAACAAAATGAACTTTTATGTCACTTAACCACTTTTTGAATGAAAATAACGTTTCTGCTACCGTCAGCGAGATTCTTCATGGCACATTCATAACTAGTCTTTATTTTGTGTTTGTGTTTTTTTTTTACCTGACTAAAACTCTTGTTTAGGAAAAAAAATTACACTCTACTTAAGAGAGTGTAACCACTATACTTTCATTATTTAGGAGTAAAATAATACAACCCTTTTATCAGGACTACTAATCGCAACATCAGACTATCACAAGCAGTCGATTAGAGAGCAAAGACTTTACCATCCGATGCGCTTCTTTATAAACACTGGGTTTGAAACATCTAGTTAAGATCACATCCGCTTGGAGCAGCCATGTCTGCTCAGTTTTACGTGTTTTTTTTTGTTTTTTTCAAAACACTGTGATCTTGCTTGGAAGTTGTTACACTTGGCTTCTTTGAGAAAATGTATGTAATAAAACTACCACTTTTATTTAATGAGTGTTAATTTTTGGTCGGAATCATTGTGTTTCGGGCATCTAAGTACTCGAGTTCTACACCATAAATCTGATTAAAGAGCACATGTGCTGTTAATATAAGTTATTGTTCACGTCCTGTATTCCTATTAGACGTAAATAATTTGAATAATAATTTAATAAGGATTATTTGGGTTGGAATTTTACATAATTTTTATTCTGAACACGTTAATTTCTTAGTAATTGTAGCCATATCCTCAGTGAAGATTCTCAGGTTTGTTTAAATTTATACAAAATATACAGAAATGACAAATTAATGAATATCAATTAATCAATGTAAACCTCACAAACGATAAAGATACATTCTAAAGGAAACAAACCAAAATAAACATTAGATAAATAGCGTATTTTTAGGAGTGCATTATGTATAAGAAGATATTAATTTTCGTAAGATTTATTTTAGTACAAAAAACTATCTAACATAGGGAAACAGGATGAGGATGAAATACTTCAAAGATTGATATGAGTATTTGCTCGAATAAAGACCTATAAACAATATCATTGGACAATATTTTATTGTGCATTAGATAAAAATAATAATAGCTGCAATAATGATAGCGTTTTATGAATTTTTCCAAATTTATTATACATCCACACGTGACATACAAACTAGCTTAAACAAGGCAAAGCATTTAAACTAAATACTTGACCTTGTCACATATAACTCGTATAATAATTATCGTAGACCTCTTTTACTAAAGAGCGAGGGGACCTGGTGGTCTAGGGGTAAGGTGTCAGACTTCTGCGCTGGCGGCCGGGGTTCAATCCTCGATCCCGGCAAAGATTTATCTGATTACCAAACCCTTCCTTCACCTCTGACAAGACATGTTGTGAATGTGGGGAATGCCAGGCCTTCACCGTGGTTCGGATTCCACGTTAGACTGTAGGTCCTCCATTTCATCTCACAATCACCCTACCATTACGCTTTAGCGTAAGTGCGTATAACCCGAACGGGCAGTAAGACGCGGTGCTAATAATAATACTAAAGAGTGCCCTTCCTCACAAAATATATTCTTTTAAAGGGCAAAACCTAGAAGAGAACCTAAGTCTTCTAGACCTATGCTCAGCCTTCACGATCCATAAACCCTATTCCTTTGACGTAATTATGTATATAGCGCGTACGGGTATATTAAACGGGGTAGGAAAAATAACCTGATAGAATTAGCTCAAGATTGAATCTTTATCCGGGGGGCTGGATTTCAAATGCCTCCCATGTAATTGCCTCCTTATCATCAATTTTCATGGTTATACTTAAAAGATAGCCCTTTTAAGTCTGTATCCTTAGCGTACTTAGTGTACCAGCCTGCTAAATAAGATTAAGTTACCCTATAAGATGGTGACCCTTGATATACTTAAGTTATTATTATTTTAACTAGTATAATACAATAATCAAATAGTCAAAGCTATTATATATGCTTTTAGTGAGGATTACTCCATCTAGATATAATATTCTTAAAATTGAAACGTGACACCTGGACACGGGAATCGAACCTGGAACTTTTGGCTTAGTACGCCAATGCTCTAACCACTGAGCTATCCAAGAATCGTTCCGTGTCCAGGGTAATTCTTCACTAATATTTTAAGGCAGAGTCTATGATGGACGTACGGAAATCGTTGGCTACAAATGTGTGATTTTTATTAAGATAACGAGCTATCAGATAACGCAGTATAATATAAGTCTGTCAGCGACAGGCGAACGAAATTTGATTAATTAGGATGCAGCTTATCTTTTTAGTATAAGATTAAAAATTCAAAAACCACGCTGCGTTATTTTCATTCATGAAAAGTCTTTAAATAATGTCAATCAGAAAAAAATAATAAAAAAATTGGAAATCCTGCTTTGCTAGGTTCAGCACCGTAGTCTATACTATAAATGCGCAGTGTTTCAACTTTATAGGGCATCTAAGGGCTTAAAGATAATTTGATAATAAATTTATTATAAATGTTTATTTAACCTGCAAAGCTTGTCGCATTGAAAATGAGTTGGTACAAATTTAGGTGGGTATGTAGGGAAAGCGATAAAAAAAAACAGTGGTTTTTGATGTGTTTATACTAAAAAAAATATATTTGTCCAAAATAAATATAATATTGCTCCGGTATAAAAATAGCCTGCTTCGGTGGCCGCACGGTATAACTCACCACTCTCGCAATAGACTAGACTGCCGATGATGGGAAGATCTGGGTTCAAATTATGGTCAGGTGGTTTTTCCAACATGGTTTTCCACTCTCCTTCGATGCAAATGCGAGTACACTTCCTCTAAATATAACCTTAATAATCCCCAAAATAATTAGAGTAATTAGTAGATAAGCGTATAACCCGGACGGGTGGAAAGACACGCTTCAATAAAACAATAGAAACATAGGTTTTTAATTTTCTCACATAGTGATATTAACAGTTCTTGAATATCTATCATGAGCATATGGCATTAGATGACATGTTTTTTAAATTAAGATAAAATGTGTCATTACATTCCAGAATACCTTTGACACGCGTTCAACAACTGATGAGGTCATCATGTAGAAATAATTAAACTTAATGTTTCTACTGGAGCAATATTTGATCTATTTTGGCCAAAAAAAGGTTTTGCTATAAAAACTACAAAAAAAACTGCCCTTAGCTTGTGGCTCCTACATCACCACCATAAGGAATCCTTGAAATTAATAGTATAATACTATATCTTGACAGCTCGATGCAGATAAATCTATATTGCAAAGCTAAAACTGCTATTCAAACCTTAATATTCAAGTTCATATCAAATTATTAAAATGTATTAAATATATTAAGACTCACAATCCAATGGAGTAGCTGAATCTGATTTGGCAGGATTGTACACTAAATACTCTAAGGATAACTAAGACAAAGGATAGTAGTGTTTAAATGAATTCATCAGCATTCATATGAAGAGAAGGGAGGGATTTGAAACCAAGCCCCCTGAATGAAGGAAGATTCAAGCCCACTGACAAAAGTTGATTCTTAAATTTTTAATAATTAATTTTACTTTCAGCTTGTGTCACTCACTACCCGTTCGTGATACATGCATATATAAAAAAATTGTTCTCTAACATGTGGTACCCACTTCAACGGTGGACAGGACAAACCAAAATAATGAAAAAGTGTTTATAATCACGTGTCCCATTTGATATTGTTTCCTAACTATAGTCAAGTCCATACTACAGTAATTTGGAGCTGCTTAACATTATAGGAAGTGCTCAAAATGGCCACCTTCCACCTGAATGTAAATAGTACTGTTATGCATTGTATCTTTGAAAGAGTGCGGCATTCTACGACATGATATGTAATGTATTCCGCATGGTTCCAAGGATCTTAGACGCTGAGAATAGCTCTAGACTCTAGAATACCTAGGTTCAAATTCATGGTTTGTCTTTAAATAGTAGACTACCTTTGAGAGGACTAGTTTTATTAATTCGATATTTATTAGTACAATTTTCATAGGAAGATCCTTTTAAAAACTTTAAAGTCTTTTTGTGGTCAACAGTCACAACATAGTTCTATATTATCATTGTTATTGTATAGGTAGATATTGATAATATGTAACAAGAGTGTCAGATACAGATCACATGACCTGGCGCAAGAATATCTGAAAGTAGATCTAGTAACTTCTCTAGCTGTCACATGAGCTTCTTCTTTTGAAAATTATTAGGTAGTATATTGCAAAGCAACAATTGTATCACTTTTAATATTTCATTTCTTATCAGATTATTAAAATCTATAATCTCCTCACCAAAATCTACAAACAGTTTTTCAAAAATATTATTATTATTATAATGTTAATATAATTATTATTTTACCACCACGTCTTACTAGCCGTTCGGGCTATACGTTTATATATTAATTACGCTAAAGGTTCTATTGATTAGGAGGCTAAAGTTAAAGAAAGTGTATCCGCATTTGTGTGGAGGGAGAGTGGAAAACCCTTTTAGAAGACTACCCTTAGTACACCCGATCAAGATTCTAACCTCAATATCCCCCTGATAGGCTATTTAATCTACTGCGAGAGTAGCGTGTCAGACCGTACGGCCACCAAATTGACTTATTTTTATTATTAATGTTAGAGATTGTCTCGTGGAATCTCACTTGTCTTGCCATCGCACCAAGTTAAGACTAATTAACTCCAGTTATGTTGTGATAACAATCCTCTCCCAATTGAAAGATCAGAAGTAGAAGTGGATGACGCATTCACGCTCAGGATCACGGCTGAGGCCATAATAATCAAGGCCGTAGCCAGCCAATAATTTCAGGGTGGGGGGTTGGTGGGCACATTCCCCATTTTCCGGAAGATAGAAAAATTTAGAAATGATAAACAGTTCTAGAAGCTATCTGAAGAGTTTTTATGGCAACATTACCTCCTAGCTGCCGAAGGCGAGGAAAATTTCTAAATATTAAACCCCTTTAGAAGCTTTATGAAGTACTTTTTTACGGAAACACAGCTCCCTAATTTGTACTTGTATCTTAATTTTGATACTGTTTGAACTATAAATAAAGCCATATATATTTTGTTCATAAAATTTGGGAGGGGGTGGGGGGAGCTTGAACTCCCAAACCCAGCCCCTCCCCCTGACTACGGCCTTGATCATTATACATATACAAGTGGTCAGAGAAGTTCAACCGCAAAACTCATGATCAAATCGATTTCAGGCGGTACTGAAAGATATTTACGATGGGTATACGGTTTCATCCTGCTATCTGAATGGTAGATATGTAAGGTGGATGTGTCCTGTACTAGATTAAGCTAGTTTGTAGGTCGTGTGCTGATGTAATGTGTCTTGTAAAAAGTCCACGTAGTATAGACCTACACCCAAGGCAATTTTAAGAAAATGTGAGGCCCGGGGCAAAAAATCTGAGGTCCCCTTTGTCCGGCAGTTTTTCATTTTTTAGCATAGAGCCGTTTTAATATATTGAAACGTATTGGTAACTATGTTACTTAATAATTTATCATGTTTTATGGAATATTGATCAACCCATTAAATGACTGTACTTTATTAAATGCAAACAAATTAAGTTAACAAAAGTCAATTCCTCTTTGCACCATTGCACTGTTAGTTCTATGTGGACCAACAGCAGTAGCACAGTGGTGGCATATTCTACTGTACTGCAGCACATTACTCGAATAACGTAATCTTAAATTACATAAATTTAGTTTGGGTTTTCAGGAATCTGGAATGGAACACTATTCCTATCACTAAGCGAATACTTATTGCTCTTAATTATATGTACATTATTTGATGCAAAATTTAGAATAATAACTGTAACAATTGAATTTAATAATTTTGGGGGAAAATGTGACCCCCTGGAATGTGAGGTCCGGGACAATTGCCCCCCTACCCCCCCCTACCCAGATGTATCCCTGCCTACACTGATCCAAGGTCTGTCCTGGCTCTGTTGTTGGCGGTCTGCTCTACATATTCAGATCTAACTGCTGTGGTCAAACTGTCTTGTTACTGGCTGTAACTACGGACAAGCAGACAGGCAATCAATATGCATAGGGCGGTGACCTGGCGGTCTAGGGGTAAGGTGTCAGACTTCTATGCTAGCGGCCGGGGTTCAATCCTCAGTCCCGGCAAAGATTTATCTGATTATCCAACCCTTCCTTCACCTCTGACAAGACGTGTATTAATCACAACTTGTGAATGTGGGGAATGCCAGGCCTCCACCGTGGTTCTATTACACATTAGCGTAAGTGCGTATAACCCGAACGGGTAGTAAGACGCGGTGCTAATAATAATAATAATAATAATATGCATAGGGACTATATACAAGAGAAATAATCTCAGACGACTACAGGGTGGTCTTCTAAAACATTTTATTCTTTGAACACTCTGTTGGGGGAGAGGGGGATATTTGGCCACGTTTCCATCGATGGCAATTCTGTTGGGTAAGTTGAAGGAATATATATATATTTTCATTTTTCATTATTATTGCGTGGAGGGAGAGTGGAAAACCATTTAGGAAAAACCATCATCAGTTCACCCGACCGAGATTCGAACCTCGATCTCCCCGTCCTCAGCAGTCGAGTTCAACACGACTCGAGCGTTAGCCAACTGCGCCACCGAGGCGGGTCTGAAGGAATATAACGACCCGGTTATGCGCACTGGAGTTGATGGAGCTTTCCAAAGCATCCGCCACCAATGGTCGCGAATTATAAATTGTTAGTTAAGCTCCTAATAATAATCATAATACTTATAATAATAAGTATTATTATTATTATCTTATTTTCTCATGTAAATTTATGAATTTGTAAGGTACTTGTGTACTTTCAATGCTGGCCTGTTATAGGTCCTACGACTGTTGGCCAGCACTATAGTAAAGGAAATTGAATTGAAATTATTATTATTATTATTATCATCATTACCGTGTCTTACTACCCATTCGGGCTATACGCACTTACGCTAATGGGTAATGGTAGGGTGATTGTGAGATGAAATGGAGGACCTACAGTTTAACGTGGAATCCGAACCAGCGTGGAGGACTGGCATTCCTCACATTCACAAGTTGTGATTAATACACTTCTTGTCAGAGGGGAAGGAAGGGTTTGGCAATCAGATAAATCTGTGCCGGGACCAAGGATTGAACCGTATACCCCCAGCATAGAAGTCCGACACCTTACCTCTAGACCACCAGGTCACCAAGCTCATAATTGACCAGGCTGGCTGGAAACGCGAATATTGAAGTTCATACCTTCATCGCGTCTTGCATCCCATCCGGTCTCACCGCATTTGTTCAAAAGTAGAGCGGGAAACAATTTTTTTTAAACACACATATTCAATGTATCCAACAGGGATTTTAACCCCGACCTTCACAATACCGACAAACCAAACTAGATGAGCTTTACGTTTAGTCTGATACCGATTCCTATTGATGTTGAAACATTTCTTAGTCTGGGTCTTCTTATCTTACCGGATTGTGTGTGGGGAACTGACTCACTGTTTGATTGAGGTTTTGGACAGGTTGTGGTAGATGAAGCAGATGAAGGTATATTAATAGTTAGAAAGGATGTAGATGTGACTCTTTTTCAACATCAACTATCGCCATAGCCAGAGCCAAATATTACTTTTATGTGAGCTAGAGTTAGGTATGTAGTCCGATTTAGATAGCAAGGATTTTTTTTTCTTATATAATAGTTACTAAAACAATTTTAATTTCTTTATAAATAAATCAATGTGATCTGTAGCTTTTACTTTTGAGAATTATTATCAAAATGTATAAAGTAATATAAAGTGATAATATAGTAAAATATTATATTATAAATGTTGACTAATGAAAAACAGTTTATCTTTAAAAGGTTTCTTCTTACCAAGATCATACTATATATACACGCTCACAATCACTTTGTTAACAATCAGGAACACGATAGAAAGGACTATATCTGCCAGTTACCAATGCTACTAAAACTATTTCCCCTCAAATATAAATTCATGTGATCTACTGCTATCGCTATTGATATAATAATAGGCCTAAAAATAATAACTATTATTATTGTTTATTTATTTATCTATCACTGCATCTTACTACCTATTTGGATCTTACTCTTAAGTACTAATAACGCTAGTGGGTTAGGAATTAGGAAGGTTGAATTTAGAGGAAGTGAACCCGCATTTGTGTGAAGAGAGAGATGGAAAACCATTTAAGAAAGACCACCCCCAGTTCACCTGAGCTAGATTCAAACCTCTATCTGCACGTATTCGGCAGTCTAGCTCAACACATGTAATGAAATAGATTTTCATTTATTAATAATAATTTTAATCAAAAATTCCCACCCTCAACATATTCCAAATTAATGAAGAATTTTAGAACATAAAATTAAATGTACGTATCTATCTAGATGTGTTAGGAAATCTCCTTACACAATTTGATGAACAATGTTTTTGTGTGCTTAAAACGTCCCTACACTTCTATCGGAAACACTCGTGAAATATGACCAATTCGAACAAACTTTCTTTCTCTCTCTCTCTCTCTCTCTCTCTCTCTCCCCCTACCTTCTGGAACAAATATATTATGTTGCAACTTAAATACAGAGATAAGCCTCTAGAAGGATTTCCTTCAAACTATATAATCAAAAAGAAGGCTCCTCTATTCATTCGGTCCGCGACCTTACTGAAGAACGGTCCGTGAAACTCTGACCTCGCTTTTATAGTATAATTTTTAAATTTAGTCCACAACATGTTAAGCTGCCGTATCGGGGATGCAAATAAAATTATTCTGAATAAACTGGATTTAAATTAATAAAAAACAAACTTCAACAAATCATCTATATATATTTTATCAATACTAAACCCATATAATCATCACGACGAACTCAAAGCCAGGATTCTCAAAGAAGAGAATCATACAATACCCTACTTTCCCACTTCACTATTTGGCTCGACAACGAGGACATCCAAAGGACTCCCCAAAGAGCACAACACATCACTCTTCAACTTGACTCGACAACATGGGGCTTCACCAACAAAACTTCACTCTTCATACGAAACTATCGCGTTAGGTAACTACGCCCCCACGGCGGGTAATAATAATAATAATAATAATAATAATAATAATAATAATAATAAATTTACTTAAATACTAATAATATAGTAAAATGTTTTTAATGTTGACAGACAAAAGATATTCTAAAAGCTCTTTTGCATCCTTGTTTATACTGTACCTAATACCTTGCACCAAGGACTATTCCACCCCGCCTCGCCCCTTTCCAGCTCACTCTGTGTGCGTGACGTCACTCCAATGTGCGTGTTGCCGCTCTGCAGGGGCCTCTCTTGACGTGTGATACGAAACGAGGAGGCCCTCTCGGCTTTGTCCATCACCTTCAGTTAATCTAGCTCCTAGCTCCGAGCTAATCAGTGCAAGGAGCGGTCGGAACCTTGGCGTGTTACCAAAGGGGTGGGGGGGAGGGGACTGGGTTGAAACCCTCGTTGAGCAGGGGATTAACAAATGACATCTGTAGAGGGTGTATGGACACAGACAAAAATAGATTTCGATTTTCACTCTCCTTGCGGTTGACACAAGGTATATGAGGCCTTGGTTACATTCCGAATGGTGGTTAAAATTAATTAATTATGAAAAATGTGTTTAAATTTGGTAGGGTGGAATACCATGGTGTGAAAAAAAAAATTGCAGCCCCAGTGGGCACACAACGAACCATTTTGGTTTCATGAATTCAAGGGAAGTTTAATACATGTTAATATTTTTCTACTTAAGTCAACAACCCAAAGGTTTATTTGATGTGGTTTATATCCATCCGAAATTGGTCTATGCACTCAGCCTTTGGACTGGTTAGTGTTTCCTCCCCCGTTTGGTATAAATGCCATGCACTAAAGTAGTTCAGGAAGTATGGTATGTCCCTTGTTACCCTCCACACTTAATTTCTATGAGCGAATGTGAAAGGGCTTACCAATTTTTCCGGGAAAGGTGTTTTCCCATACCTTCCAGAGTTATTTCACATGCCACAATCGACACGGTTTCAACGGATCTACTTACCCTCCGAAGGAAGTTGTGCTATGGATTTCTATTGCTCAAGAAAAATTCGTCAGCCTCAGGTGGGTTTTAAATCACGAATGACGGGTAATAAGGCGAGCGCTTTACCCCAGAATTACCGAGTTCAGCTAGAAGAAAGTAAATTACTAATTAGGATAAGAAATGAAAAATACAGAAAGTGTAACGATATATACAGCTAGAGCCTGTTGGTTTTCACTATATGAGCATTGATCAGCATCAAACTGTCGATAAATATTTGATTGTAAAAGTGAGTATTATGAAACTTAAAGATACAAAATATATATTTATTAATCGCACATTTATCATTGACTTATTTATGGGAATTAATTCTCAAATTGATAACAATAACCTATATTTTAATACATTATATAAAGTATCATTTCGATTTAATATTTTTTCATTACTTAGCTAAATTAATAAAATATATTAGCACAATCCAATTTTTATATGAAGGTACTTTTATAAAAAATACAATTGCCATTTTCTGCGACCAACATTGATAACATTTTAATATAATATTGGTGATCTGGCGGTCTAGGGATAAGGTGTCGGACTCCTGTGCTGGGGGTCCGGTGTTCAATCTTCGGTCCCATCACAGATTTACCTGATTGCCAAACCCATCCTTCACTTCTGTCGAGACGTGTATTAATCACAACTTGTGAATATGTGGAGTGCCAGGCCTTCCCCGTGGTTCGGATTCCACGTTAAACTGTAGGTCCTCCATTTCATCTTCACAATCACCCTACCATTACACATTAGCGTAAGTGCGTACAACCCGAATGGGTAGTAAGACGTGGTGCTAATAATAATATATTTATATTATTTCATAGGTAGATTCCTATTATCTATTAAAAATTGACAGATTCAGATTACATGATTTGATGTATGAATAGCTTAGAGTAAAACTAGTAACTCTTATAGCTGTCATATTCTTCCCATGAATATCAGGCTGTACAATATATTTTGATCAACCCTGAAGTTATGGTGAACTGCTTTGTATCTGAAAATCAGCTATCAATTACACCGAGGGCTCAAAATTGTTGTCGATGACCTGTAGAATTAGTAAAATGTAAACAACAAAACATGAGTGCGACCAAAATAAACATTTAATAACATATTAAGTGGTGAATTTTACAAATAAATTACCCATTGTAGTTATAATGTAGACTACTACAGGAAAAAAAATCTACTTACGAAAAAAATATTATTTATTTATTAAGCTATCAGATATAAGTTTTAAAAAGAAAAAATATTATTCTGGTGAGTGGGCCATAATCACAACACACATTTGAGAGTATCGCGTACAAATGTTTGGACACGAACGAAAAAAGGGACTTCATCCCTTATTTCCCTACACACATTTATTCATTGTATTATAGTCATTCTTGAGTATTTATATCGTAAACAATTACAATTTATTACCAATCAATTTTCATAAACATACTTAGCCCTACATTTTAGAGAATATCCACACTCATCAACGATTTAATAAGTATATGCATACAAACATACCTGTATGCGTAATAAATATACATATATATAATTAATAGTTGATCATGTAATTTAAACAAAATATTGACAGGTTCATGTACTGTAGATGCATGAGGCATAAAAAAAACCCATCATAATTAAGGACAGTCACATAACATATAAGCTTACATCAATATTACGAAACATTTAAATATGTCATAGTAATAAAACAAATTAGTAAGCATTATGTTTCTTGAATTATTGTGTATGTTCCTGCTAGGTGAAGCAAACTAAAAAGTTTGTAGCTTCGTATTTCTTTTGCCCTCCCCTATTTTTAATTGTCTAGCACTCCCTCTAATGAATAATGCAATGTTTTACATTATAAATTCTTACAGACATCCACTTAACATGTCCCTAATTAAATATTAAAAAAATAACTGACGTAAAGCAAACAAATGACATCATAAATAGCAACATGAAAGTCAAGCTTCTTTTGTACGGACAAGAAAAAATTCCATATTAAATATGCACATGCATTTGATGACGGAAGATATACACAATAAACAAGCCGATTAGTATTTATTTCTGAACCTCACCCCCTTTTATATAGACTATTTTACAATGTAACAAGTAGGCTCCCAAACTTTAGTGTTAATAATTATAGCGTCAACGTTGGTCATCATACAGCCTACTTAGAGTTTAACCACTAAGCGATGAAAGCGTTAGAAGCACAAATTATAGACCACGAGAGTAAAAAGAGGCCTTACTTTATGTTACTGCGTGTGAGGAGTGTATTGTACACACGCAAAAGCGTTTTTTACGAGCTGTGATCGATTAATCGATATCGCACTGTACCACCATGCTAAAAAGAAACCCCTGAAAGACGCACAGCAAAAGACAAAAACAACAGTACTAAATCGGAACAGAAAGATTGAGTGGGTGTAAGAATATGAAGAAATGGAATTGATAAAAAGGAGGAAAATAGGGTGATAAAGATAAAATGAAACAAAAAGAAATGTTAGGAGAGAAAACAAAACAAAAAGGAGGTGGCACTAGTACATTCTCGTGACATGTCACGAAAGCTTTTGGTTTTGTTAAAATAAAACTAAGGGTTAGTGAAGGGGAGGAGGGGTTTAGTAACGCGTTTTGCTCTAACTCTACTGCTACTAATCATTCTGGTCGTCTGTCTCTCTCTGTCTATTTTCTTTTCTCTTCCATTGTCTTGGTTTTCTCGTCTTCTTTGTGAGCATTTATATACATATATATATATATATATATATTTGTATGGGTATACATATATATATGGATGGGTGTATGTGTCCACAAACACAAACAAGTGAATTGAATCCGTCAGTCAAGCCTACACCCTCCTTCCACCACCAGTAGCGCTAGCTGTCTTGATGACTTAGCGCCCCCCAACAGTCTGACAAATGAAAAGGGTTTTCGGATGAGACCAAAAGGAAGGTTGAATTAAGAGAAGTTTTTGGTGGTTTGTTAATTAATTCCCACGAGAAGTAATGTTCACTAATGTAGTTAGGTGTCATTTATTTTGACGAATCTGACCCCACTTAACTTTATACACACTACGCTATGTTGCTCCTTACAAATGGCGGGGAATTTTAATTCCGAGATGGTTTTGGACAAACTAAAGTGTTATTAAAATTATAAATGATGATGATGCTTACATTGGAGCTAACCTATTATCTCCATCTTTGAAAGTTTTAAGAATGGGAGATTAATAGTTTAACTTGAAAATAAACATATACCATTAGTTTTTTAATTTTTATTTTAAATTTGAATGATTTCATATAGATCATAATAATAAATATTTAAAAAAACGCTACTCACCTTACAGTCTGATCAGGCACAACATAACTTCAAAAAACTAAAAATACTGGTTCAAAAGGTATTTCAAATAAATACAGAACCATTTGTCCGAAGTGGTTGGTGGAAAATTACTAACAAAAAAAATTACCTTTAGTAAACCACATTAAGATTAGATTTTGGAGATTAAATCAAAGCTAGGGGCAAAATTTATTAAATTTTTGAGTGGAATGAAACTTTTAAGCAATTAAAAACTCCCATATATATAAATATATAATCCTAATAGTTTTCGGACTTGCATATGTTTTATATCCCTTTTTCATGGAAGCATATTGACACTTCGTGGTAGTTACCACGTGAGAGTGATGATTTATTAACCAATTTGTTTATCTATTCCGACATGTTTTACTAGATTACAGGTAAGGCTATGGCAATTGTTTACATTCATCACAAATTAATTGATCTTTACTTATAAAAAATGTTTGTTATAATTCTAAGTTCTGCTAACACGATTCTATCGAGTTGTATGGAACATGAGATTTATAGCCAGGTCGACATAAAAATAAACTTTTCCGACAGTTTAAAAAAGGTATCTTCTTATCTAAAAATTCCATATAACAAATGATAAGTTCTTCAGTCAAAAGATGTCAATTTTTGACAATCGTTGCAAGATAGATATGACGATTACTTTCTATGTTGTCTACTTTTTGCCAACCCTATAGTTCTAACGTCATTGGGTTTTATATCCCAGCGGTTGTCTGTTGACTTGATAATTACTACATAGACTCACTAGTGCTTGCTATTAATTGTAGCTTTATACTATACGGAGTGAAGTAATAAAAATCTAATAACAGTTTTAACATGTATGCAAGCTTATGGGGAATGCGAACTATTTGACAAATATATCAACATACAATGATCAGAGTGCTAGCCTACTATCTTTAATGTGCTTAGAGTTTGAATCATAATTGAAGTGTATTATGAAATGAAGGTTGGAGCGTTGATCAAGTTACTAAAGGTGTGATTGTATGAGATGCGAAAAAAGGGCAATATTTTCAGAGTTTGCAAATTATTTTTGGCCAAAATAAAAAAAAAATCCTCAGTAGAAACGTAGAGATTAATTTTCTTCCCATGGTAAAATCAACAGTTTTTGAATAATTATCTGCCATGATCATAGTGGCATTAGATGACAAACTTTTTAAACGCAGGGAAAAAGATTGTAATTAAATTCCAAAAAGCCCTTGACAGGTAATCAAGCACTGTTGATATCACCATGTGAAGAAAATTAAACTCCCGCATTTCTAATGAAGACATATTTGATTTACTTGGACCAAAAAATGGTTTGATATAAAAACTGCAAAAACACTTCCCTTTTCTCTCTTTCCATACAATCACACCTTAAATAATCAGTGGAATATTGACCTAGGTAGAAAATGAAATCAGATATGTCAATAAATGGATCCTTTCCGTATAAACTCAAATTCCCCAGGTTTAATAAACGTAACAAGTACATATGTATTAATATTTATTTTTTTGATTGAAATTACTTTGAGATGCTTTATTAAAGTTTATATATTATTATTTAAACGCAACACATTGTAACTCCAGATTTAAATATCAGAAATGAAGATTCATTAAGCTTACCCCAACAACCATGCCAAAGCAAGGGAATTAAAAAAAAATTAAACCAGTTTTGAGCCAAAATTAGACGTGCTCAAACCATAAACCCTCACCTAATTTATAACACTAATTACAATTTTTCATATCAATTTCCATTAACTGCAAATACTGACTTCTTGTACATTGTAGCTAACTACCCATGATCTGACTAGTAAATCAAAGCATAGTTTATACTCTCCTTGTGATAATACTTATACTTTTTTTAAATACTATATACCATCGTTCTTATATAAATATAATCTCCTTTCTTTTTTATATATCTGAGGAAATTATTTTACTTCAGGCAGTTTTCAAAATATTCTTCTATATTTCAATCGCATTGGTGGTTACGTGCTCAACAGTGCTAGACTGAACAAATTTGGAACAGGTATATCGATATGTTTTTCCTAAACAATTTTTCTTTTAATCTCTACGCAAATGCTGGTACATATCTTATAAATTCTACCTTCCTAATTCGTGCCTTACCTGTATAAAAAAATGCACGACCTCGAAGTTCAGAAAGAGGTGGATCACGATGGTAAAAATAGTTTTCAAACTTAGGAATAGTAATGAATATGTGCCTTGAGTTGCCATCTATGAACTCTGTTCGAATTAGTAATGTGTGGATATATATATACCCACACATTACTAGTTGGAATAGAGATCATAGATGGCAACATATAATTAGAGGCCCATAGAAGGGGTTGTTGTGACCCGAACTGCCATCCAATAGAACCTTTATTAATAAATAACCAAAATGCATTAATTATTTAACGTGCGGCAAGCCAAACGTGTTATTTCATCCGCCCGGACTATTGGGCCGGACACCTCATGGGGTTTACGTGACCCCTAGGGGTGTGGGGGGTTCTCACGTACAGAAGAGACGGCAGATGTGGTTGGCCAATATATAGTCTGGGCGGGTGAACTAACACGTTTGGCTTGCCGCACGTTAAATAATTAATGTATTTTGGTTATTTATTAATAAAGGTTCTATTGGATGGCAGTTCGGGTCGCAACAACCCCTTCTATGGGCCTCTAGTTCTATGTGATGTGTTTCACGTAAGCACGCACACTTATTTGTAGTTGATAATTGTAAATAAATACCGAGGAATTTCAAAATAAATAAACATTTCTTCATGCTTCATAAACTGTCAACTATATTTCATGTTCTTTCTTGGACATAGACATTGGGGTGGGAAATTATAATATTTAAATATAAATGTCTCGATGCACTGCACATACTTTCTCTTTATTTTATAGAAACATTTAATAAAAACTCTTTTAAGATTTGTGAAACGAAATACTTTACATAGTCAAGAAACATTTCACCAAAGATAATAAATTAAATAATATACACTGTTACAGAAATATTGAAAAAAAATAGGAGCATTTTTGTCGCCAAATAAACACCACACAATTAATTTAAACTTTCAAAGCGCTCCTTAAAAATATATATATAAACAACTTTATAAAAATAGATTTCAAATAAAAGATTTTTAATTTTATATAGTAGGACCCACTATAACTTTACAATGATAAATTATTTCGTATATTAAATAGTTGTGGAGATATGTTCAAAATAAGATATTTCTGTTTTTGTAAGCTACTCTAAAGGTAATTATCATAGAAATTGGTAAATGAAATAGGCAATACTTGTTAATTAGTGACACATGTATTTTAAAAAAATTGATGTTGTCATTTAGAAGTGCACCTTGATTATCATTTATCTACTTGCTAGTTATTGGTTCTTGTTAATGGTGTTCCTTAAAAGTTGAATATAATTCAACCTCAACAGACAGTAAGTACCGTTTAGTCACATCACTCCTCTACTTAATGTCGATCTATTCCAGAGTAAGGTTTAGCCATCTTTAGAATGCAGAGCGTGTAAACTGGTCACAATCGGAACCACTCAAATAAACCCATGTGTAACAAACAAATGTCCGAGAGAAAAAAACCCATTGGTTTGTTGTATTTTTTGTTTAACTATTTAACTTTGACCTCTTATATCGATCCATGTTGGGAGAGGTGGTTCCTGAAATCTAGTAGAGTATGTTTACTGCAAACATTGGATAAAATTCACTAATGTTATCTTACGTGGAAATAATTATTCTTTCTTAGTGACACTATATTAGCAAACAAAAGCGTTAATAAACGCTTCTAATAATACTTAACTAAGGATTATTGTAAAAGGGTGACCTGGTGGTCTAGGGGTAAGGTGTCGGACTTCTAAGCTGGGGGTCTGGGTTTCAATCCTCGGTCTCGGCACAGATTTATCTGACTGCCAAACCCTTCCTTCACCTCTGACAAGACATCTTGTGAATGTGGGGAATGCCAGGCCTCCACCGTGGTTCAGATTCCACGTTAAACTGTAGGTCCTCCATTTCATCTCACAATCACCCTACAATTACACATTAGCATAAGTGCGTATAATCCGAACGCGTAGTAAGACGCGGTGCTAATAATAATAATAATAATAATTGTAAAATCGGCTTTTTCATAACTTGTTTAAAGAACAAAATATATTAATGAAACCATTATATTTTTTGTTTAGTGGTTGTGCCAACAAGAGCTAGTACCGTGATAAGGTGGGCAACATAATTTTCAATTTAGTTACAATATGTAAAAATTTAGAACTTATATTTTTCAATCGAATATTTAAAATAAACACAAACTGTTTGTACGCGTTTATTCAAAACATATACACTTTGACTACTCAGCTACAACTGTTTCAGACGCAATTGATGCAAACTGTTCAAATTGAAAGTGTAGGACAATTTAATGCAAAATTTGACGATACTTTTGCGTGACGAAAGAGATGAAATGAAGTGCTGGGAAAGAGCGTGAGAGGGGATGGGGAAGAGCGTGAGAGGGGATGGGGAAGAGCGTGAGAGGGGATGGGGAAGAGCTTGAGAGGGGATGGGGAAGATCGTGAGAGAGGATGGGGAAGAGCGTGAGAGGGGATGGGGAAGAGGATTGTATGGCATACATTATTGTGTCAATGATGCATTCAAAGAGCAGAATGCTTTCAATGATATGCCAGAAAATATCAAGTTAAACACAGAACACGTCTGGAAAAGGTTTATTTTTGTTGTGAAAACTGGAAAACTCAAATTTGTCGCACTTTTATCGCCAATTCGTTACTTGTGGCAATTGGCGACTAGGCTGCCTATCCCGAGATTATATTACATGAATTAATAATATAAAAAATAAAATATTCACACTGGTATTTTATTATAGCTGGCCACCAAAATAAATGTATGTGTTTTCATAACTTAGATAAAGAGCTTTACAAAATATTAAATTCAAACTAAAACGGTTTTAGATAGAAGCTCTTGTTTGTTAAGTATTTTCAAGTGATCGATCCACAGACGCTGCTTCCACAAAAAATAAACATCGAAACTGTTTTTATCACATGTTCGTGTTTCAATGATGTGAAGACTGTTAAAAGAAAAACAAATTGTTTGTTGTGAAAGCTTTGACTACCAAAAGTGTCAACCATCAGAGGTGGAACCAGGATTTTTGTGAAGATGAAGAGGGGTGGGAAGGTTGTCTCGGGTAGAGGGGGGAGGTCTCGTTCTCATAGCACTGGGCTTGGAGGCTCCCCATCAGGAAATTCTGATCGAAAAATCCTTCAAATTTGAGAGTAATTTCAAAATTAATTTGAAAATGTGTAAAAAAGACATTCAAGTTCACCTTTTTTTTAGCACCGCGTTCTACTACCCGTTTGGTTTATACGCCTATGTACTAATTACACTAATATGCTAGGGATTAGGAAAGTTCAATTTAGAGGAAGTGCACTAACATTTCCGTGGAGGGAGAATGGAAAATGATTTAGGAAAAAAACCTTAGTGCACCCAACTGGAATCGAACCTCAATATCCCCGTATTTGGCAGTTGAGTCAAAGAATAGCACATTAAACCATGTAGCCACCGAAGCGAGTTTTTGTTAGTTAAATTAAGTATGTGTTAAAATACATATCAATTGTTGTCAGTGATTGACACTCACTCACTAGTGAAATATTACGTGACAATACAACCAGTAGCGACAATAACGTAGATTTAGTTGATTTTTTTTGTTAAATTATTACTGTCAATACTAATTTAAAAAACTCGGGGGAGGGGGGGGCCTCCCTCTGCATTTTCCTCCTCTGAATCCTCTCCTGAAAACAATTCAGCATATGGCATGGCGGTTTGGTGAATAGATACATGAGAGTTGATCTGGTAATTTTTGCTACTTGTCAGTTACTACCACTCCAACCATGGATCGACTTTACTCCTGCATGGAATTTCCTACCCCAGACGCCTGGTTGTGCTCCTTCATCCCCCCCCTTCGCCCCCTCCCCCCAGCGTCTTGCCCAGCCGTAAATCTTGAACCCTCGGAACCCATCCTTACCCTCCCAGGGACCCTTCTGGACCCCCCTACCTAGTTGTCCGCCGGCTAATTGATACGAATGTCCACACATTCGTAAGTCACAACGAAACAAATCATTGCTTCGGTGCTAAAGTAGCTTAAAACTCTTTATATGGGAATGTAGGGAGCTCTATTTTAAGGTAAGTGGTTTTGCAGTTTTAAAGCAAAACATTATTTTTGGCCAAAATAAATAAAGTTTTGCTTCAGCAGAAACGAGTTTAGTTATCTTCATACGGTAACCTTAACAGATCTTGAATATCTGGTCAAGGGTGTCCTGGAATTTAAAACAACTTTTTTCTCCTGATTTAAAACAAAGTTTTTCATCTAAATCTGCTACGCTCATGACAGGTATTCAAGAAATATTTTCACCGTGAGAAGAAAATAAGCTCTATGTATCTATTAGAGCATTTTTTTGGTCAACAAATTATTTGGCTTTAAAAACTGCAAAAAATATGACCGGAACTTGCGTTCCCTAATTCCTCACCATAAACCAGAAATGCAAAATTAAGTTCAGTTATTAGTAATCTAGGGATATTATTTCTTGGTACAAGAATACTATTTGCATTTCTTCACATATATACATGGTAATATGGAAATGATAATAAGAATAATAAATCATTATTTTTATGCTAATTCAATTTCAACAAAAAAAATCACGTTTAAATAAATTCTAATAACTAGTTATACCATATAATGTTACGTATTTGAAAAATTATTTAAATATTACATTTAATCCTAGATTTCCAAAAACAATATACAAGTGCATTTATAAATCCGTTAATGCTAAAGGCTATATAAATATAATACATGAGAAATCAGTTTAGTTAATTCCCTTTGGTACGCTTTTCAACTCTTTGTAGAAGTAATTGACAAACTTATAGGCACACTTTCTTTCCTCGTGATGTACGAAAGCTCAACATCACGTTCAGTCCTCTACGATGATCACCCTAATCGACATTGCGCACACGACCGAACTTTAAAGCTATGCTAATGGCTCTCTTCCCAAATTAAAAAAAATTGCAATTTCGTTAAAACAGCTTGATTTGTTTCATGACAGGGATATTTGTAGGCGACTTTCTTTTACAAGACGAACCGTTCGTCCGTGGAAAATGTAGATTTTACTAATCGTTGAAGTAGACATTGGACTTTATTAAGATTTGTAATTAATAAGGTTTTAAATAAAACAATGCAATAAATGTTGGGATCAGAATGTCACTGTAAACTTACTAGGGTTGTTAAAATACTCCAAAATTCGAATTTGAGTCGAATTTTAATAATCTATAGAACTCGATTCAAAGATCTTTTACGAAACTCAGAAATTTTGAGTCTTCAAAATTTTCGATTTTATCACAAAAATTCTCAGTTTAATCAATTTTATTCAATTCTAAGATAACATTTAACAGCAAATATGGTCCCTCATTATTTCCTTTGACCAGATTTAAAGATATACAACTTATACAACCATAATAAATTAATAAAAACTTAACTTTTGTGATCATAATTTTTTCACAAAAAAAAGACATGCTTAAAAATTGTCTTTAGTTTTTTTACTGTGTATATATATATATATAACAAATTCTACTTGGGATATTTATAGTTCAAAAAATACTCTAAATATTACTCATTCTCTAGAAAATCTTGATGTTTTCATTCAAACTCGATTCGAGCTCGATTCTTAAGTTAAAAATTGCCTAATCGCACAGCCGTAGAATTTATATAAAAACTTAACTTTTGTGATCATAATTTTTTCACAAAAAAAGACATGCTTAAAAATTGTCTTTAGTTTTTTTTACTGTATATATATATAACAAATTCTACTTGGGATATTTATAGTTCAAAAAATACTCTAAATATTACTCATTCTCTAGAAAATCTTGATGTTTTCATTCAAACTCGATTCGAGCTCGATTCTTAAGTTAAAAATTGCCTAATCGCACAGCCGTAGAATTTATATAAAAACTTAACTTTTGTGATCATAATTTTTTCACAAAAAAAGACATGCTTAAAAATTGTCTTTAGTTTTTTTTACTGTATATATATATAACAAATTCTACTTGGGATATTTATAGTTCAAAAAATACTCTAAATATTACTCATTCTCTAGAAAATCTTGATGTTTTCATTCAAACTCGATTCGAGCTCGATTCTTAAGTTAAAAATTGCCTAATCGCACAGCCGTAGAATTTATATAAAAACTTAACTTTTGTGATCATAATTTTTTCACAAAAAAAGACATGCTTAAAAATTGTCTTTAGTTTTTTTTACTGTATATATATATAACAAATTCTACTTGGGATATTTATAGTTCAAAAAATACTCTAAATATTACTCATTCTCTAGAAAATCTTGATGTTTTCATTCAAACTCGATTCGAGCTCGATTCTTAAGTTAAAAATTGCCTAATCGCACAGCCGTAGAATTTATATAAATGTTCTACGTTACTGAAATAAAATCGAAGTAACTGGATATTGATGGATGTAGTATAGTTGTGGTCATGCTCTATTAATAGTTTAGAATAAAATTAAATATCATACAATTTAAATTGTCACCCACATTGGTGGCCGCATGATTTAAGGTGTCACTCTCGTGTTGGACTGGATTTTCGATTGTGTGGAGATAGATGTTTGAATCCCTAACAAGTACACTTAATGTTTTTTTTTCCCTAAATTGTTTCCTACTCGTTCCTTTTCTCAAATGCGGGTACATTTCTTTATGGTTATATCTCCCACATCTCTATTCCACTATCGTAATCAATACTGGTATATACCTATAGCCCAAACGGTTACTAAGACGTGGTGTAAAAGTACCTTATCAGAAATAATTTAAATATATAAAAAAAATGTAGTTCTATACCAATAAAATCTTTCTCGAAAACTCAAATCAATGTTTGTTTGTTTTTATCTTAATCCCATGCGGTGTCAACGATTTTAATTTTTAAGTTAATATATCATGTAGGCCTAAACACCTTTAATATGATATTCATCTATTGTAGGTTGACATTTCCCTCGCGTTTGGGTCCATAAAGTATTTGTGAAATACTCATATTTGTTTCATTTGTTCATCGAGTTAATTGATACGTTGCCATAACGTCTAATCAAGTGCATTCCCTGAAGGTTCTAGATGTCGGTTTAATATTCTCCAATCGGTGACTGCGATCATAAAGCATGTCATTGATCTGGTGGCCAAATTCTGTCCGTGGAGAGCAGTCCATCAACTGTCGGGCGAAGTTTAAAATCTGACAGTTGAAATTCCCTCTGGTCTTGTGATTAGATCATAATTTCGGTCAGAGTTTTGGGTATGTAGATGTCATGTTGCTATTTATAAAGATTCAACGGTCGTTACAGGTCCCCCGCTCATACCGCGAAGGTGGGTAATATCTAGTGACTAACATCCCCGAAGGGAAGGTTGTATCAGATTAAGAGCATATCTTCTTTATCATTATCATGGTGTAGGCCAGGTAGTTCGCATGTATGTTAACTATATCAGTGATACGCGCTCTTCATGTTACCCCAACTTGCACTGCCTGTCATTTACTAGAGTTTTCCCACGGTGTCTGACGATGTTGGTTCGCTTATTATCGCAAGAGTGGCAGGTAACATTTATATCGTTTTTGTCGGACATCTTAATTTTACTTTCAACTCGCTAGGGGATCAAGCATATAAATTAGTTACGTTAGTATGTGCTTTCATTATATCGTTCACATGATCATTTTCGATCAGGTTGTATGCATCACATGCCAATCAAATCTCTGAAACAGTCGGATAGAAATTGTAAATTTACACCAATTTACACCATTAAAACATTAATGGAGATAAAGTGTTAATAGAAGTTCTTAGTACTGAATGTTTTCGAAACATTAAATTATATTTGTATAAAAACTGCATTGAAAAGGTCGTTTTTGACCATTTTAAAATGACTTCACAGATAAGCATTGTGCACAAATCGTCATTTTCTCAAAATAGTGATATACTGTAGTTATTAACAAGAAACCTTGTCGCTTTGTCCCCCATCGTCACCACGGGAAATTTTGATTAATCATTCAAATACGAATGCACATCACACATCTTTTATTTTCCCTTTTATTTCCATACCTCGCTCTCACACACTCAAAAGCAGCTGCGAACCGGGAGCTGAATTGGACCTGCTATGATGAACGCTCTTAAAGGTACAGGATAAAAATAGTGGAAGTACCACTACACAAATTTTCATGGACAAAACTTTTATATCTCAAACCCCGGAGGGAAAACATCAAAAAACTTTTTTTTTTAATAATCTAAATATGAGAGACCTATATTAACCATAATCTAAAGTGCATTAGAAAAGTATCATGATTGTCTAACAGATGGAAGCAATTACTAAATAAGAGTTACATTTGTACTTTCCCCTTTTTCTCCTATACCTTTCATATATGAGCGTCTGTTTAAGGTGGGGTTGAAGATGGCCGCAAGTTAAGGGGAATACGTGTGAGAAAACTGAGAGGCGTTTAAGACGTTTATAAACTCCACTTTATTTAAGAAATTATTTTGGATTTTTTTTTCATTCATGCCAAATTGTGTATGGAAGTTCCTGATCAATTATACAAATTATATTTAATTTTATTAAACGAAAATATATAAATACTCGCACTTCAAATTTTAAAGTAAAGGGTTAATAATATATATCCAACTTTACTCTAGCCATCAAAGTAATATATGAAGTGTCACAACTTAAAATGTTAAGATCATTTGTAATGGTTTTAGGAGGCTTTATGAAACGATGCCGTTATTTTTATACTGGGATATAGCCACCAAGGCCCTCCTAATCACAAACCTAGATTTCCAAGCCAAAACCCGAAACCAACCACGTGACTAAGTCCGTATGGTTGTAGTTTATTTTTAAACAAAATCTTTTTTTGTCCAAACAAATAAAATATTATTATTGTTTATTTATTTGAGGTATTTTACATGTAGTTTCTAAACCGACTGATTATATCATAGCACAAGAATTGTTCTATGAACTAGAGTTCTTAACCTTATAGACAATAAATTATTTTAGTTTAGTTTTTACTTATGCTTTCCGGTCTATTGCAACAGAATTTTCTCCAAGATAGCATTTTAGGTTAAGATTCTAATAACACTTTTATTGAACTTACTAATTTTCTATTATCACTTATTTGAGGTATTTAACAGGCATTCTCTGAACCGACTGATCATATCAGAACCCGACTTGAAATTTAACTTAAATATAGAACAGACACAGCATACAGACTATGCATCACTGTGAAAAGGACTACCCACATTTCAACTATCTTAAATTTTTCGGCTATGCCGAGAGTCAAATCCGAATCCCTTTGCTCAGTATACAGACACGTTACCAACTGAGCTAGGGTGTCAGACAACTTACTAATTATTATAATGACCCAATGTTATTATATTATCCATAAAATTAAAATAATCCTGTCGTTGTTTAATATAAATTTTTAAAATCCAAGAGATTGAGGTTCAAAAGTGCTGAAGTAATGGATCATTTGACATGGAGTGACCCTCTAGTGTGAATAGGTGAATAGCAAGACGTGGATCATTAAAACAAAATAAAAAAATAATCGTAGAAACATACATTCATGAGGGAAATTGAGAAAAGGCCATTGTTTTTTGCAGTTTTTATAGCAAAGCCTTTTTTGGCTTAAAATAAATAAAATATTGCTCCAGTACAAACACAGAGTTTAATTTTCTAAACATGGTGATATCAACACTTCTTGAATATATTTCATAAGTATAGCGTCATTAAATGACAAACTTTTTAAATGAAGAGAAAAAGTTTTCACCATTTTAGAGGACAGCATTCAAGAACCTGTTGAAGTCACAATGTGGAGAAAATTAAACTTAAATGTTTGTAGGCCTACTGAATAACCATTTGATATATTNAAAAAAAAAAAAACACTGGCCTTTTCTCACGACCCATTCAACCCCATCTTAATATATATGTTTTTATTGTGTCAAACTATATTTTAGAACAATTTAAAATGTAAGAAAATCAACACTTACTTAGATTACCAATGTGTTCTGTTATGGCCTTGTAAATAAAAGTTTAATAAATGTATGTGAAGCTGTCTCAATATTATGTCATGTGGTCTCTTCACATACTGTAAGCACACGACATGTTTAAAGGCGGCTCTCATTAGCTTCACTCACAAGTTGATGAACTCACATTACATCTTTCTCTTTTTTACTCGTCTGCTTCTCTTTTCCGTTCACTTATCATATTTTTAATTTTCCTTTCATCATGGGAATCATAATTAACTATTTCACTAACCCTATCTTATGAGAAAACATGTATATTCTTCTATTATTATATTTATTTTCTAATTAGATATGGTTTTTTTTATGATGGAAGGGTCAGGATTCAAATCCCTGTCCTATGTATTGAGGGTAATTTTTATTAAAATGGTTTTTTATCTAGTTTCATACAAATTCAAGTAACTTTTATTTAAATTATATCTCCCTTAAACCCAATCAAAATTTATTTTATAATCCTAACCATTGTTCTTAAAGGTTGTGAAGCGTGCTTTCTAACTCTGTACAAAGACTATAGTTATTGATAAAACAGTGCTGTCAAAATCTATTTGGACGTAAGGATGGAAAAACTAGAGGATGAAGGAAGCTATCCCAAACATATTAAAGATAATCAACGTAATCAGGCTGAGGTGGGGTGTATGGGTGATGACAGGCGTGTTGCTATTAATGTTCGTGTTTCTTAATGCCATATAATTATTTAGTCCACTAATATGATTATAGGAAACATGATTTATGTACTACTGAATAATGTTATCGGTGATGTTAGAGAAGTTGTCTTCGAAAACGCCAAGACAAATAGGTTCCTTATATCCTGAAAAAAGTAATAGTTGCAGAATATGTTGTTTGGCTTATAAATATATAAAACTGTCTTTAGTAATTTCTATAAATTTCTGATACTTAGCATCGTTGACAATCCTACTATAGTCGTGTTTTGTTATGAACCTTCAAGTCAGCTAGCTTTATTCTTCGAAAACTCCGTCGTTGGAAATGGATTACTTTAGGAATGATCCATACCCAATGTCGGTATCTTTATTGGTCTGTAAGTGCCCATTGGAAACACCTAGCCTAATGGGTAGTATAAAATACTAGAATAAAAGTAGGGTGGTTTACGCTCGCTTCACTTAGATTCAATTTAAGCGGGCTAACTTGTGGGGTCGACGAGCAATGAAACACGTCTATAAATGTAATAGGCTTGTAAAGGTTGTGGAGGTCATTCAACAGGGAGGATGTTCTCAAGGGGTAAAATAGATCTACCTGTGTTTTCATGAAGGTTCAAGTACTTCTTAGAAACCTGTACCTTTTCGAAATACAATTTTTGGTCTAATTGAGGCGCCAGTTACTATTTACAACTTTCCTTAGTTGAAGATTTGTCTACAATCAATCATAAAACCAAGAAAGGTGTTTGTAGCGTTTGGATCTCCACAAAGAGACAGGAAATAATTTTACTTGTACCCATTCCTCATAATAATGTAGAATGTGTTGAGTAACTGCGTTTTAATTTTTCTCTTCTTTATGGCATCACGTCTTACTATCAGTTCGGGCAACACGCTTGTACTAACTACGCTAGTGGTTTTAGGGATTAGGAAGGTTATATTTAGAACAAGTATACGAGAATTTGCGTGGTGGCAGGGTAATAAACAATTTTGGAAATAAACCACCCTCAGTACACCAGACTGAGATTCGAAACTTAATCTCCCCATTATCAGCACTCTAGTACACTGCGAGAGTAGCACTTTAGACCATGCGGCCACCAAAGTGTTTTTTTCCCCTTATCAATACGTTTAACAGCCACTTCGGTGATAGAATGGTCTAATGCGTCATTCACAAAAGACTTTACTGCCCATGACCGAGATATCATGGTTTGAATCCCAATCAGCTGTACTGAGGATGTTTTTATCTGAAGGATTTTCTGCTCTACTTACACGGAAATGTGGGCACATATCTTCTTAATTCCACCTTGCTCATCCTTAACAAAGTGTAATGAGTAAATATGCATGTATCCCGAGCGAGTGGTGAGAAACGACGACCAAAATATATAATATAGCTTCCAAACTCGTCAACATCGAAACTGAAGGGATATAATTATATCAAAGGGCTTAGCGGACATTTGTTATTAAAACAAGCATTTATAATAATAAACTTGTGTTTACACAGAAATAAAATTTCAAACAAAAAATTTTCCTTTCCATAAAATTCATCTTTACCACCCACCAAGTATCCACACCCTCAAAGAAAGATAGGATGCCGGTGGGTTAGGGGGTGGAGTGAGACCATGATAATACTGTGTAATTTCGACCAATCAGAAGGCGAGAGAAGCAAACGCAAGGTAAGATAAACAAGGGAATGAATCTGCCTCTCAAATTACGTTTTATTGAAGTGCTCTCTCTTTTTCATTTGTGTTCTCTCTTTCTTTATTTATTTCCCCCTCTCCCGGTCGGTAGGCAGAGGGAAAGCGTTGAGCCTTGTCAACCGGAAGTCGTTTGTCTTCCTAAGCGCTCTCCCGTGCGATTGGGACGCTCTCTGGCCTTGCTGCTTTTGAGGTAGACAAGGGAAAGAAGAGAAATAGGGTAGTCGATAACGTAAAGCTGAAAAAATTGTAAGAGGAAAAATTATAAATTTTTTCCTTATGAGAGAGTTGATCCTTTCAGTTCCCTAATTTGGATTTGTGTTTATATCGTTCACGATTGTGTAGGCTGAGTGTATATTATATGTGTCAACGGGTTATACGCTTATGTATTAATTATGGTTATACTCATTAGGAAGGTTATATTTAGAGGAAGAGTACCCGTATTTGCGTGGAAGGAGAGTGGAAAGCCATTTAAAAAAAACTATCCTCAGTAAATCCAATCGAGATTTGAACCCTGATGTCCCCATAATCGGTAGTCTAGCATACTGTTAAAGTAGCGCCTTAAGCCATGCGGCCACTGAATCGGATCAGTGGGAGCTTTTGATAACGTTTTAGATGAACTATTTAAATGAATAAATCAAATAGAAAATCTTCTACAATGCTAAATTTTAGTGACGTTCACTAGAGGTTAACGACCACAGATTCCGTTGTGATGACCACATGATTCTCTCTATACACAGAAATTGGCAATATCTTAGCCAACAGATGGCGGACACTTTTTTAGTATGGCTCTATTGCGGGCTGACGCCATTGAATTATAGGTTAAAGGAGGAGGGAAGGGAAATTTAGAGGAAATGTATCTGTATTGGCGTGAAGGGCAATTGTAAATACATTAACGAAAAATAATTATCACTCTATTCGGATGTACCAATCCTTGGCAAATGAGCCTGACGTTAAGTACACGTGCCCACCGATTTGTGTAAAGTACGTGAATGGATATTATTAATGTTAATGTACTGTGCTAATAGCTACAACTTATAATATGAAATTTCATAATTATTGTAGATATGTAATAATTAATGGGCATATTTCTAGAAACGTCTTCTTTGTAAATTTGTTTATTTTGTTCCATTATGCATCATCATACACATTGTTAAGCTTAGTTTCATTACGTGCACAGCGTCTTACTATCGGTCCATACTATTAACATATTGACACTAGTAGGAAAAGGTGGAAGGTTAAATAAATAAACCAAATAGGAAAAAACACCTAATTACACCAAGATGGGATTAAAATACCTCCTTTACTGGCAAACCAGAGCAGACTTGACTAACGCCTTTGTCGACTTACCCATTGGAGTATGTGTTAACAAAAGCCATTAAACTAAGATTTTGAAAATGAAAACTTGTCCCGTTTTGATGTATAATGACACGTTTTTATAATCTTCATTTACCAGAACTAGCTATCCTATCCACATTCAGGTAAGGAATGAAAACATTAAGCTACAAAGGTTTTTGCAATGAGATATGTATCTTATATTATAAAATAAAAACGTTATTTTGACGTTCTTCTTAAAATAAAAGTCTTTCATATTAAAATAAGTTCATCTCAAATACTAAGGCCTAGATTTATTCACGTTTGATTTTTAACTGTTAAAAACATCATCGCAAGAATCAATTTATTTATTTATTATAGTTAAAACTACCCCGTCACGATTGAAACTTTTTTATTTATTCTAGTTAAAACTATCTCCATCCCCGCAATAAGCTATATTTATTTTATTTCTTAAATTTCTCCACTTCCCCGCAAAAATCTCAATTTGTTTTGTTTCTTCTAGTTAAAACTACCCTCTTAAGAACCAAACATTGCCTTATTTCTACTCGTTTAAACTACCACCTAAAAGAACTAAATATATATTTATCACCACGTCTTACTACCCGTTCGGGTTATACGTTAAGAACTAAACAAAGCTTGTTCGATTGTCAAATTGCAAGAAAATAGTTATTGGATCTACTTGTATAAATGCAGACGTTAAGGTACTTGTGACTTTTGACATGATGTCAATTTGGACGAAAAAAATAAAGTGACCTTTTGGGCATATATGCTACTTTACATTAATTATTTACTAACTGTCCTAAAACTCTCTTTATATGACGAGCCTTGTATATATTCCATCATCTATTTAAACAACACTTACATTACCTAAAGGAATCGCAACCTCGTGTTCATTTCAAATCAATGTTTATTATTCATAGACACATGGTAATGATATCCCACATTGATGTTTAAAATTTCAACAGCATACAAACACATAATTATTATAGAAAAGAAAGAGAAAGAACCACTTCGTTTATCTTAATTACGGTATCATTTTAAAAACTCAATAACATGTCTAGCTGGCTTGCCTACTGGAAAACCAGCCTAACTGGAACCAGTTTCTAACGATGTTAAAACCAAAGAGCCAGCCACCGTCTGTTATTTGCTCTGCCGACAAACATCAGACTCTAAATGAGGTGTTATCTTTGAATGAGGAGGTTATCATCTTTATCCAACCCTGTTATTGAGATGATTATGATTAAACTGAATCACAAACGAGACGAACGCTTTATTTATTGTTCCTTAAAGTGCCTGTATTGTGTGTTTATTTATTTATAAATTATTTGGATTGATGAAATGGTGGTCTTCTGATTCCAGACAGTCCTAATTGCGGACATGAGATTTTTGAAACATGGGGAGGAGTCCAGATTGCGGATACGCCATGTTGCTTTGGCATCCTGCCCCTAATTTGATAATAAGGGCGGCCCATGGGGGCCTAGCAGTAGTGGGTTATTTAAGCCCCGTCAGTCTTAATTTAACTAAATCACATACACGCGTATTTCTAGGTTAGGTTAGGATAGGTTAGACTAGGTTAGGTTAGTTAGCCTAGATTAAACTAGGTTGGGCTAGGTTAGGCTAGAATAGATTAGTTTAGGCTAGGTTAAGCTAAATTAGGTTAGGTAAGGCTAGAATAGGTTATATTAGGCCATGTTAAGCTAAATAAGGTTATTCTAGGTTAGGTTACGCTATATTAGGTTAAGCTAGGGTACGCTTGGTGAGGAGGAAAGCCCTGGTGGCTGGTGGGTGCTGCTAGTAACCCCTTCCCCCCTTGTCACCATCCCCACGTAGGAAGTACCGCGATTTGCTCTTTTACTTGTTCGCAATCTGGACATTGGATATTTAGGTGGCCATAACATTTAGTGTGTTTTCGCAATTTGAAATAATTTTGCCCTGTTCGCAATCATGATACAACCCATGAAATATGGCTAAGAGAGAGAGCTTTTATTCATGTTGGACACAGAAGTTATCCGTATCGGTGGTTGATTAGTCTAAGGTGTCCCTCTCTTGATAAAATGAACTGCTAGTGATAGGGAGATCAGGGTTACAATCCAATTAGAATGTACTGTTGGTGGTTTATTCTAAACTGTTTTTCACTATCCCTCCACGTTAATGTGTATACATCTTCATTTAATTCTACCATCTTCGTATATACATTGTTAGTATAAATATGCGGAAAGCCCGAACAGGCAGTAAGAAGCAGCGCATAAGAAAATACAAAATAAAAAATATAAAAAACAGGGGTTATTAAATATTATTATTATATGGTAGCAATAAGAAAAGCATCTTCAAGGAAATGCATACAGTAAGCTACCTACTAGCATGGAAAAGGTTGGAGAAAATACTTTGAAAGTCCCAATTGCACTCCCACTCCTCCATTAAATCTGACAGGGATTCAAACCAAGACTGTTTGCGATGATTTTCTAAGAATTGTTAAAAAAACATAACCCAGAAACCTTAGATAAACAAGTATTTGTTCGATTGACTTAGCTAAGGTGTGGTTCCAAGCTTCTTCTTTATGCTTTGGCATCCTTAAATCATTATCAAACTTGTATTCTAACTTTTAAATTACTTTGTTTATTCTTGGTAATAAGAAGGTCCGCAAATTTCAGTCTAGGACACAGAAGTACGAGAGATAATTTCAACTAACTGTACCAGAATTTTCCTGGAGCGTGGATTGAAAAAAAACTTTAATGGAAATCAGCATTCTTAGTGCACTCTGCTGGGAAATCAAAGCAATGCGGCAACCTTTCTGGTCCACTTGTTTATTTAGGATACATACAGTAGCCCAATGGCTTCTTTGGTGCTAACTGACAGTTAACAGCTGAATTCTGACAGTCAACATTTAGGTATATACCTACATTTTGACTGTAAGAAGTGATAGCTGCTAATCACATGTTTTTGAAGATCATATGGTTCGGCGTAGGGATACATAATTTGGTCTGGTAGCTTTTCAAAGCCATCAGCTGTGAACTGTCAGTCAGTACCAAAGAAGCCATGGGGCTACTGTAGTTATATGTATAGAGGAATCGTGCAGTGGCGTGGCGTAGCAAGTTTCTAGGATAAGCAGAGTTAGTAGGTATTAATTCACGTTTATCATAAACTGATAGGCGATTAAACAAATTCAATTAAATGGAAAATGTCAACCTGAACACGGAAATTGAACCCGAGAATTTTGGCTTTGCACGCCAATACTCTACCACTGATCAATCCTGGTTCGTCTCATATCCATGGCCATCTTTCACTAGTCGTTTGTTGAGTTAGTTGACACTGTACATGTGATTTTTTTTTCAATCACTCTGTAAAACACTCATTGGTCAAATATCAACGAAAATACATACCGATGTGATGTCTGTATTCCAGAACCAAGGTGTTTTGGGTACAATGCGGACCAAGGGGGCGATAACATATATGGGTACAATTTAAACAAGTTACCTACCATTGCAACAAGCCATGATACGCCAATGTAATAGCAACAGTTTAGAACATATAAAAAATTAAAATTTAATTTATTTACATGTTTAGAAAATATGACTATTATTTTATTGGAATTGATGAGCTTTTTCAAAAGAGATTGTTGCAAAACAAATTACTAACACCGACTTTTTTTTAATTAGGATTATTTTTTAATATTATTCCTTTTTTTAAGCTAATCTAATTAAAGTATTTCAACCAATTAAATTATTTTAAATGTAGGTATGATTATTTTTAAATTATTTAATTACATTTAGGAGTATTATCTAATATATTTAAATTTTAAAAATTTTAAAATTAAACTGTAAGTATAGGCATATAAGCAGTTAAATTAGAATATGATTTATAAACCTAATTAATTATATAATATAAAAAATATCTAGTCCCCAGCTGTAAAATCATCACTCTGAAAGGGAAATTCCCAATTACACCGATAGTAACTTTGCTGGCAATGCCGGTAATCACACCAAAGACCCTTTGTTCCGTAGAAAGGCATACTATCAACTGAGCTAAGAGGTCAGATGACTGGATAACTATACGAAAGTAAGTAGCAACTTTTATAAATGCCAGATAAATATAACTTGTCCGCGCGATTTCACTATAGTTCGTAAAAGCAGTGGCTCCGAACTTTTTCTAACTAACGACTTTGCCTACTTATTGAAGATTTCAAAACTATTTTGCAAAGCGGGCTGAATCCTAACTTAAGCACCTAAACACTTAGATGCTACTGTACAAGATAGAAAGAGAGGGAAGAAAATGAGCAGTTCATCCTGTGAGGCCTCTTTATTATCTAATTATAACGCTTCCCCTCTTCTTCTGACGAGTTTACAAGATCATTATACCATTAGTTCCTTGAAAACATTGACTTGATTTTTAAAATTATCTTTATCTTGTTTCCTATTCTAGATATACATTTGCTACCATGGACTTTTTTAATCTACATCCTGACGGCCAGATTCTTACATTCTATTTTCATGACTAAGCTAAATATCCTAAGTTGTAGATGATTTATAAAAAAAATACGTTTACAAAAAAACTACAAGACGATATAAATAATAATTGTGAGACTGTTGGACTATTTTTATAATTATTTAAGAATATGGGTTTTTTGTTTCATTGTTTCATTTTTAAAACTATCTGAATAAAATATAAGTTTATTTACATGGAAAATCCTATCTTGGCCTGCCATTACGTCACAAGTAAGCAACGTCCTTGACGGGCCAGTAAAATGATTTATTCAATAGAAGGATCTTCCGTTTTTAAAGATGGAGGGACAAAGCCCATATTTTTCCTTAGCATACATCATTTGGGTCAAATCTAGATTATAGACTCTATTTCACAAAAAAAAAATCCTCTTTAGTAATTTTAGATAGCTTTTCATAAACTATTTAAACCATTTTTAATCCAATCAACGAATGTTAATGTTAAAAATCCACTGTAGAATTAAATATTGCGTGAGAACTAGCTGGATGTCTGCACGACTATTTCTCACTCACCGGTTGGCCCCCTTAAAATACTAGCTACAGCTAAGAAAGTCTTTGCAAGCCATTGCTGGTCTATGGAACACTAGTTGGGGAACTCTAAGTAAGCTAGACGTAGCAATAACAGTACTTTTACACTATTAAAAGCTTTTGTTAAATACGCTTAAGACTCGCGCGCGTGTGAAACCCTTGTCTCATGTGACCTTCCTCCTGAAAATAGTCCCCCTTGCATCGGCGCGATACACTACTATTTTCCTTGGTGTGTGAGAAAAAACTAGAACTAGATCAAATTTTGATTATGACACATTTTTCTTCTCTGGTGCTTTAAACGGAAAGGAGAGTTATATTTAGAAACAAACGGATTTACGACAAAGGAGCCAGAAAAAAATATTGAAGATTTGCATCTAAAAGAAATTCATTCTTAGTTTGATTTTAATCCCCGACATTACTTGTTTTGGATATAACCTGTTTGAATATCGCGTGGTCAGATAGGGCTATATGCTTGGCGGCCATATTGGTTAGATTACTAACAATGCTACACTGAGAGAGGTGATAATAGGTTTTTACTAGACCTAATTCTACCTTTTTTTTCCAACTTAGTAATGATCGACAGCGATGTGTTTTATTTTTCAAAACCACGCAATGCAGCCATATTGTTTCAGCACATTATTCTTGATATGTTTTGCTTAGAAAATGTTATTTTTATTATAATTACAGCAGCGCTATGTAGTTTGAACATAGGGTACAAAATTAGTTCTTTTTTTTTTAACTCGCCACTTTTAATATAATCGTTATTTAAAGATATTTTAAAGGGTAGGGGTGATGAAGATGGTTCAGAGGGAGTGCATCCGTATGAACATGGAGCTAAGATGAGAGACCTACAGTGATAAATCAAATACAGTTCTCTCAGCTGTGATTTGAACTCTGACCTCCCTTTATAAGGAAAGTGTTGTGTTTGCGAGCCTAACGCTTTATACCACGTGAATACCATTGAGGGAACAGGAGTGATCAGTGGCCTTGGCTATCATTATTATAAGCACCGCGTCTTACTACCCGTTCGGGTTATACGCACTTACGCTAATGTGTAATGGTAGGGTGATTGTGAGATGAAATGGAGGACCTACAGTTTAACGTGGAATCCGAACCACGGTGGAGACCTGGCATTCCTCACATTCACAAGATGTCTTGTCAGAGGTGAAGGAAGGGTTTGGTAATCAGATAAATCTTTGCCGGGACCGGGGATCGAACCCCGGCCGCCAGCATAGAAGTCTGACACCTTACCCCTAGACCACCAGGTCACCCTCCTTGGCTATCCATCACTCATAATTTTAATCCAGTATACGAAGGACGTTTGAGATATTACTGACGGGATACGTATATGGTAGGTAGAGTTAAAAAGAAACGTATGTGTATTTGAGTGCAGGGAAATCAATTTGGGAAATATCTTCCTCAGTATATTAGGGTGGGAATTGAATCCCGATCTCACCATAGTCAGAAACCCAGACAAAATTAGATCGATAATTTTGTCCGCGCGAATGTGCCTAACGTCATAACATCAATAAGAAATAAATGGTACCACACAATCGCACAAACTTTCTTATACAGTGTTTTATAGCTTTGAACAAAATTTTCGAATCAATAGGTTTTCAGTAAACTACCCTTTAAAGAATTTTTACCCTAAAATCAAGTACTGAATACACTGTTATTTGTCTGGTCAAATAATCCCTAGATATCCATTTTAAACAGATTCTTTAGAGCTATCTCAGACAAATTTGGAATATAATATTCACTCATCAGTAAACTAGCTTTAATTTTAGGGATAGAGACAAAATATTTTTTTAAATCCCAAGGTATAGCCCTATAGGATATATGTATCGTATTTGAACAAAATCCATCAAACCTTTTGAATTTGTGGCCAAAGACAGACAGACAGACATGGTAATAAACGTAATTGTAAACCCCTCCTTTTTGTGTGTTTGGGCTCAAATAAATCGTATAGGTTAATAATAATCTCTAGATAAGTTTTTTCACAATTGGACTACTTTTTTTAATTTGAAAAGTAAAAATCACGTTAATTGAAAGTGGTAGTTTCAAGAGAATATACTGTACAATTTCTATTGAATCAAGTTTGGTCTGCCTTGCTTGAATGTTGCTTCCAGCTTGTTACCCGTTTGACTTTTTAAGCATAATATGAATTACAATATTAACTGCCTCGGTGGCGTAGTTGGTTAACGCGCTTGTCGTGTTGGGCTTGGCTGTTGAGGACGGGGAGATCGAGGTTCGAATCTCGGTCGGGTGAACTGAGTTTTTTTCCTAAATGGTTTTCCACTCTCCCTCCACGCAAATGCGGGTTCACTTCTTCTAATACAGCCTTCCCAATTCCTAATCCATTAAAGTAATTAGTACTTAAAGCGTATAACCCGAACGGGTAGTAAGACGCGGTGCTAAATATTATTATTATTATTATTATTAATTACAATATTGCAAGAGGGATGAGAAAAGTTGAATGAATATTAAATAAATCTGCATGGATGGTCGAATGATCTAAGACAGGGATCGAAAACTAACAGCCTTTAGGCCACATGCAACCTTTTGAGGTGTTCGGTGCTGGGTTTTTTCACATATTTTGTAAGATTTTGTATCTTCTTCCTTTATAAATTACACATTCTCAAATGTCGCGTATTTTAACTAATTAAAATAAAAAATCATCATGTTTAAAGCATAGATTCAAAATATTAGCCAATTTTATGGATCCATTTATTTATTATTAGCGCACTCTTATATTATTAATTTGTCACTAGAGCATTGCGAGCGCTTGGCACAACTATAGTTTGATTAAGAAACATCTGTTTAGTTTCGCACGTGACACAGTTGACTTTCAAAAAGGACCAATGGAGAAAAAACTCGAGTAAAAGTGAAAAAAACTTTTCTGGCAAATATTGAATCGTACGTCGTGTAATTTTTTTTATTAGTTCCCTTATGAATTCCATATAATAAGTATATAAAAAAAAGCTCTAAAATTAAAAGGCTCTTCTTATATGTATAAATGAGCTAACAATTAATTTAATCTGATCCGTGAAAAAAGTAGAATAAAATTCCGCTCGCTCGTTTATCGGTTCCTAAAAATACAATTTATATTAGGATACCTTCCAATGTCAAAAGGTTTCCCACCCCTAGTCTAAAGCGTCCCACTCACAAAAGACCAGACTGCCAATCACAGGAAGATTGGGATTGGAATCCCGCTTGTGTGTACTGAGTGTGGTTTTTCATTAATAGTTCACCACTCCCCCTCAACGTAAATGTGGGTACACTTCCTACGAATTCAAACTTTATCATCCCTAATAAACTAACGTAATTAGTAAATAGAGTGGAAGGAATAGGAAATAAATAAGTTAGAGAAAAAGGCAAGCGAAGCCATTTTTCAAAATTGTGAGAGGTCGGATTTGGACAGACAATTGCAAGAGAGTGATCTACAATGTCCATTACATACCAATATTGACGTACGCTTCAGAAACTTGGATAATGAAGGAACACGATAAGATCAGAATGCAGGAGAGTGAAATGGAATTTCTGAGAAGCAGGATTGGTGGGACAAAACTTGACAGTATGAGAAATGAAGAAATGAAAGAGTAAGAGGAATAGTAAAGGAAGAGCCAGTCCTGGACAGGATAGAGAAGGCACGATTGAGGGGATATGGCCATGTGATAAGAATGGAGAGGGATAGGATGCTCAGGACGATTCTGGACATAGAGGTAGGGGGTAGGAGGCTGAGAGGAAGAGCAAGAGACAGATGGCTGAAGGGAGTAAGGAGGCGTGTGGAGGAGAGAGGATAGGTCTGGTGCCAAGGTGGAGGAAGAGAGGTGGTGGGAGGAAAGGAGGCGGTGGAGAAGCTTATGTTCCAAAACAAACCCAGGAAATGGCTGGAAGCTGTTCATGATGATGATAAGTACACACACATAATATATCCCAAATGGGAACCAAGATGTAATGCTAAATAATGACATGCACCCGCATTTTTGGCGAGGGAAAGAAAGAAACCACTAACGAAAAACTCGACTCAGTACATCCAATTGGGGACTCAAACCTTGACCTCCCCATCAAGGAAAAACCAGAAGTAAATGAGCTTTAAATTTGGTCCACGTGTCTACTGGAGCTGCTTCCAGCTGGGTAGGTCGGTTGATTGATGACGTAGCAGCATGATGTCCAGTCTTGTCATATGGAGTACAAGGCTCTCCTGGTATTCGCCCCCTCCACTTCTCTACCATTCCCACCTCCTGCTGACAATAACCATACCGGAAATGTCTTAAGCTAGTGTGTTGGCTCTTACATGTATAGCTGACAGGCTGTTTGTAAATATTTTGACTTTAAAATGAAGACCAGTGGACAATATTTGGTAGCCTGAGATGTTTTTTCCACTTTTCTTTTATTTAAGATACTAATCTAATACTCAATCAAAAATTTCAATTCAAACAAACGCTCTTAAAATATTAACACTTGTTTTGAAAATAGTTAATTTAAAGAAAATGTCTTAAACCTTAGAGTCATATTACCATAAGAAGAACCTTGGCAGGCATTTCACTAAGCCACTTTATCTACTTTTATGTCTTCATACGTCAGGTCATGAGTTATTCCTTTTTACATATCACAGCTGTCAAGTATGGCTCTTCTGCATTTGTTTTTAATACGTTCTTAAATGCTCTTTTAATGGTGGTTTGGCTATATCTCATTTATACAAATATACCAATAGATAACCGAAATAGAAGAACATTCAGGGTATTTTTTCAAACTCATATAGTTTGGTTCGCTGGTTATGTGGACGTTGGGGTTCTAATCTCAGCCAGGTGTACCAAGAATGAATTCTTCCTGGGTTTTTTCTGGTACGTGACCACTGGTTAGGAAACACTGATTGGGACATTCGGACTCGACATTTGGATTAGTGGATGAACGCTCAGATATTATCAATCTACTATTTTAGTCATGGAAAATACTAGGACCTTTCTTCAAATAGGCCAAAATATATTTATGCCTACGATAAACAGAAGGCAAGCTGGTGGAGGGGTAAGGAGGAGGGGAATATATATTTAACGAAAAACTTTTCAAACAAATATATTTGATCGTTTTGCGGCCTATAACATAAATATAGGTATTTAATAAGACTACTTGGACCAATCCATAGTTTTTTTAAAATAATTTCTTCAGTAACACCCGAAATTAAACCATACTTCCAAAGACTGAAGATTGACCACTTTACCCAATTAGCCACAGGCACGGTACGTATTTTTTAACCGTTTCTTACTACCTGTTCAGGTTATACGCATATGTAGGCCTACTAACTACAGTAATAAGTTTTAGATGAGGAAGGTTAAATTTAAAGGAAATGTACCCGCATTTGCACGGAGGGAGAGAGGTAAGCCATTTAGGCAAAAACCACCATCAGTACACTCTACCAGAATTTGAACCCCGATCTCCTTGTCATCGGCAGCCTAGTCTATTGCGAGAGTGATACCTGAGACCATGTGGCCACCGATGCGGGTATGATACTTATACACATTGCCACTAGTGGTATATTTTTTAAATTCAATAATTTCTGTTTCAATGAGAGTTTATGTAGTTCAATTCACATAAGAAGAACTTTTTTAGAAAATACAAACATAAATGTATACGGTCAACAATGGAAACGGTGAATTGGTGGTCTAGGGGTAAGGTGTCAGACTTCTGTGCTGGCGGCTGGGGTTCAATCCTCGGACCCGGCACAGATTTATCTGATTTCCAAACCCTTCCTTCACCTTTGACAAGACATCTCGTAAATGTGTGGGAATGCCAGGCCTCCACCGTGGTTCGTATTCCACGTTAAACTGTAGGTCCTCCATTTAATCTCACAATCACCCTACCATTCATTACACATTAGCGTAAGTGCGTATAACCCGAACGGGTAGTAAGACGTGATAATAATAATAATAATAATAATAATAACAATGGAAACATTTTACTATAATATTATTAGTGTTATTTTACAGATATTGATAATATCTATCTAAAGTGACACGCAAATCACACGATCTAATTTATTAATGCGGAAAGCAGATCTAGTAATTTTTATAGCTGTCAGATAAGACCCTCTTTATGAAAATTGGATTGTAGTTTTAACTCTCTGTATCTTTTCTTCAAACACAGTCCATTTTTCAAAGAAAGGGTCCTATCTGACAGCTAAAAAAATTACTAAAATATATACTTTTATATACTCATAAGCCAAATCATTTGATATGCATTTGCCACTATTAAAATAATTAAATGTTTAAGACTTTGACTAATAAAAAAAGTTTGTATTTCCTACAAGGTCCTTACCATGAAAATTAGACTGTATCATTTTATACTTTAATCGTCATTTTCTCCTACCTTAACACTAATTGCTGAAAAGCCTTCAAAAAAACCCCACTCCCTTACTCTATTAAATCTCATCAAGGTCTCCGGAATTAGCTTCTTCCCATAACCCTCCCCTCCTCCCTCCTAACTCTTGAGACGATCAGGTGACCCGAAAGGTAGAGGCAGCTCTAATAAGACCTCCGAAGAAGTCTATTTAGCCGATATCTAATAGTACCCGGTAAACCTCAAGCTCGCTCTTAAATTGGAAACAATATCCTTCAGTGAAGGTTCATCAATATGGACTCATCATAACGCCGGAAGGGTTGGGGAGAAACCTGGTTAAGAGAAAGATTTACGTGGAAAAGGGGCCTAGCCTCGCCCTCTTTATAAACCTTATTAAAGTTATTATACCTTATTGGGGACCTTGAGTTTGAACGTTTCTCTTATTTTAAGTACGGGGTAAAATTAATGAACTATCAGAAGATACACCAGCGTGTTTTTTTTAATCCTTACATTGGCAAGACTAAATTTACTTTCTCATATCGGTATTGGGGTCTATACGAAGTAAAAAGAAAGTATGATAATATTGGGGGTGACTGGGGAATTGAATAATTTGTTATTTTGACTACGAAAAAATGTTTTAAGATGCCTCTGATTACGAAAAATGTACTCCTCTTCCATAGGTATGGACTTAGCTATTGTGTTTTACTAACTTGAAAATAAATCTACGAAACGTTCTGGTGATCGACATTCTGTAGTCCAAACAAAATATGAGAAGTTATCAGTGTGGATATACTTTTAAAAGACATCATGAGAAACTTAAAATATATCAAGGAAAAACTAAACTTATATCGATAGGATTATTATTAGCATCGCGTCTTACTACCCCTTCAGCTTATACATACTTACGTTAATGTGTAGTGGTAAGGTAATTGTGAGATGAAATGGACCTACAGTTTAACGTGGAATCCGAACCACGCTGGAAGTCTGGAATTTCCCACATTCGCAGGTTGTGATTAATACACGTCTTGTCAGAGGTGAAAGAAGGGTTTGGTAATAAGATTTATCTGTGCTGGAACCACAGATTGAACCCCGGACCCCCAGCACAGAGGTCTGACACCTTACCCCTAGACCACCATACATTTAAATGAGGCAACCACAACGTAACGACTCTAAGCTGTACAAACTCCAGATTTTCATTACATGTTGATTGCTGTAGAAAAGTAATGACTGGTACCGTTATAAAACAACAAACTCTTAGTATCTTAAACAGGATTAATTGCATATCTATCCACAAATGGTGGATTATACATAACATGGACTAACATAAACTCTGGTAGACACGGTGGTCGATAGGTTTAAAGTGTCACTCCCCAAATAGACTAGAAAGAGCCGCTTCGGTGGGCGCGTGGTCTAACACACTACTCTCGTGTTAGACTAGACCGCGGAAGACGGGGAGATCGGGGTTAGAATCCATATTGGGTGTACTGAGGGTGGTTTTCACTTAATTGATTTTCTCTCTCCATTCATGCAAACGTGGATGCATGTACTCTCAATTCAACCTTATACGCCCCTAACACATTAGCATAATTAGTAGATATCTGTACAACCCAAATGGGAAGTAAGATGTGGTGTTAAAAAAGGATAGTTTTGACTAAAATTAAAAGTACTTTTCTAGATTTTCAAGTAGGTACTTGTCAGAAATATTATTACTGGTTGTGTGGTTTTGAAACTTCTCAGAATTCAAAGGAGCGGGGCTAAAACATGATAACAACCATTTTATGAAAAAAGTGCTACCATTATTTCTGCTAAGCTATCTCTTGAACTACCACGTTGCTTTTATATTCAAACAAGACCTTTGAGGATAGCTAATAACGACGAATATAATATTTATTTTTTATTGTTAGATTTACAGATTTTACCTAAGTTTAATTAGTAAATATATTATAATTTTTTCTATTGGGTTTATCACGTTTTTGCCTCAACCCTTCAATTCATATACGCCGAACTAATCGTTTGAAACAAAATCTTGAATTGAACCAATTTCAACTTTAGTGTAATAAACTATGTGTAGTAAAATTCCGGAATTGTTACATTTTGGAAAGTCCCAAATAAAAAACACGTCAATTGTGTTTAATAAACATAGGATTATTGTATAAAAAATAGTAGCTAATTCGATATTTAAATGTATTCATTTTGTAAATTCTGAGTAGTCAGATTAAATTTTTAAGCATTTTATTTAGTGAAAAAAAATCTTGATAGTACCAAGCATAAGAAAAACTTTTAAAATGTCAATTTTTGATAATAAATTATATATTTAATTAAAATTGCCTATATATTAATTTAAACCAATATATTAATTTGGTTGCTTTTCTATACTAAAGGCTTAAATGATAATTATGTTGGCTGCTCAAGTGGAACAAATTTGAATTATGAACAACTACACTTTTGTGAAGCGTAGTAATATTGCAGTGTGCTGGTATGATTAATTTTTGGTGATTAGACAAGCTATTAAGATCATTAATCAATACTTTTATAATTCCCAAATGTACAATTCTAATAATTTACTAAGCGTAAAAAATGTATAAATACTTAAAATTGCTCGTTTATATAAATTAACTTTTAATATCATAAAGTAAAAAACGCAATTTTGGTAAGTAGTCTTCATTTGTAAAGCTTAAAGGTGATAGCAAATTTTTCAGAGGGGCTACAACTAATCATTTAGTGGTTGAACGTTTTAATATTTATTCTAGCTATACTTCATTATGTGCCACTTCTTCACGGGTAATTTAATCACGCTCTTACGCAATGTTAAACTGAAGTTTTTTTTCTGTAGCTCACATCGTATTACATCATTGGGATAACCGCATATTTAGATGAACGGGGTTGAAAGGAGGAAAGTAGAATTTAGAGCAAATTTATCTGCATTTCCCAAGTCGAGATTTGAACCTCCTCCTCATCGGTTATCTAGACTAGGCGATACTTTTTGATGCCTTTGCCCGCTTAATTACCTTTGTGGGTTTAACTAATTTTCTTTATGTCAATGCTATATTTATTGTATTATTATTATTATTAGCACCACGTCTTACTACTCGTTCGGGTTATACGCACTCACGCTAAGGTGTAATGGTAGGGCGATTGTGAGATGAAATGGAGGACCTACAGTTTAACGTGGAATCCGAACCACGGTGAAGGTCTGGCATTCCACACATTCACAAGTTGTGATTAATACACGTCTTGTCAGAAGTGAAGGAAGGGTTTGGTAATCAGATAAATCTGTGCCATGACCAAGGATTGAACCCCGGACACCAGTATAGAGGTCCAACACATTACCCCTAGACCACCAGGTCACCTATATTTATTGTAATGTTAGATTTTTGTTTAAATTAATAAGCTTATTATATCGCTTTGCTAAATGAAATGTAGAAGACTTAGATAACCGTGTCTTACAATGTTTTGGCAATCATTATTTGGTAAAAGAAGAAAGTTCATAAGTTCATAAAAAACTTTTAAAGTAATGATGCTACCCGTTTCGGTGGACGCATGGTCTAAGGCGCTACTCTCACCATAGACTAAACTGTCGATGACGATGAGATCGAGGTTTGAATCTTGGTTGGGTGTATTGAGAGGGGTTTTTCCTAAAAGTTTTACCACTCTCCCTCTACGCAAATAGGGATACATTTTCTAAATATAACCTTACTCATCACTAAAGCCAATAGCGTAATTAGTACATAATCGTATCACCGTAGTGCTATAAAATAGTGCGGTGCGATAAAATACATATCACAAGTGACGATGCTTTAATGAGAAGAGTGATTACAGGGCCATATTTTGTTTTTGAGTTTTACTACTGTCAGATTTTTATTGAACAGTCCTTCTAGAAAACACAAACATAGTTTTCGCAGCAAAATATGATAAAATTTTACAATATTTTTATTAGCATCTAACCAAGGAAAATATTCACAGTGACAATAAAGAAACACTGGTTTCGGTGGCCACGTGACCTAGCTCGTTACTCTTGTAGTAGATTAGACTGCTAATAGTAGAGAGCTATAGGTTCAAATCTCGGTCATGTGTAGGCCAACTGAGGGTGGTTTTTCCTAAATGTTCTTCCACTCTCCCTCCACGCAAATTCGACTACACTTCCTTGAAATATAGCCTCCCTAATCTCTAAAACCATTAACGTAATTAGTACATAAGCATATAACCCGAATGGTTAGTAAGACAATGTGCTAAAAAATAAAAAAGTAACCTGACAGTTATGCAAAAATAGTTATATTTCCCTCTGATTTAAACTTAATAAAATGTCAACATTATTATAATATCTTTTAAATAGGATTACTCAAATAAATTTATATATATATATATATATATATATAGACTACTAGCTGTACTGTATTATTTAAACTTTGATTCTTTGTTTCGGAACATTTTCGGACGCTCACAAAATTCAAATATTAGTCCAGGTGTCTATGCTTATATTGAGCGTTTTGAAGTGATTTATATATATCGAGTCTACTCTTCAAGAAGGTAACATTTCATATTTAAGTAAAATAAACTACACTAGTAGGAGATTACCAATCTATCTACCAATCTATTGACCAAATAAGGTATTTTTGTTAAAAATGTAGATTTTTCTAAATGTCGTTTTATATAATAAATTGAACAACAAACAGTAAAAATTGGTATTTTCTATAGTTAATCAATAAGAGCAACGGAAATATTATTACTAAAAATAAGAGATGTTTTAAGAATGCTAAAACATGTCTGTACAGTTTCAGAAAGACACATTAAATAAGCCACAACATGGCGCGAGGGTGCTTTACAGAAGGAACCCTTCTCATTTTAAAACAAGATCCCCACTCCTTCTTTAAAATATATATAAAAAATATTTTAAAAAACATCAACCCCTGAAAAATCTTATCTTAAAAGTGTTTGGTCGTATTCTGGGTGTGGCTGTTTTCTGTAGGAACACTTTTAGTTGATTGGGTAGCAGGAGGTTCTGGTGACAGAAACCATAGTCTTTCATTTGACGACCCTCAGTCTGTCTCTTGTCTGGGCCTCGTTGGAGGGGAAGGTTTCCACTGTTATGGTGGCGATACTGTTTCATGGGCATGGGGGCTGCCGGCACATTATAACACCTTTATGACTACTTATAGACCGCGTGCATTCGAGGATACTCTGGTCTCATATATTGTAGACATACTATTTTGATTTTTAAATACAAGTATTTAACGTATATCTCTTAAACACACATATTGTTAAGCATATACACGTGGGGACAGCCTCTGTGATCTAATGTTCAGCATTCCTAGCTACAATCCTAGAAGTACCGGGTTCAATCCCCAGCGCTTAAAACATTTCATTTGCGGAGCAGTGAGTTTGGAACAGAGTCAAAATCAGCCTCGTGAGGACAATTAATTAGGAAATATTTGAATAAATAAGTAGCAGCTTCCGTTTGTAAAACTGAGATTAACACCTGGAGAGCTCATTGCACTGACCACATGACTGCCAATATTGGCACTGTCATTATTAATGGTGGCAGCCGCTCGGTCGGTATATCTCGCTTTCATCATATTTTTTTTACACATGTAGAGGTGGACACGAAGACTAAATATCATTATTATTTGGAAGTTTGCTGTGACGTGGAGGTCGGGGCTAGAAACAAGGCTGGCTGTACCAAGGGTGATTTTTACTAAATCCTTTTCCCTTTTCTATTCACGCAAATGTGAGTACATTTCCACCAAATTATCCTTTCATCAATAACAACAGGCCATATAATTTTTAATTTTTGAAAATCTCTAAATAATAAAAGATTCTCCTTAATTTAGTATTAAGCCTTTTTAATATTTATGAATTTGAATTTTGTAGATTTATATGAACGTATAAAATTTAAAACAAAGAATACGCGTCTTAAAGCAACAAGCACTAATATATGATATATATGCCTTTATATGAGAAAGTTTATTAATACATATTGTATCATTTCGATATTATATATTTAAGAATTATTTAGGATGTTTGAGTTAGTATCGTCAAATTCCTCTACATGTAGGGACATATTGACTAACATACTTAATACCATATTAATTTATTGATCTTAAGAAAACAATATATAGTTTAGAGAAACCCTAAGGTGAATAAATAACAGTTTTACTAATTTAAATGTTATTTTTACTATAACCTATTCAATATTCACTTAATTGAACTTTAAAGCTTAGAATTCTTTAGGGTTTTCTTATTTATTTATTGATATTTAAATTGAACGCACGATATTAATAAGAAATCATTAAGCATATTACTTTAAAGACTAAAATAAAATTTATTTTTTTAAGAAACTAAAAAAACTATGGGGAAATACATATCATCACAAAGTTCTTCTTTGGAGCCCCTTCAACCTCACCACTTGTGTTCTGTCCTAGCATGCATCGGGCTCTCAAACTATTAACGAGGGCAGTTTATGACTGTACCAGATAACCCTCTTCACTACATTCATCTTATACATATTAAAAGAAGTTAAGATATTCGGGGCGTAAAAGAGACCGCCGGTCTAAACATTTTACAAGCCGAAACACTTAAAACGGAGTTTTATTTGGAATTAGTAATTGATGGAGCTGCGGCGGTATGTTCAACAGCCATTACGACACGAGAAGTACTAACTAGTTCTTCTCCATTAGTGGTTGGAGATAGAGATAATATTTATCCACATTAAAATTACTATGCATATACACATTTAACGACTCAATGATGATTTTTTTTTTCAAATAAAGGGGCATAGTAATTATTCATCTCTAGAATATAGTAGGATGAAATTATAAAAACAAGAGCATTTCCTGTATATAGAATGTGTCAATATTGAAATGACTGAATCTGGTAGTGAGCTTTGGATCGGCCTACAATGGTAGTTAAAGGGAAATTGATTAAAATGTTGTTGTAATATAGTGCTTTTTTTTTTAAATTCAAAGGATCTGCTTCGATAGCCGCGTGGTCAAACGCGCTACTCTCGCAATAGACTAGACTGCTCTTGGCGTGTAGAACAAAGTTCAAATCTCGGTCGGTGTGCTGATGGTGGTGATTCCAAAATGGTTTTCCATTTTACCTCCACGCAAATGTGAATACATTTCTTCTTAATATTACCTTCCTGATACCTAAATCCATTAGCGAGTAAATAACTGTATAACCCGATTGGTTAATAAAACTTGCTGCTAAAAGAAAAATCCTAAGAAAATTTTGAAGGAATTCTTTGTGACAGTTGTATGCGGATTTAGATGTGCTTTACATACAGTTTAAAAAGTAGACCTACTAGATATCACAGGTCAATCCTCAATTTTATAAAAACAATTTGCCTTTATAGCTTTACTATTTGGTTTGGCAATCTTTCTTCTTGAAACAATTCCTCCGCTACCACACTACGTAAGTAGGTAGAACTCCACTGTATCAATCAGCGAAGACAGCATAACTTATAGCTAGGCCTACCATTTTAATCATTTTAATATCCAAAGTTTTTTTGTTTTCACCATAAACTACTAATGCGCACCTTTTTTAAAATTACAGATCAGACTATTACCTATTAATATCTTATTTTCCCAATTATTTCTCTAAATCTGAATAATGTGTTATTTTAACTTAGTTTAATAAACAATTTTGCAACAAAAAAAAATGACCTCTAAATAGTTATACAGCTTAAATGTTTAGAATTGTGATCAATTTATTTATTCAACTATCCAAATGTATTGGGGGTGAAGTTAATAAATGAAAATGTTCCTCATTAGAAAAATAATGAGCAACACACTATGCTTTAATAAATACTTTTGTTAAGGTCTGGTTATGACTAGAAGTTATTCGCTCCTAACTTTTACTTATAGGTTTGAAATGTTATTTTTCTCGATGTCGTATTGCGACCGCATCTTCGAGGAAGTGTCACTATATATATATATATATATATATATATCACTCGTTATCTGCACTCTCCCCCCTTTAATTTGGTTGTTTAATCGAAGAGTGTTAATTATAATGAAAACTAGTAGTTCTATGAACAGGAGACCTCACTCCCTGCATGTTCTTATATTGATTACAGTCTTAACATTTCTCTTCGTTGTTCAAGTTGAAATATAAATTAAAAAACAAAATGTCCCAGGTAGAGCTACTAGATCGATTGCTCATAACTTTAAATTTAAATCACTTGAGATGAGCTACTAGATGTAAAATCTTTTTAGTGAACACCATCTTTAAACGGATAACAGGATATAAATATGATGTACTGTACATACATCGTTCGTCATAGGTTCAAATAATGTGTCTAACAAATGTTGTTAAAAGTGGTCCATGAATTTGACAGCTTTCACGAAACAAAGATCCAGACAGACGTAATATGAAATGGAAAATGGTCAACTTAAAACCGAGCCTCGATACGCTCGGGTGGTTGTATGAATACATCTACATTGACATTCGCATTATTTCCGGTAGAAGCGAGATCGAGATTAGAATCGTTATTGGGTTTTCTGAGGATAGTTTTTACTATGTGAATTACCACTCTCCCATCATGAAAATGTTAGTTATTTTTCTATAAATTCTACAATATTTATCCCTACCTTTAACTTTACATCCATTTTTGTTTTCAGCCTATGGCCCGGGTCTGTTTTATATTCAAGCCATATATTTTTCCACTATCCGCTTGCTAGGACTTTCGTAGCTTCATATGCCTTATAATCTAACTTAAGACTAAGGTAGGTACAACATCCAGTCCCAGGCCGTTAATTTACCAATGTGAGAGGGTAAGCCCACATTTCACCAATTATACATTTTCGGCCATGGTGGGAATCGAATCCCGGAACGCTTAGTTCAGTAGTCAAAAGGAACTTGAATGAACCCCTGTTACTTCAAAAAACTAGATATCTCTAAAATAGATTATAGTATAATTTTTTTGCATTTACTTAAAAATAAAATTGCAAAAAAGATAAGCACTTTGCTTTTCCTCGAGTGAAATAAAAATAACGAAGTCTTATTTTTAGTGCGTCTGAATAAAATCTGCCTTCATTACTTTTAAACTTCTCCTGAGATTATCCGTACGTAGACTGTAACACTATTTCACTCCATGCGATGGGGGTTGTCCTGGTTGAATTCGGTCCTACCCTGCCCCCTCTCCTCCCACCTAGGCTAAACGGTCCACAGATTACACCGGAGATCCACTGCGCAGCACTACTAGCCTCGCACAATTGATTATACTCTCTCTCTTTCACCCTTCCATAGCTGTAAACCCTCGTGTGTTCTCTGACACTTGAGAGGGAAATATTCCTCTCATCACACACTCCAGCGAACACGGATTAAACGGCTGCCCCCCTCCCCCATCCCATATTCTCTACGACCCGTCTCACTCATTTCAGTTCAACACGGAGCTACAAGAGCCATTGTTTTTACGATGGAACCTCTTTCTCTCTCTCTCTCTCTCTCTGCTGCTGCAGTTCTCTCTTTGTTGGTGCGGTAGTCATTTATTTTAGTTTGTTTGGGACGTTTAACGCGCACTTTCTAAACACACGTTTATACTAAAACAAACTATGCATCGGTGATCATAGGATTTAAGCCGGCAGGTTCATAATAGACTTGAGTCTATAAAAATCGGTGGCACAAAGTTCTTCGGAGGGGAAGTAAAGTCGTCGATCCCATGTCGATTGTGTCATGTAAAAAAAATAAAAAATAAAAATTGAAATGTTTGGGAAGATACCTTTTCTGCCAAAAATTGGTAATAACTTTCACTCTCGTTAATATAAATTCTCGTATACTGATATAAACAGTCGGTTCAGAAAGCGCAGGTTAAGCAGAGTATTTTACTAAATTGTTTTCCACTCTATCTCCACCCACAAATGTGAGTACTATCCTTTTAAACTCAACCTTCCTCATCCTTTAACACATTAGCGTAATTAGTACGTAAGCGCACACACCAAACGGGTGGCTAGATATAATAGACTTTGTTTCAGCAGTTTATTTGATTAAAACTATTTTTATTTAATTTTGTATACATTTCAAATTTAGTTCGCTGTCCTATTTTGATTTGAGATAGTCTGTGAATTTCTTTTATGCCATGGATCTGTGATGTTTTAAAACTAATATAACTTTCTTGATATGTCTTCCTCTGATAACTGTTCAAACAAATATTTATTACATTTCATTCTTATATCTTGAAGCGTCTACCCTTTCGGAGTTAATTCTCTTGTTTTTCATCTTCTTCACATACAATAGGATTTTCCTAGTCTAACATAATTGCTTGAATTACTCTTGTCGGGAGTAGAGAGAAGTAGACTTGCACGCATGCATGCAGTGCGAGTGGTACACGGTGCAGCGGCGTGCATAGGCGCGCAGATGTGCACGGCAGCGTGGACTTTAAGGCGCTCACCCATTGGTCAAAACAAAAGCAACACCAAATAAAATATCTTGTTCGACGAACAAGAGAAACTGTTCGACGAAAACTTTTAAATTATTTTTAAATTTGAGTGTCCCCACAGACCAGAATTTGGTGTTTTTTCTAGAAGATTTTGGTTTCTCGAACATCAAACAACTTTGTTGGGGAAGTACGGATGTACTGTAAAATGTTTTATGAATATGTTCGAAGAACAAAGCAAACTGCGCATGTACGACCTACCCGCTTCCTCAACGTTTGCGAACAGTCCTGCAGTACTTCATATCCTTGTGTTTGTGTTTTAGTGTATCTGTGATTTATATAATCATGACACAAACGACGGAAGTAGGTTGTGTGTCATAAATTCTACGAGACCAAAACATGCGTTTATTCACATCTTATTCTTCTTAATTTTTCTTCAAGTAAAATAAAATTAAGTGTAGAGGAGATAACTAAATCAACGTCTTCCTCGCCCGTTGCCATGTTGACTACTGGAGGAAATTTTGTTTTGTTTCATGAATTTCTCGTTTTGTCCCACGGTGGTATCCCATAGCATCGAACACCTGTTCGAGTCAGTTGTGTAAAACTAATTGTTTCGATCAGTGGGTAAGTGGCCTAAATCCATAAAAAGTTATAGCTTCAGAACATTTGGCTTAACTTATTGAGTACATGAAAGAGGATTTAGTAGTTTTTTTGAACTGGCTAAGGGGACGTTTCCTACACTGATTCCACTGTCTACAAATATCACAGATGGCCCAAACATCAGTTACAATAATTTAGGATGAGGACTGCATTAATGAAGTACAAATTATGTTAACAAATATTATATTATTTGTGTCTACGGAGTATAGATGTGAAACGAGAGCATGTTGGTTAACTTAATGAGTACAAGTATTTCTATGTAATTAAGAGTATTGTTTAGTTCTAATCATTTTACTCAAAAGTTGTTATTCTGCCAACTCTCAATTCAAACTTGTGTACAAAAACATTTTAATGGGGGGAGGAGAAAAAAACTGCCTTATAGATTGACCTTGGATATACTTTGAGTTCTTGTGTGATACTATTTTAATCGGCGGCCTCCTTTTAAATCGTTGTTTTCTTTTCATATAGCTTCTATTCACTATTTATCTCTCTCTTACGATTATGCCCTTTCGGCAAAAGCTCCTTTGTGCTAGCCACATTTCAATTTACTCATTTCAATCCATTACGAAAGTAAAACTGTGAAAATGAAAGCAAAAAAAAAAAAAAGATGATTGAGAAGGGGTGTTGAGGGGATCTATTGTTAAGTACAACACCATGAAATGAAGAGGCGTTGATTTCACCTGGAGGCAAAATGAACAAGGGGAAAGGGATGTTTTGGTAAGCTTCAGGATTGAACCGAGGATCATGACGGATATAAGATTACACTCTGTTGCGATGAAATCTAGACCTTCAGGGAAACAGCACAAAGTTATGAACGATTTTTCCATAGTCAAATAAAATTGGACCTTGAGTCCTCACTCTTGCGATTAATATAGTGATAGTAGCCAATTTTCACAGGAAGGACCTTTTATAAAATACAAACATATGTTTACCTCTTAGGTCAACACTGATAATAATATTATACCGTGATACTAGTGTTGTTTAATTGATATTTGGGGTGTTCAGTATATTGACTGGTAAACCCAATGGCAAGAGATCGTTAGAAAGACCTAGACGCAGATAGGAGGATAACATTAGAATGTGCCTGAGAGAGATATGATATAAAGAGATGGAGTGGATAGAACTGTTTCAGGCTAGGGATAGGGTGTAATGAGGTGGACTAGATATAACTAGCTCAGGCTGAGGATAGGGTGTAGTGAGTTGTACTGGATAGAACTATCTCAGGATAGGGGTAGGGTGTAATGAGGTGGACTGGATAGAAATAACTCAAGATACGGATAAATCTCATAGAATAGAATAGCTACAATACCTATCATATGTGTGAGGTGCAGATTAGAAGACCTGACAAATTGAATAGGGAAGAGTAGATCTAGTCAATTTTATAAATGTCAGATAAACTTATGTAGGGTTCCCTCGATGCGACTACGACTCGCGACACAGCGACCAGCGACCGAACTGGATTCAGTAGTTATGTGACCAATTCCTTCGAGGCGATCGTGACTGGCGACCAGAGTGCGCTTACCAGCGTCTCAACAACGCCTCTGGAGTAATCTGGTCGCTGTCGCACCTCATTCTTCATTAGAAACCTGTGTATAAGCATAGGCAAGAAAACTTTATCGCTAAGTTGGCTGTACGTGGTAATTGCTTTATTATTGGGTTTACTTTCGTTGCTGTTAGTCATCATTGCCATTACGTTATCATCCGCATCATTATTTTCTTCCGCCAAAAGGTATGTAAGGAGTAGTTGGTTCCTATGACTTAGTATCATTGATCGGTCTATCAATAGGTCAGGAAAATGAAAGAAAACACAATAAAAAAATCTGAAAATTGAGTAATGATCTGCACTATACAAAAATATTTCACCTCTAAAAAATCACCCTATACCGCGACCGCAACTCACCATCTGACGAATACGGTCACAGTCACGAGTCACGGTCACATCGAGGTAGCTCTACCTAGGTAGCCAAGGAGGGCGGCCATATCAAGAGGTTGTTATTTATTTTATTAGTGTGGTATTTAACGTGCACGTTCTCAACAAACAGATTATATCAGCAACCAACTAAATTAATACAAATCAGTATGACTAAACCTACACACCCTTCCCTGGCTCATATATGTTTACTAATTAGATATCGCTCATTTGCTAAAAGTAGCCTATCTTCAGCAGAATCACACGGAATCGAACCAATGCCTCATAATCTTCTGATCAGATAATTAAGCCGCATTTGCTATGGTGATTAACATTGATTAAATAATTTAATGTAGGATTAAATTTATGAACACCCCACATCGGTGGACACTCGGAATAAAGGTCAGGCTGATTTAATCAAGGTAACCGGTAACCGGAAGGCTAAGGTTCAAATCCTGGTAAGGTTTACTGATGGTATTTTTTCCTAAATAGTTTAAATACTCCCTTTATGCAAATACAGGTGTGTTTTCTTGAAATTCTACCTTTCTCATCTTCAGCTCATTAGCGTGGTAAAAAACATATATACCGGATGATTACTGTCCAGTTTTTATAAAAAAGGCATTTTAGAAAATACAAAACTTTTTCCTGCAAATAATATTAAAATTATAATAGATTATTGGAATTGTTGTATAATTATATCAAGTGTGACAGTTGCAGATCATATGACTTGACGTATGCTCAAGTGAAAGTAGATTTAATAGCTTTTCAAGCTGTCAAATGAGGTCGTTCCTATACAAATTGGACTAATAAAAATGTCAACATGGTGGTAGAGGAAAAAAAATAAAAAATTGAAAGGTCTAGACATAATAAGAACATAAGGTACACCACGTGGTCAGAATGCTCACCGTCTTTTTTTTTAAAGGGTTTTACAAGCATTCAGTTGGGGACTATAAGGAAGGTTTGGGAGACAGAGAGGGAGAAAGGGAAGGAGTAGGAAAAAATGTTTAATTTCACAGCTCGTAGGATCTTTGGCCTGTATTTCAATTCGGGACTGCTCAACATCAACAGATTTCAACAACAACATTTCACGGCGCGCACATATCAAGGATAGCTCAATCTCTTCCACTGGATTTCTGGACTGCCTTTTTTTCCACATAGCCGCACAAGTTTGAGAGCACTCATTTGAATGCTTATGTTTAAAATAGTTTCAGAATGTTCAAATTAGTGTTGTGTTAAGCTTTTAAATATCGAAGTCTAAAGTCAAATATCCTTTGCTTCAACTTCAAATCCTACAATAACATTCGCATCTTTGAAGCATTTTTAAATTGGGTTGGAAGGGGAAGATAGTTAAGGGTAAAGTTAATGCAGTTTTTATAACAAAACATGTTTGGACAAAATAAATAAAATACTGGCTCTATACAAACATAGAATTTAATTTTCTACATATGGTAACCTCAAAATTTCTTGAATATTTGTCATGGGTGTTCTTGAATTTAACGATAGCTTTTCCTCTCTCTTAATTTAAAAACTTTGTTAGATAATTTCACTATGCCCATGAAATATTCAGGAACTGTTGATATCAACATGAGAAGAAAATTAAACTTTTATGTTTGTACTGGAGAAATATTTTATAGATTTTGGCCAAAAAAGGTTGTTGTAAAAACTGCAAAAACACAGGCCTTTTCTCGCGTCCCCTTCCATCCCAACTTAAGGTCAAGTTATTCCTACGAGACAGAGTGGCTTTAATTTGTGATACATGTGTACGGGGTACGGGAGTATTATAAGTTGCCCTGCTTTAACTTTCATCTAGCTTATGAGAGGCCCAACTGGAATTTGCAAAATTCAAATGCTAGACAAGTGAGCGGTCTCACTTATTACTTATATTGATTCGTTAATAAGCTTTTTTGGACGTAGAAAATTATTAAATTAAATCTCTTAAGACGTGACTTGAATTCTATTCCCCCACGGATTGGTCTCAAAGTTACCTATCTGTAGGTAGGTTGTCTTACGATTGGCCGCGGTGGTGACGTGAGATATAGACGAGTAGATGACGTAGAGAGGTTCGTCCTGTGTCCCAAGGAGACAGTGGTGAGGGGTTCCCAGTCTTCTGACAATCCCCGACAAACAATGTCGCGTCGGGGTCTCTCCCTCGTGGGCCCCGTGTGACCAATCTCGCTGACACCACAATTAACGGAAGTCCGCTCTTTAACGACGGAACGTGAAGAGAGCCGTATGTCCATTATGAAGGATTGAAACCAATATTAAAATTAAGGATTGATATGCGGTTAGCACTCCTGATAAGCTGGGTGGTAAGAGAGCTTTTATTTCAATTCTCACTTATTGCTAATGGCGGGGAAGTTAAAACAAATATATATATATGCACATCTAATTTATATATAGGACATTAGTAGATTAACGTTACTTCATTCTAGAATCATCCCAATAACAAGACAGACATTCTAGATTTTGCAGAAAGAAAGATATACAACTCCAGGGTAGACCGTGATCAAATCTTGAATTCATATTCAAATACTTCCAGTACAGAAGTGAAAAAATAATATGTTAAATCCTGCAGGGATGCCAGAGGTCACGCGACTATTTAACGAACCTTACGGATGTTCAAATTTCATTAAATATACCCAAAAGAATGAACTAATACACAAACAAAAACAATTAAATAAATACCAGATTAAGCCTACAATGGAGATTGCAGGTATATTAGGGTTTTGGTAGGATTGATCTTGCTAGAAAAAGAAAACCTATATTTTATTTATGGTCATTATTGATTTAACTGTATTATATTATTAGTGTTATTATATGGAGCTTGATAATATCTATCAAAAGTAACAGCTGCAGATCACATGAATTGACGTATGGATACGGGAAAATATATTTCGTAGCATTCTTATCTGTCAGATAAGGCCCTTCTTATGAAATTGGACTATATGTGCAATTGAAGTACTTTACTGGTGAGATCCATATCCTGAGTAATAGCTATCAGAATCTTTAATTATCCGAGCAGGGCTTTGTAACATGTGTGGTACGCTCTTGGGTCAATCAATTTGATCCTAAGATTCTGGGTGAGAGGTTTGTCGTAAAAAGACTGAATAAGCTTCCGGAAGTAGCTCTTGATACAATGCATCTCCAAGTCTCAAGTATAGAATCTTATTAGAGCCATTCATGATAATTCTAAGGCACCGGTTCTAAAATATCTACATATTTTTATTAATTTATTTATACTTTTACACATTTCAGCCCATGGCTGGTCTTCCAATTTGAGAGTTACCTATGCTAATGTTATCATAGTTTTGTATAAACATTTGATTGTTAATTTTTTTTTTTAATTTTAGTTGTCAAGCAACCTTTTTCTGAAAATATTTACTGAGTTAAAAGCTCTAGATTCTGATGTTTTGGCATTCCAAACCTTAGCCGCTTGAAAGGTAAATGATTTTTAAAAGTTTTTTGTTATATTTTTGGGTACTTGTATAGAAGCAAAATCTCTTGTTTTATATATTTTATGCATGTAAGATATGTTCGTTACTTCTTAGTAGAGATACAACGGTCATTTGATTCTTTAATCTTATGAAACCGCGAAATAAAACTCAAAAGACGTCGGTTTTCTATATTGAGCTAATTTATAATATCTAAATTGATAATATTTTCTTACTTTAAAAATAAATATTATACAGGACTCTTGGAATTTTTGGATATTCTGATCATGTGTGAGTCCTCCATGAAGCCCAACGCTGGATAAGCAAGCATAGTAAATAATAGGTATGGGCAACTGCCTGTACTGTGTCAAACCATTTCTTCCACGACAGGGTTTTGTTCGATGCCCAGGATTTGCCTTGCTTTGATTCTGTCGGCCAAGTGTAATCGTAAGGTTAGAATAACGCAATGGCTTTCAACCTTTTATTACTGTTCACGGCACACTTTTACTTGTGATTACTCGTGGCACAATTAGTGTGCAAGTTGGTAACACTATGCGAGACTCCGGCATAAGCATGCGCAGAGACTTCTCTCAGTTTAACAGGAAATGAGTGTGTGACCTTTATTTGACCACATATTGAACTTTAATGTAAGAAACAGCAATGTTTCATTAATCTCTTTGATTGTAAGCCATTACATCTCTGGGAAGTACATAAATTAAAGTGTTGGAACATTTTTTTCTTATTTCTTTTCAAAAATTAAAATTGAATGAAACTACAGTTAAACATTATTTTCATCAACAATTACGTAACGTAATTAATATCACGATACACCATTTGAGAACCGCTGTACTACCTAATAAATTTTCAGTCAAAGTAGGAAATATTGTCCGAGCAAAAGTTTCAAACCTGGTTCAGTTACTCAAGATTCACCATCCTGCAAAAAAAGTTGTAAGCTATAAACATTCCTAACATATAATTATTACATGCGTGATTTTGATTATAGCAACTTAATAAATTTGGGCATAGGCATATTGTGATAGACTGTTGGGCTATATTTTGAAAAATAGGTCCTCAAAAATGGCTTAGAACATTGGCGATTCAGCTTAGCAAACTGAATACAATCTTCCTGGATAGGACAATCAATAAAACACTTATGCGTTCATCCTAAGGCATTAGGTTCAATTTACCGGTTCGCGAGATATGTTTTTCGGTATTAAAAAAATAATCTCCATCATGTTTCTTCCAAAGAGTCTTTGAACTGTCATGTTTTCTAATTTTTAACCACAATCCCATATTTTAGTAACCTGTATGGGTGACCAAAATTAGCAAATAATGTGTTATTTGAAGTCTTGAAAGAATTTCAATTTATACATTGCTTTCGAATCAATTGAAAATATTTTTTCCCCTTGTGAACGTGGCCTTCTTTACAGCCGAGATAAGGTCCATTTCGTTGATATTTGAGCCCGACATTGATTGTGTTGTGAGTTACGACCGTGAAAATGTGAACTTGAGGACGATATTGTTTAGCGTTGACAGCACAATTAAGGGAAGTAGCTCGATTGTCACACATAGCTTTACAAAACTCAATATTCGACTAGGTATATTTACGATGACTAATGGAATTCACTGCAAAAGAAAGATAATAAAAGATTCTACCTTTCCTAAATACAAATGTTAAATCAATTGTTTCTTGGAATAAATTATTTATACACAAGCTACTATCGTAGACCCAGCATATTTTTCAATTGTTTTACAGAAACCTTTCACAAACGGTGTTATAGTTCTTGGGACTTCCTGTTCATAATGGATTAAGAATATCTCGCATTCGGCCTGGAAGGTACGTTTAGAAATTCATTTTCGAATCCCTTTAAATCTCTCAGAGCTGTTGGCCATTGCTTAAGATTGAATCCATATCACTAACAATCAGTACCATACAGGATTAACATAATATTGCCAAAGAATAATGCCCTAGCGTTAAGGACGTTGCTTACATGTGATGTCCTGGCAAACCAAAATAGGCGTTCCTATGTTAATGAAATTACGTTTTACTCAGCGAGTTTTAAGGATGTAACGTTGAAACAAAAGCTACAAATTCTTAAATAATTCTAAAAATACTCCTACATTGTCATAAAATTATTATTTATATCTTGAAGAAATTTCTTATAAACGTATTTTATTTTAATCTCATCTACAACTTAGGCTATTTGACATAGTCACGAAAATGGTCTTTAGGAGTCTCTCTGTCAGGATGTAGTGAATTAAAAGCCTGTGTATGCGTATATCTATCTGTAATAGGAAAGAAAATGGTAATTTAAAAAAGGCAAGTCAATGTTTTCCGGGTTAAAATGTATAGTGACTGTGTAAACTCATCAGAGGACTAGGGGAAGTGTTATCACTTATCAGTAAATACTTGTGAATGTCGGGAATGCCAGGCCTCCACCGTGGTTCGGATTCCACGTTAAGCTTGTAGGTCCTTCATTTCATCTCACAATCACCCTACCATTACACATTAGCGTAAGTGTGTATAACCCTAACGGGTAGTAAGACGCAGTGCTAATAATTATAATAATGATAATAATAATTATTATTATTATTATCAGTAAATAAACAAGAGTTCTCACAGAGTGAACTGCTTGTTTTATTCTCTTTATTTCCATTTCGTATATTGGTGTATGAGTTTTAATAGTGCTTGGAGAGCTAAGGTGCGTCAAGCTAAGATGCAACCCGCTTCGCAAAATAGCTTCGGAATATTCAAGTAGGTAACGTACTTAATATTAAATAAAAAAAACACTTTCGCTGAATATAGAGAACAATAATCTGCTTGAGTAGTGAAATAATTCCCATAAACGCAGAAATGTATATTGACCAATGATGCTTTGCACAAAAACTATAGTAAGATGATGGAAGGAATAACCGTATCTGAGAGTTACAATAGTTACAAAAACTACTTTCATATATTCATACGTCAAATAATCAGATCTAATACAGCTGTCACTGTTATTAAATAGTATTAATAACAAACAGTATTTATTCCTAAATAGATTTACTTTTATTTAATTAGTGGTGATTATTTACGCACATTTAAAACTTCTTAATATTATGAGTAGCTTATTGTAGTCGGTTTAAGAACTTCCCAAACATTACAAACCCCAATAAACTTTATTAATTAACATAATATACCTTTTAGCAGAAAGTAATAAAACTATTTTCACAGGGATACATTTTCAGCCTTATCTGGAATGAAACCAGGAAGCTCTTAGGTGAGTTATGTCAGTCGTGCTACCCACCAGTCTAAAAGGCCTGTAACTATTGTAATAACTAATTTGACGGAACTGGAGAATCGACAGAACCTGCTAAGCGGTCATTTTCTCGACCACTTTAGAGACGGATGTTTAAACATCCTTTAGTTCGTGAGCGGTCGCGGTTCATTGGTATTCAATTCAACCAAAAACACGATCCAGATTGGCTTCGACGGCTTGTAAATTAATCATCAAAATTCCGAAAAACTGTTAGACACGCAACGTCTTTCTTGTCTCTAACCAAAATTTAAAAAGTTTCAACATCAGAAAATGTACTTTACAAAACAGTGCTTTTATAGACACTTCGTATTGGTTTTATAAGTTTATAATTATTGTTGTGCTGTACATGATTCAATGCTTATATTTTGACTTGGGGGCATTCAAGTATTATTATTATTATTATTATTATTATTATTATTATTATTATTATTATTATTATTAGCACCTCGTCTTACTACCAGTTCGGGTTGTACGCACTTACGCTAATGTGTAATGATAGGGTGACTGTGAGCTGAAATGGAGGACTTACAGTTTAACGTGGAATCCAAACCACGGTGGAGGCCTGGCATTCCTCACATTCACAAGTTATGATTAATACATTCAAGTATTACTTAAGCACCTTAGAGGATGGGAAGTTTGAGCTCTGCATATTTTTGAAAAAAGGAGGGGAGGAGGAATTCATAACCATGCTTACCTAAGGCGGAGAGATGGACAAGAATGGCACAGTGACCCAGCCACCCTAAATAGACAAAACATAATTAAAAATGTCAAGACGTGGATTCAATGACCTTGGTCATCAGATCTAACTGAATTTAGAGTATCAAATAGCTGAAGCTATTATTTATGCTCATTAGTGAGGAATTCTCCATATAGATATCATATTCTGAAAATTAAAAAATGACACCTCGACATGGGAATAGAACGTGGGACCTTTGAGTTAGTACGCGTCCCATGTTCAGGGTCATTTTTCACTTATGTTTTAAGGCAGAGGCCATGATGGACGTGTGGCTATCATCGGATACGTTATCTGATAGCTCGTGATTTCAATAAAATCACACATTTGTAGCCGACGATTTCTACACGTCCATCATAGACTCTGCCTTAAAACATAAGTGAATATCTGTTTAACACAATATATTTAAATTAATTTTACATGGTTTATTATGAATTATTTTGCAACACTATTTACGCTTCTACGTAATTACGAGTACTTTATAAATTATTATTCCTGTGAAAAAAAGTTTACAAATATAACGTAGGCTTGAGGGAGGGGGGTGGGGTCTTTCGATTTCTTATTTTTGCTTACAAGGGCATGCAGGTCCAAAATGGCCAAAAATGTGCTTACGTAAGTTAATACTTTTACACCACCCATGTATTTATTAATGAGTGTTTCTTCGTCATTTTATTGTTTCACTTGTAGTCAGAACTTAATTTAATTTAGAAATTCAATAGAAAAATCAAACATATTACTATTATATGGTAGTGGTTTCAAACCTAGGGGTTGTGATGTGTTCCAGGTCGGGTCGAAATTCTGGTCGAGGCTATACATTTATTTAGATTAACTTTTTAAGTGATTATAACGATTAGAGGAAGCCTCAAACTCAAATAAAAATACAAGTAGTTAAAATTGTTTTAAGAATGTATAGGTTCCGTTTGTCTATCAAACTTTTGCATTCACAGCTGCTTACTAACTTCGTTTACGTGTATCAATCCTGTGTTTGTGTGAGTGGATCTTGTAGTAAAACTTTCAAATTCCCGCCGGGTTCGTATATTCTATTTCGCTACATCTTAGTCGCATTCATATAGTCATTATATAAACAACTTATAGAACTTAAAACAATTATCAATAGGCAGGTGGGCTGACTTAATGTTAGTCTTAATGTTTTGGTTAGTTTGACGGTGATGGGGAGATCAGGTTTCAAATTCCAGCCGGCTGTGCTGAAAGTGATTATCCCTGAATGATTTTATTTTCTCCCTCCACGCTACATATAAACTAAATTCTACCTACACCACTTGTGTAATACTGGTAGTAAAACTAGTACTGAAACGCTTGTAAATTATCATGGGTCGTGATGCTCTGATACAGAAGGATTGAGTTTAAACCTCATAAAAGGTCTGAAACCACTCGTAGGGTATGTTACCCCCCCTTTTATTTATATCCCAAATAAAAATCAGGTTGGTAACAAGAGAGTTTATTTATTTATTAACAACAAT
>CABFOW010000543.1:233393-248777 GCA_902141385.1 Timema californicum | reverse complement strand
CAAGGAACGCCTTTTGATATCCGATACCAATCCGTTATTTGATATGTTAACGGAGCAAGTGTTATAATTGAGAATTATGGATAGTGAATCTTTAATATAAATATTAAAATAATAATTAACATGAAGCGAATTATAAAATTAATACAACAGCATATCTTATTTAAATTTTATACGTTAATGCAAACCGTCTTACAGGGAGATAGTCCAACAATTTATAGGGGAGGGGGCTTCCTTCCCCCCTCAAATCCTCACCTTTCTACGCCCATAGTAACCGTTTCTAGTACTTGTTATTGTGGTTCCTGTTTTTTTTTGTCATACAAGATACATAATTACATAATTAGTTAAAAATGATTATTATTAACACTGCGACTACAGCTTTAAGTGTGAACATAATCTTTTCTAAAGATTTACTTTGAAAATTAAAGATTTACGCCAATATAGCCATATATTTTGGGGAAGGTGTGTCTATATATACATATTAAACATAGTATATACTATGCATATAACATATTATGCGATTGATTTTTATAATACATAAATTTAGATAGATATACTAAGAATAAATACAAACATTTATATAACAAGTATTCACTACGGTTCGTTGGTCTAGGGGTATGATTCTCGCTTAGGGTGCGAGAGGTCCCGGGTTCAATTCCCGGACGAACCCTTATTTTAAGTGCTTTAAAATTGAAGGTGCCGTGATATTAATAACGAGATATTCCTTCATTCCTTTAAATTAAGGATAAAGCTTAAACCCCTTTTTATTATAATGTTATTAATAATTTCGATTAGATTTTTTTTCAGTTGTTAACATGAATAGTAATATTAAAATAGTCTATGTAATGTACTAGATGTAGGTTGTTGTTCATCTTTTTTTAATGATCTAAAATAGGTTTTCAATGGTGTATTATATTAGTAATAAACACGCCTTGGATTAAAAATAGCTTAGCGTTTTCGTCCAAACACGTATCTTTCAACTTATTTTTTAATACTAGCCTTATATAAAATGTTGCATATAAATTTTGCCCGTTTTGTTTTATTGTTAGTAAAATTGATTGTATTATCGTTTTGTATTTGTTTTTTTTGCAATGCACTCTCCGTTGTGGGAGCTACTAAGGATGCCAGAAAGTCTAAACTATTAGCGCCCTCAAGTGGTTCGTTTTACCAGTTAATCCTCTACCTTTCTTTAACAGGTTCTCTAAATTCTCTGTAGAGAGCATAATAATAATGGATTATAAGTTTTTTTTAAATTTAAAATTGTTTGATTCTTTCATAGCACAAAAAGTTAATAATAATAATAATCACATTTTGTGAAAAACAGGATTACACATATTCCTAAAGATAAATAAATATTGGTGACTCGTTTGATGGAAAAGTATGTCGTGAGCATGACAAAAATTATACGAGGAAAGATTCCTTTAATATGTTTGGAGTTCCCATAACTGTTTTTTTCCCCATAAATACTTTATTCTTGTGTAATAATAATATAATTTTAATGTCCTTTATAATAATAAAATCAATTTAGTAGAAGATAATCTCGATTAATTTGGTGATAAAAAAATGTGCAACTTCACAATATATTTTTACATAGTATGGCTAAACATTTATTTTCTAAAATGTATTATTTTACTGTGATGTGTTGCGCCTCAAAAACTTTACAATATTAGTTTGCGTGCAAAGTATTCACGTGAGTAGTTAAAAACATGTTTTATAAACCAGACATATTAGTATATAGGTATTAATACATACATATACACACATTATATATTCATATATATTACTACCTATATATTAATATGTCTGGTTTATAAAACATATTATTATTTTACTGTGATGTGTTGCGCCTCAAAAACTTTACAATATTAGTTTGCGTGCAAAGTATTCACGTGAGTAGTTAAAAATCTGTTTTATAAACCAGACATATTAATATATACATTATATATTCATATATATTACTACCTATATATTAAGATATCTGGTTTATAAAATATATTTTTAACTACTCGCGTGAATACGTTGTACGCAAACTAATATTGTAAAGTTTTTTTTATATAGGTAGTATTATATATATATATATATAGGAAGTAATTTATATATATATATATATATATATTACTACCTATAAATATATATACAAGCTGTGTCTAAAAACCATGGAGATACTTTCTTTAATTTGTTTTAATCTGTCGAGTCACGCAGAGGTTTTTTTATCGTCTCGTGACAGCCGCGTTCACGGTCACATCAGCTCTAATTTAGAAGTCACCGCGTGACTACAAAAGCAGCGTAACAAGATCACGACGACCGGACACCCAAAGAAATAATATTATTAAAGGCCTCGTGTCGGTGTGTCCCGAAAGGGAAAACCTCTTTTAAATTTAGGAGTAAAATAAAAAAATAGACCTAGATCGGTCGGTCAGCGAAGAAAGTGTACGGTCTTCATAGTTCATTGACCTTTCCTCTTCTGTGACTGGACCAACTCGCAGCCTACAGCCCCTTAAGGTCATTCGGCAGTAAAAGTTTTTATTGTACAACTTTGTCAAGCTAATAATTTATAAGCTATAAATGTGGTTCGATGATTTCAAATCATTACAGCTCACGAGTTGTAAGGGGTCAAACTTGATATTTGATGCTTTTCATGTATCATTGTTGGGGTAAAGTAGTTAATGTATGGGGCTGAAATTCAGTATAGCTAAGATATATTTATGATATGATAAAGAAACATATTTTTTAATAAGTAAGTAGTTTAAAATAATTAAGATTGCATCATTTTTAATCACATATAAATATTATTATTACTATTATTAGCACCGCGTCTTACTACCCGTTCGGGTTGNCATCATTTTTAATCACATATAAATATTATTATTACTATTATTAGCACCGCGTCTTACTACCCGTTCGGGTTGTACGCACTTACGCTAATGTGTAATGGTAGGGTGATTGTGAGATGAAATGGAGGACCTACAGTTTAACGTGAGGTCCGAACCACGGTGGAGGCCTGGCATTCCACACATTCACAAGTTGTGATTAATACACGTCTCGTCAGAGGTGAAGGAAGGGTTTGATAATCAGATATATCTGTGCAGGGACCGAGGAATGAACCTATAAATATTGTTCTTTTTACACATTTATAATTTCATTTCATTTCATTTTGTAGTACACAATATTTTTATTTTTAGCACCACGTCTTACTACCCGTTTGGTTGTATACTATTTACTATAATAATAATAATAATAACTAGTCTTGTCTCGATAATTAACACAGTCTGATTTTTTTTAATTATTTGCCTCAAATACACGTTTGATTCCATCAGATTATTTACACTCATTTTAATAATTGGACTTGTTATTATGGATTTGTTAATTTTTTAACTTTATTTTAATACGTTTCATGTTATATTTTATAATGTTATTTGTTTATTACATGTGTAAGGTAACTGAATAACAACCTATAGTAATATTTGGTATGACTACAGAAATCCAGAGTCTAAATTTTATTTCTGCAAACACATTTTTTTATTCTTTTATCTCTATTTGTACACGTTTTATATGTTTAAAGTTATTAAATATATTATTTTTCACACCCTCATTTCATGGCACAAATAATATAAATTATTATTGTTTTTAGAAATGACCGAATTTTTAAAGGGGTAAAATCAAAAGTCCCTTGGGGGCCTTAGTACATTTTCCTTACCACTAACTTCTAGAATAATTTCATTACGATTATTTTGGCCTACAAACAAATACTCCACCTTTATATGTACATGTTTTACACCCATATCGGTGAGCACAAAGGGAAAGGCACTAGTCTCGTCTCGTCTGGTATGCTGGTGAAAGGGAGGTCGGGCTATGTATCTCGTCCTAGTGTACTGAAGCGATTTTTTTCTTAACTGGTTTGAAATTTCCCCTCTAATAAAATGTTGGTACATTTATTCTAAATGATATTTACCTAATCTTTATTCCAATGTGCTCAGGGGAAAAAAATGCAAAATGGGGTTATTTAATGAATTTGAACGTAATGTTTACCCTGTATCAACGGCTACAATTTATTTTTAAACTCTTAAAAATGCACCATTAATAAATCTTACTTAAATAATTAATATTCTTGCAAACGTTACCAACAAAAAATTGGTACTAAAATTTTGTAAAACTGTGAAATCAAAGGTCAACCTTCAATTTTATATCGCTAGTCTTACGGTTAAATTATTATTTTATTTGTTTATTTGGATTTATTTTTAAATCATAAATCCAGTACCAATTATTTTAATTCCTTGGTTATTGATTGTTTGAATTAGTTTATCTGACTCTCACCAATTTAAATGTACGTTACAGGTTAAAGAAAATGTTCTCTTTTCTTTGTTGTAAATAAAGTTTACCTATTTTTAAAACAATTTATATTTAATAAAATAAAAAGTTTGTTAAAAATGGTCCGTTGCGTTTTTATTTTTAAACTCTTAAAAATGCACCATTAATAAATCTTACTTAAATAATTAATATTCTTGCAAACGTTACCAACAAAAAAATTGGTACTAAAATTTTGTAAAACTGTGAAATCAAAGGTCAACCTTCAATTTTATATCGCTAGTCTCACGGTTACATTATTATTTTATTTGTTTATTTGGATTTTTTTAAATTATAAATCCAGTAGCAATTATTTTAATTTCTTGGTTATTGAGTGTTTGAATTAGTTTATCTGACTCTCACCAATTTAAATGTACGTTACAGATTAAAGAAAATGTTCTCTTTTCTCTGTTGTAAATAAAGTTTACCTATTTTTAAAACAATTTATATTTAATAAAATAAAAAGTTTGTTAAAAATGGTCCGTTGCGTTGACTAATTCAGTACATTTCTTTATCCTAAAGAATCCTATCACGTTCTGTCATCTGATACTTTTTTTTCTTTTATTTTAGTTTTATCTGCTAAGAAAGTGCATTCTAAACTTGTTTGGAATCATTTCACTTTCTGGGTTGCCTTGTCCTTGGTAGAGGTCGATGGACAAGGATCTGTTTTTTTTAATCTCCCTCTTGGCATTCACCTCCAGTAAGTAAATGGTTGTTGTTTTTTTTGCCTGATGGGGAAAGCTCAACCCGACAGTGATGGTTTGATGGCCAAATAACATTAACACGACCTGCTTCAGTGGTCGAATGGTCTATGGTGTCACTCTTGTAATATTATGGACTGCCAATGACCGGGTGATCAGGTATCGAATCCCGGTCGGGTGTGCTGAGAGGTTTGTTTTTTTATAAACGTTTTCCACTATGTCTCTCTCCATGCTAATTAGGGTACACTTCCTCTGAATTCAACCTTCTTCATCCCTATCACATTAGCGTAATTAGTACATATGCATACAACCAGAATAGGTAGTTAAAAAAAAGAGTTAGCATCGCAATGCTTTAATCAAATCTATAATTATTTTAAGCAATTGCGTTGAACAATAATAATTAATGATCAATGCTAACGTCAAATTTTCTTGCGAAAGAATAGAAGCTAATATATCTACTTTCATATATTTATACGTCAATTTATGTTATCTACAGCTGTAACTTTAAATATAACACTAATAAGTAATCAAATGCTCTAAGTTTTGCCAACAAAAAAAGTTTATATTTCCCTAAAGGTCCTTTCTATAAAAAAAATGTAACTGTTTTCTAATTACTTAACAATATATAATTTTATTTGTAAGGGTGTATTATAACAACGCTATGAATTTGTTAAATTAATTTTTTAAATACGTTATTTTTGGTGATGTATATATATATATATATATATATGTAACGATTTGGAATTTTATTTTTTTCAATCACGTGTAGGCCTATATTTTTTCAAGGTTTTATTCTCAGCTCTGGTCGGTTCAATAGGTCCTTAATATTTTCTAAAATATTTAATAAGTTTTAGTAATAAAAATGTGTCAAACCTGATGCCTTATAATGTATGACCACAGGTACGAGGTTTGAGACTTTAGAACAAAATAAAATGAAATAAAACCTTTTTCTTTATCCACGTTTTACAAATTGTCTGGGCTAAACGCGTTTAATGATACTAATGAATGATACAATGATGAGGGAGAAGGTATAATTTAGTGTAAATGTACCCGAATCGGTGGGAAGTGAGAGTGAGAAACCGTTTATAAAAACACCTTTGGCACACCAAGATGGTATTCAAACCCCAACCTCCACGTGGTCGTCAAACTAGAACAAATAAGTTTGACATTTAACCAGCGTGCTCATCGGTGTGGATTATTATTATTATTATTATTATTATTACATATACTTGAGCTTAAATTGGGTTACTATCACCTTCCTTTCTTTATTCTCACGTGACATCTAAAATCCGTTTTAGCCGAGACTCGAACCAAAGAAGCACTTGGTTATGATATGCTCTCGCCCTCGTCTTATGATTCATAATGACGAATGACGTTCTAAAAACTCGAATTAATGACATCTCGTCTCGAGGAAAGAAAGTGCGGCAACTTTCTTCACTTTCGTCCTCCACGCATGCGCGGCGCGTGGTTGCTGCTGCCAACTGGAGCTGTTGGTTTTCCCTGCTCCCTCTAACCCCCTCCCCCCCAAACACCCCCCCCCCGGTTCCTACTGGTGATGTCTAGACTCGGCGTGAGCAAATGGTTAGAGACAGCGAGTCTACAGTCCAATTTTCATAGGAAGGGTCTTTTAAACCAACTTATTTTTTAGCAGCCAAAATGGATAATATTTGACTCTAAAAATAATAATATTTATAGTTTCATATCTTAGCTCAGACGGGAGCGTGTTTGCCTATCGAGATAAGGATCTTGGGTTCGATTCCTGGTCTGACTTAATAATTTATCATTTTAAAAATGGGGTATGAGTGTTGTGTCTGTTGTTATATGTTTAAGTAATTTTACTAATCTTAAGCTGATATAATCCATCGATTCAGGAAGTGCACGTTAAATACTTTTTTTTAGATTAGTATTTTAAAGATATTGATATATCCTATAAATAGTGACAGCTACAGATCACATGATTTGACGTATGAATATACGAACGTAGACCAAGTAACATTTTTAGCTGTCAGATAAGGTTCTTCCTATGAATATTGTATTGCACAAATAGTGAAAGGTTTATATTCCTTTACAAAACTAAAAAAACTTTCTCCAATCGCCATGTCATGCCCTTACCAATGTACTCCTTCCAGCATTTCATAAAAAAAAACTTTTTATCTTGTAACTACGAACGGTTATTCCAAAATATTTCTGTATCTTAAGCTAAACAAAGGAGAGACCAGCATAGAAATTCTTGTGAAAATCTGTTAACAGCACAACAATGTCTGCATTCATTTGTTGATTAAATTTAATTCCATAAAAAATATTTATGATTAATAAAACTCACTGGTACGTCGCTTACACCTGGAGGGTACAGGCACCGCGATTTGGTTATCACTGTCCTACAACGATCTTAAATATATATATATATATATTTTTTTTAAATTTCAAAAAACAAAATTAATTGAAACTTGAACACAATAAATAACGCGATAGTTATATTTGCTAAAGGAAATATAATTTTCATACTCAAAATTAAGTGCTCAACTTTATATTTTGCTATTTTTCGATGAAATTATATTTTACTGTTAACATTATAGATGAAATATATATATATATAAATTTAACAGTACACTAATATTGTATCTTCCTCGTATTCTGTTGTAGGATATTAAGATGTCATGGAAAAGATCAGTCACTGTACTACGTAAAATAATCGACAATCTGATAAAAATAAAGAAACAGAACTTTTTTTTTCTTTTATATAAAAACATTTATTTATAAAAACAATTATTTATGGCATATTTTAGTAACAAAAATACACAAAAATAAAATATTACAACAAAATTAACTTCAAAATGAAGTTAGCAACATGTCAGTTCAGATTTATCCAATAGAATAATGAAGATGATCGGTGATAGTGAGTATGATGATTATGATAATAATAATGATCACGTTTGTTTGAGTGTCATGATTATGATGATATTATGACCTAAATTATGTCATGAGTATGATTATATCTATGATAATTAGGGTGTAATGAGTATATAGGTGACAAAATAATTAGGTGTAATTATGATATTTCATAATTATGAGTATGTGTTAATGATTATGCGAATGTTGTGTGATTATGTGGATAGTTCATGATTATGCAGATGTTTTATGATTATGTAAATTTGCTGGTGGTTATTTTTATGTGTATGTGATTATATGGATGTTTTAATGATTATGTGGATGTAGTGTGATCACGTGGATATGTTATGACTATGCAGATGTTTTATGATTATGTGGATGTGATAATGATATGCGTATGTTGTGTGATTATGTGGATATTTTATGAGTATGCAGATGTTGTATGATTATGTAGATGGTTTATGTTTATGTGGATGTAGTGTGATCACGTGGATATGTTATGACTATGCAGATGTTTTATGATTATGTGGATGTGTTAATGATATGCGTATGTTGTGTGATTATGTGGATATTTTATGAGTATGCAGATGATGTATGATTATGTAGATGGTTTATGTTTATGTGGATGAGTTTATTATTATATGGATGTTTTGTTATTATGAGGGTTATTATCATGAAGGTGTTATGCTTATGAGGCTATCATGATTATGGAAGAGTTATGAATATGCGTGCGAGTGTTATGACTATGAGCGTATTATGATATGGGAGTGTAGGGATTATGAGAGTATCATTACCATGGGGATGTTATGATTAAGAAAGTATCATGATTATGGGCGTGTTGTGATCATAATAGTGTAATGGATATGATAGTTTTTGGGGTGCTTTGATCATGGGGCTTATATGATTATGAGTGTGTCATTATTATTAAAGTGTAATGTATAGTGATCTGCATTATTAATTGATGAAAGTGAGTGATGTATCTAATTAGATAATACTAAAAATTAGATGATTATTTTTTTTTATGAAACTTTCTGTTACAGAGAAGAAGAAGGCGAATGAAATATACTTTGAGATGACGTTCGCCGGGGCAATGAATTATCAGTCGAATCAATGAATAATGATGGAGCCTGTTTCCAACCATGTTGGCCATTAAATTAACTTAAGTTGAGTGGCGAGTGGGATGAGATGATGAAAGGAACGTGGTGGTGAAATGTGTTGACGTGTGACATTTATCTGGAGTAACCCTTGCCAGCGCTGCTGTATCCGGCGTCCCCGCTGTAGGAACTTCCTCCGGACGAGTAGTCGCCGCTGCTGTAGCTCGGGCTGCTGTAACTACCAGACGGTGAGCTGTAGCTCCCGCTCAGACTCGCGCTACTGTAGCTGCTAGAAGGGGAACTGTAGCCAGCGGAGGGTGAACTGTAGCTGCTAGAAGGGGAGCTGTAGCTAGCGGAGGGTGAACTGTAACTGCTAGAGGGAGAGCTGTAACTGCTAGAAGGGGAGCTGTAGCTGCTAGAAGGGGAGCTGTAACTGCTAGAAGGGGAGCTGTAGCCGCTGGACAGGGCACTATTACCGCCACCGGAAGAGTAACCACCAACGGAAGGCGCGGCGTAACTGCTACCGGCCGAAGAATAGCCAGAGAGGCTGGCAGACGTGATACTGGGGGCGGAGTAGCTCTGGCTGTATGAGGGGCTGAACCCTGATTGACCACCGCTGCTGTAACCAGACTGTCCTGACGAAGAGGCGATGCTCGGGGCGGAGTAGTCGGAACCTCCTGAACTGTAGCCTCCAAGGCTGGAAGAAGAGTAACTCCCCAAGCTAGGAGCAGAATAACTGCTGGAGGCGCCGCTGCTGACGCTGGGTGCGGAAAACGATTGGGCGCTGGTGCCACCCCCGTGGAGGCCAAAGGTCACTGGCCCGAGCTTAGTACCGGAAGGCGCCGCGTAGGCCAAACCTCCCGAAGAGCCCCCAAGACTCAAACCACCTCCGTAGCCGGCGAATCCAGAAGACAGTCCATGCCCCCCACCGCCGCCGCCGCTCTGGAGAATAAGAGCCTGGCCCAGTCCATGACCGCCTCCAAAACTAAGACCTCCCAGACCGTGACCACCCTGAATCAGCAAGGCTTGTCCAAGACCGGCCCCTCCGAGGGAGAGTCCACCTCCGTGACCGAAACCTCCGCCGCCTCCGGAGAGGGCGATGGGCTGGAGGGCGCTGGCCGAACCAAGACCGCCGAAGTGGCCGAAACCCCCGGGTGACCCGAAAGAGCCGAGACTGAGACCGTGGCCTCCTCCGCCGAGCCCACCGAAACCTCCGCCGAGGCTGAGGCCGCTCAGATCTAGTCCTCCTCCGTGGCCTCCTAGGCTGAGACCACTCAGGCCGCCTCCGTATCCCCCGCCTCCGTATCCCCCGCCCCCATAGCCTCCACCAAAACCGAAACCGCCAACAGTCCTTTTGTCGATGTTGGCCTTGGAGGTGGCCTCTGGTTTCTCAGTGGTGATGTCGGCGTGGTTATCGGCCAAGACGCACGCAGCAGTCAGGCCCAACACGATCTAAACACAAACAAAACAAAACTTAGATGTCACAGTAAAACAACGAGTATTAGTCAAATATGTAAAGATGAAATAGCTTTGAGACTTGTAAACTGTAACTTCTTGATTTTCTTACTCGTTTCTATCCCCACATCTTATTACCCGAATATGTACTAATTACACTAATGAGGTCGGGGTGAGAAATTTTGACTTTAGAGGAAGTATATAACCCACCTCGGTGGCGTAGTTGGCTAACGCGCTAGTCGTGTTGAGCTCGACTGCTGAGGACGGGGAGATCGAGGTTCGAATCTCGGTTGGGTGAACTGGGGAGAGGGGGGTGTTCCTAAACAGTTTTACACTCTACCCTCCACGCAAATGCCGGTTCATTTCCTCTAATTCTACCTTCCCAATTCCTAATCCACTAGCGTAGTTTTTTTATTAGTTGAGAAAAAAGAGATGTTGACAACAAAAATAATACATAGGATTGTTAGTTTGGAGAAAGTTAACGCCTGTACATAAAGCCACACACCCGTGGCTGTGATAGCTTATTGTTTGCCTATATTTTTCACACGTCCATTCTGGATTCTGCCTCAAAAATAAGTGAAGGATGACTCTAAGCATAGGACTAAACTTGAATAGCTCAGTGATATAGCATTGACGCGGTTAGCCAACGGTACCGGGTTCGAATCCCGTGCCCAGGTCTCATTTTTCATCTAGTACATTACGAAAGTATTATCAGTGCTATTTTTAAAAGTGTTGATAGTATTTTTTTAAATCAAAATTTACAGTTAAAGATCACATAACTTAACGTATGAATATGTAAAAGTTGATCTAATAGCTTTTTACTAGCTGTCAAATAAGTCCATCTGTAAGAAAATTGGGGTGTGTCTGCAAAAATTTTATAGACCTGCTGTTCCTTAAAATAAAATAACACATTATTCATATTTTCACTAAGAATTAGATTCATCTTGGAAATGGACATTAAGTAGCAAACTTTGAGTTTCTTAACTTTTACTGCCAAAATAAAAGTGCGCACTAGCGTAATGTATTTTAGATCATTTTATTTCAATTTCAATTCATTTAAAAAAAACAGAAAATGGGTTTGCCATTTTATACTTAAAGAAAAAAATAATTGTGTTTTTGTATATGTAAAGTACTGGCAGCACATTTGCAATATTTTGAATATTTATGAGCATATTTTGATTGGTAATATTTATTTTTTAAATAGAAAATTTCTTACTGTTTATCAAATACATTTTATACGAAGATAACTATTTATCTTTTCAATAAAAGTAATTCAAATATTTATTTTATTACTAAAATTTTTTAATTTTCTAATATTAACCAAACAAAACATTTTTTGAATACAGCTACAACTCATTTTAAACATATTTTACTCATCACGGGAGGTTATATAAAGGGTTTGAAGATTAACAGTACCGTACGGGGATTCATTTTATAGCTTTGTTCCTAAATATAGATACTTAGTATAAAACACATTCAGTGCATAGAACGAGTAATCAGCTAATAATAAATAACTGCGTATAGCACGTTAAGTCTTGAAACAAAATGGTGGACGTAAATTTTAATAAATATATATTATTGTGTTACATATTATGTTAATCCGGGTTAAGTTCATACACATTTTAAGCTCAGTCGGGGTAGTGGTTTTTTGTGTGAAAGAAGAGTAACAGACATATTCCCGCTTCGGTGGCCACATGGTCTAAGGTGCTACTATCGTAATAGACTAGACACCCGATGATGGGGAGATCGTGGTTCGATCCCGGTCGGTCGTACCGAGGGTGTTTTCTCCTAAATGGTTTATCACGTTCTCACACCACGAAAATGCGGGTACACTTCCTCTAAGTTCAACCTTACTCATCCCTAACCCATTAGTGTAATCAGTACATACACGTATAGCCCAAGTGGGTAGTAAGACACGGTGCAAAAAAAAAGTAGCAGAAATACAACTCAATTTTATATATTATTAATATTCGTAGGATTACGGTAATTTCCTAATGATCCCATAAATGAGTTAATCCATAATTTTGTCATAATTAATGTGACATATCAGCCTGCTTCCAAAATTATGTGTCCCATTAATTTGAAATATATTCATGGGGGATTGAAGTTTTTCCACTAAAAATACTCTGCCTTATATACTGGTTTATATATGTAATTCCTTATTATCAAGGTCCGAACTTTGATGACCTAAAAATGATCAAAGAATTACCAATAAAATGACCTAAAAATTCTAAAACAAAATGACTTCAACTTTGCTAAATATTTTTTTTTAATTAGTTAAAAACACGAAATGACGCGTATGTTACAACCAGACAGGCAAAAAGGATACAAAGTTCATGGCCTGCATTATCGTCTAATTTCGACAACCATGTGATTGCAAATTTATGAGTGTGTATTGATTCATTTATAAAATCATCGGTAGTATTTTAAAATGCTTTAAAACAATTTTAATACCTAAAAATAATCCAAAAGGACGCAAACCAAGCAAATATGACCAAAAAATTATAAAAATACTACCTGTTAATAATATCATGAATTGAATGTATAGACACGTGAGTGTATTATCAGTCATGACAAAAAAAAAGCCCGAATTAGATAAGAATAAACATTTTTAACATAAAAGTTACTAAATCAATGTTGATATATTTAGTCATGTGATTTGAACCTGTCCCTTTTTAACTATAACACTAATACTTTTTTATGTAAATATATATTACTTACTACCTGTTTAGGTTACACGCATATATGATAACTACTCTACTGGAGTAGGGATGAGAAAGGAAGCATTTTAGAGGTAATTTAGCAGCATTTGCGTAGAAGAAGGTTGGGAAACCGTTTAGGAAAAAACACCCCCAATATATTCGGCCAGGATTCGAACCCCGATCATCCTGTCTTCAGCAGGCCAGTCTTACATGAGAGTGTAATGCCTCAGACCATTCAGTGTGCTTTTTAATAATAATAATAATAATAATACTATTAGAAATAATAATAAATTAAAATGTTATCAATGTTAAACGGTAAAAAAGTTTGTATTTACAAAAGTTCCTTCTTACCAGAATCCTACTGTATATTTTTTTAAATTAGACATTCGAAGTTTTGGAACTAAAGCCGTGACATAAATGACTTATAAGGTTTCAGTTTAAGACATTTAACGCAAAGGGAAGAACTATCCCCGAAGAAAATTAAACTCTATAGTTTTACTGGAGAGTTATTTTATCTATTTTGATCAAAAAAAGTTTTTATATAAAAACTACAAAAACATTTCCCTAAACGCGCGTTTTTTTACACTCCCCCATTAAGCCCTAGTGACAATATAGATTATAAGCGACTCTAGCTAAGGGAGCTGGAGTAGAAAGATGAACTTTAAAATAAATATATTTAACAATCCACCTTGAGGGCAAGAGAGAAAAAACACTTCAGATGGACCTGGTTTGGATTGAACCCTGACCCTCAGATACATGATCCATTAAATTATCAGAACGGCCATCATGTAGATGAGATATATTGTCACTGTCAAATTTAAATAAGGGTAAACTAATTTATTTAACTCAGCCTGGTGAAATATATAATTATATCTAAAAAAATTAATTTGTACATGTTTTTAATTGATGTATATTAAACTTGAAATTTTTAAACCAATTACTTTCATGACACGACTTGCAAACAAACTTAAGTTCTTTCCAAACACCAGGCCTTGGTCAAGAATTCATCACTGTGAGAAAGAAAGTACCCCATTTGATTAATTATTCATTTTTACCCTTGCAGGGAATCGAATCCAGTACCCTTAACTTGATAAGTATAAGCACTATTATCTGAGATAGGGTGTCTATCCTATCACTAAATAAATATGTTTTTAAGTCCCCATGTGATAGTACACTTACCAGAAACTTCATGTCGGTAAATGAATGTACACCACAAAAAAAATGTTTGTTTTTTTACTGGATGCTGTAGCTGTTGGTACAGATGCAAGTTATTGAATGATAGACCGGTAGGAGAAATGGCTGTATTTTATACCAAGGTTACTCTCTCTTGTAGGGGTGGGGAACATACCACCTAGCGCTTTAATTTCCCCGCCCCCCACCCCTTTCTGAACATTTCGCCGTGCCTTCCAAACGATTCCCCCTTTTCTCCCCATACGTCGTCATCCAGAAAGGTTCCACTAGTCTAGGCTGACCTGTGAGATGGGCGTACGAATCTCCTCTCACTTTCCTTAATTATTGTCCAAGATGTACAGGGTGCCTGAAAATTTGCGAACGTCTTAAAAAATAACTGATATTCTGATTTTTACGGGATTAAATTTTATCTAACAAAAGGAGAGCACTTTAAGAAATTCCAAATACATCCGATTGGAACCCGGATTGATGGGTACGTAGGTTAAGAGACACACACACACACTATACTACTATAAAGCCCCATGGCTGACTCATTAGTTGATATTAATGTTTATCCACTTCCAGATGAGCTAGAAACTTGAAATTTGGCAAACTTATAGCTTTTAGCCAGTAAACAACGGGAAAATTAAAAAAAGTTAAGAATTGTAATTTTTAGCCCCCGAAAAAAAAATCAAAATGGCAGAGCAACTTTAAAGTCGGTGAGGACCTTTCTTTGGAAGTCTCTTGTGGCTAAAAGGTAAGACCTAACAAAACATGACCTTGGAATTACATTAGTTTACATCCACTTGCAAAGAAACTCACTGGGGTTTTGGGGACAGAGCCCCCAACGAGCAAAGTGGTTGTATATATATATATATATATATATATATATATATGCAAATAGATAGGTAGTAAACCTCTCTGGTGGCCGTATGATCTAAGGCGTCACTCTCACAATAGACTAGACTGCCTTTGTTGGTAAGATTGAGGTTTGAATCCTGGTCTTCTGTACTGAAGGGGGTTTTCTCTATA
>CABFOW010000543.1:154290-215744 GCA_902141385.1 Timema californicum | reverse complement strand
GGGGGGGGGGGCGAGACCTTACAAAACCCGAGATATCAAGTTTTAGCCTGACCGCGTGATAGACAGACACCATCGCGATCAGCCCATTTTCTGTTTCAAGGAGTCATGAAAAGTCTACATTTATCAACGTCTCGAATTCATTTTTTTTTTTACGATCACAATACTTCTCTTTCTGAGGAGTCAAGAGAAATTGTAAGTAAGGATGAATATAAAAATTACGTGTATAAAGGTTTTAAAGTAGTGAACTAACTTTGGGAACTATATTATGTGTTAAAAAATAAATCTAAATAAAATAAAAATAAACAGGTATTTCCGTTTGTTCGTTTGAATGAGAGCCACGCATAAATATTGTTTCTACAATGGTTGGCGAAAGAGTTTCATCTAATTACCTCTAGTTGACGTTTCAAAACGACTCCCAATTAAATAAACTCCTTTCACTTCCGTTCACGATTATATTAAATGTGTTGTTAGGTTTTATTTTTAAACGACAGCTATGATAATAGACGGCTTGTTTAATTAAGGCTAGAGGGTTAAAGATTTTTAATTATAAATGGAAGTCACTCCTCATAACCAAGCTATAATTTTAAAACACGCACATTTCAATTAACAAATTTTTAGTGCAGTTTCTTCTCCTTCGGCGAAGAAAACTATAAAGAGATTTTAATTTATATCATATTTCTATCATCCATATCAAATGAAATAATTATAGTTTGTCATGAAAACAATATTACTCATATAAAAGCTATCTAAATATTTAATCTTTCATACTAAAGCAAATTAAAATTCAAACAAGGTTATTTAAAATATTAAACTATTGGGCACTCATTTTGTTCTAAATATCAAAATGTTTAAAACGATAATAAATATATAATATCTCGTACTAAATCAATTTCAAATTATGACCAATTTAATTAAAATATTAAATTATTGCCTGCTCAATTTTCTTTTTAGTTCTCAAAATGATTAAAATGCTCATAAATATTTAATATCTCAAACTAGACTAATTTCAAATTATGACAAGTTTATTAAAATATTAGTTTATTGGTTACTCAATGTGTTTTTAACTCAAAATGATCCTAAATATTATTATAAAGTTTAAATTCATCTATTTAAAACGTAAATCTTTCCTTTTGACAATGATTACCATCCACCCAATTTTAATACATTTTTTTTATGAAGGCTATACATCGAAATTGCCACACAAAAAAAAGTGTTGATCTCCTCATTATTGGGTAACTTTGCAACCCCCACTCACCCGAGGTTCCCTGGATCATAGCGCGTGGGAATGCCCCCTCCCCTTTTCCCCCATAGTGACACTAGAGTCTCGAAAGAGGTCAGAAACTCAACCTTGGGTAAAGCTTCAGTTCCCCAAAGCACTGATCCCAAATTTCCCAGCGAGGATCTCGTGGAGGTGTTGGCGGGCTATCCGCTTGGTGTACGGTGGATGAGAGACCCCCTTCCCCCGCCACCATACAAAGATTTAGCTGCCCCAACCCACCCGGCTGGACAAAAAGGACGTTGTCCGGGGGCCGCCAACACGAAAGCAACCTATAGAGCAGTGGTTCCCATACTGTGGTACGTACACATTATTGCCGGTGATACTCCGTGAGAAGCCAAACAAAACAATAAATTAAGCCAATTGGCCCTTTTCATTTGGCGTGTATATGCAGAGCCATGGGAACAAACGGCTATCTACAAGAATTTTCATTGTTTTGCAATTCTCTTTTCAGAAACGGTTTGTTCAAGAATAGAAGAATGTTGAGTAAGCTATACATTTTATATACTCACCTCCTCTATAATAACAGTGATCAAATATTGATAAAATTGACATTTTTCAACAGAAACCTGCCAGCTTCATAAGAAAAAAAAGTAACAATTAATAAACATCGAAATATTATCTTAGAAGAGGTGTTGAAAATATTAACATGACCATTTATCTCGTTATCAAGAAAACTGATATTTTCAAACATATGATTTTTTCCGCAAGACCTGTTCGGTAACCAGCGCCATCTACGGTTTACATGATCCATCTGTTCTTGTTGGCGTGGATGGATACTTTGGTCGGTTGTGAAGCCACGCCACGCCTTTCCCCCTCCCACCCCACGATCACACAAAATAAGGTTTTAAACTTGCACTCGACAGGGTCAAGAACCTTAAGTCGGGAAGAGATAGGGTATCATCAAATCTTTTGGAACAAGTCCAAAGAAAATTAAAACAGATTTGAACCGTAGTTGGTTAGGGGCAAGGGGGGGGGGGGGCAACATTGATTCAAGATCAGACAGCCAGTGTGTTATAATATCCCTGGACAACATTAAAAATGTGCCGAAATAAAGCATTATCTTGGTGGTACTCCAGATTACGGAAATTGTTGGGGGTGGTACGCCAATCAAAAAGTTTGGTAATTGCTGCTATAGAGATTTTGGGCAAGTCAGTCTGAGACAGACCTCTCTCTCTTTCTTACACTCTCCCATCGGAAGGCCATCCGGGTTGATGCGTAACACCACGGCGAGGTGGAAGAAGTAGACTACGTCTCAAACCAACCCCAAAGAACGGACAACACCAGCCTGGCGCTACCCTCCGCCATTGTGCCAACATTTGAGTTTCCAGTTTTTCAAATAACGGACTTCCTATGAAAATCGGACTGTATCAACAATAAATCTAACATGAACATCCAATGAGAGCCGGTTATTGGGTGTGGCGGGCGTCACATCTTAGAGATGGGTGGACAGACAGACACTCCTAGTGAAAGTAGTCTAGAAGAAATACACGATATATAAAAAAAACAATAAGAGAGCTCGAGTTTATTTTTAGAGAAGGACGTTCCACCGAATTATTAAGCCCACGTTGTTTTGGCGGGAAAAGGTGAAAGGGAACGCAGAAGGTGTGTTTTAAGACGCATTCCAAAGATGGTCAAAGCCGCTGTCCAGTCAGTCGGAAGTGGACCGGAAAGATTGAATGAAATGGAACGTGAATCGCCGACTGTCATGTTTTGTTTGTGTTTTTTTACTAGCCTGTGTATCTATTGTTTGTGAGATTGGAGGGCGACTTGCATTGTTATTAATGACTTCCTCTTCTGTTGAGGTGTCAATGACCGATGGAATTTATATTATCTTAAGCACCACATCTTACTACCCGTTCGGAATGTACGTATATATGTTCCTTTTATTTAATGTGCTAGGAATTATGAAGGCTGAATTTATATATATTTTTTAAATACCCGCATAGCGTGGAGTGATAGAGTGGAAAACCATTTATGACAAACCATCCTGAGTACATGTGACCGGGATTCGAACCCCGGTCTCACCGTAATCGGGTTCAGTCTATTATGAGAGTGATGCGTTAAACTAATGTTCCCCAAAAATTTTTAATTGTGACCCTAAATATAATATTTTCCCGGCCTGACGATCTAAAGGGTCACTTCAATACGTAGTCTCTTATTTCTTATTTTTTTCATAAATTGATTAGAATAACAAAAAATGTATCGTTTCAATAATTTTATAATCAAACAAAATGTAAAGTACAATTTTTAATGGAAATGTGACTTTGTTGCAATATTTGGTAAGTGACCAAAAAATACTATTTCAGTGAATGGATACTATAAGGCCTTTTCATTCTTGATGAGAGTGATTTTGAGTTTTTATTTTGTATCGATAGATGTTATCGACTAAATTAAATCAATTTCAGTAACTTTTTACTCTTAACAAATAGAAAATTACACCATATTCTCCCGTGATAAAAAAAAATTGTCACAAAAAGAGAGTGTTTCAGTGATAACCATGATGCCGCTTCATTTTGTAATTGAGCTCTTCCAATTTGAGTGATATATTAATGGTCAAGAGTACAAAGCAGATCATTTAGAGGATCTTGATCGTTACAAGACGTGAAAACTCTTGTTCACAGAGGTAGGCCAGCATTGTATTGCCCTTTAAACTTCCCAAGTCAGAACGGACTTGTCCTTGAGCTGAGCCCAAAATTCCGAGTATAGAAGTGTTACAAAACTTTGTTTCAACGGTGTTGCTATTTTCAGTATTGCAGTTATTCTTCAAAATTAAAGTGATTATAATTGAGAAAATTCATAATGTTTGAAAGAGAAAAAAAAATTGGGGACCTTCCTGCGATCCTCATGAACATTCTTGAGACCTTAATTTGGATCGTGACCCAGGGTTTGGGAAACACTGCCTTAGACCATACGACTATCGAAGCGGGTAACAAAGGAATAAATACACTGGTCCGACACCATCAGGTCACACTTTAAGGAATTTATCATATTATAGGGTATTCCTTATACTCATATAAATAATATTTCATTATTTTTAATTCCAAAGAAAACCATTGATACCAAAAATGTGCTTTTAAAAAAAATTAATAGTCATCAAAATCGGATCGGGACACGCCCCCGGACCCTCCCCCCTCAAAAATCTGCTCAAATGAGACCATCTAAATACTGTGAATAAAATAATGAATCTTTTAGTTCGAAAATTGAAAATTAACGTTTGGAGTCATGCATAAATGCTTAGATTGACTTTTTTTTAAATAATAATCTATAGAATTAATTCCGTTATCATGTTTAATCGTTTTATTCATTTGTAGCTAAATATTTTTTGTTTTAATTTAAAGCTCACCTCATTCGAATGGGTTTTTTTTAACCACATTATCCGTTTCTCATTACCGATATCCGTGTTTCAAATAGTTTCAAGTCAAGAGAACGTGTAAACTCAAACTGGAAAGTAATATCACTTTTTTTAGGGTCATAGAGATAGGAAGATATTCGACCAGTGGTGACTCAATTAATTACTACCTAGTTGCATTGACCATTGAAATTCCCCCCAGTGAGATGGAAGCTTGAGGTTTATAGCGCGTGACTAACATTCACCTTCAAAAACTATATCCTTCCCCCTCTGCCCCTGTCCCCGCTTTCCTCTCTCTATTTTCTTCTCTTCACCTCCACAGCTCCCTTCACTGCAGAACAAATCATTGTAAATATAATTGAGTTGATTTAAATAATCCGGGAAGACGTGTTCTAAATGCAACGTGGTATCTCAAGCTTACGATGTATTTTTTCTTAAGCAATGAGTGAACAAATATAATTACAATGACTCGTCATTCCGGTATTCTTTTTTTATTTAGCACCTTGCCTTACTACCTGTTTAGGCTATACGCTTATGTACTAATTACGCTAACGAGTTAAGGATGAGGGATTGATGGTTAAATTGAGGAAATAGTGGGAAATTATTTAGTAAAAAAAACCACCTCAGTTTATCCTGGCTATGATTCGAACCCTAGAAGCTACCCTTATTGGTGGTCTCACGGATAAAACGTCAATCTCATCTATTCTGATTCTTCAGTTGCAGACATAACACACTTTATTGGCCAAATGGTTTAAGGCGTCACTCTCGTGTTAGGCTTTGCTGCTGACGATGGGGAGATCGGGGTTCAAATCTCGGTTGGGTCTATTAAGTGTGGTTTCCATAAATGTTTTTCCACTCTCCTTCCACACAAATGCGGGTATATTACTTCTAAAACTGTTCCTTCCTCGTCCCTACAATATTAGAGTAGTTATCATATGCGTATAAACTGAACAGGTAGACGCGGTGATAAAAAAAAAAGTAACAAGGAGAACGGGGTTCGAATCCAAGCCGGATGTAGTAGGGTGATTTTTATAATTGAAATAAAATGCAACTTTTCTTCCACGCTAAATGTGGGTGTATTTCATCTAAAATTTCCTTCCTTATGCCTTTTATTTTAGGACCACGTCCTACTAACCATTCGGGCTGTACGCCTATTTAGGCTACTAGCAGGATTAATGTGTTAGGGATGAAGAAAGTTGAATTTAAAGTCATTTGCGTGAAGGGAGAGTATAAAACCAAATTTGAAAACAATCCTCAGTACACCTGACCGGGATTCAAACCCATCCCGAACGTCATCGACAGTCCAGTCTACTGCGAGGATGACGCCTTAGTCCATGCGCCCACCGAAGAGGGTTCCTTATTCCTACTCAATTTATATAATTTTATGCGGAAAGCTAAGAACGGTAGTAAGACGTGGTATAAAAAAAAAACGTCAACTTGAAGTGAAGTTTAATGAAGTTGATAAATGGTCGCTGAAACCTTTCAAAAGAAAGCACAGGAACACAAAGCAGCGCACACTTCACACTTGATTAGTAAAAGGTGATACATTTTGTGTTCGGAGAACTAGGCCACGTTTCTATGAAGAGAAACTAAAGAATTGTCTCTTGATTTCGCGACTTTTGATAAATTCCCAAACACACACACACACACACACACTATAGTGGCGGCATTGTTTCCTTAGCTGACAGAGGGTTTGAAAACAGATTTTATATTTTGTTTGCCTTTATGTTAGCCTACATTCTTAATAAGCGAATGTCAAGATCACCCATACTCTCTCTCTCTAAAAAAAAAAGAGTAGCTTGTTTTTCCTAACACTTGTTGAAACCAATGTACGTTATACCAGGGGTTCCCAAACATTCTGAGACCACGCGCAGCCTTTCTCATGTCAAGTTTTCCGTGCAACACCCGTGCACAATCTTTAAGAAAAATTGCTCAAATTAGATTTGATGACATTTTTTTTTTTTTTAAAAAAAAGGAGAATATTCTCATTTACATTACTAGATTGTATTATTTTAAATGTAAAAATACAAAATTAGAACAAACTTACAGAACTGAATAAGAAGGAATTGGAGTAGATATATTTTTGTTGTACATACGTTTATAGATTTCAATAACATTTTAAAATGAGACCATATATTTTAAGTTTTAGTTTTTCCTTATAGCCGCGATGCCTTGGACCAAGACCGGCGAAGCCCCGGGACATCGCGACGCACAGTTTGGTAGCCCCCTGCGATTAGAAAGAAGGAGACATGGCCTACATATAAAACTATATGAATTGTATTGATCGTGTGAAGATAATTAGGATTCCATCACTAACCGACGGTATATTATTATGATCATCAAAAGCAACCATAAAATCAACTATAATGACCCTGACTCTTTGAAGTTCCCGCAGATCCTAGATCGAAACTGATATTCGATTTACAACAAATTTATTTCTTGCCATTTGATAGTGGGCTCCATATCTGTACATAGTGGATCGTCCGAGCTGATGATGTGCGTGAATCTGATTAGGATGACCATGGGTTCAAACCCGAATGTTTAGACTTAGAGCCAATTTGGCCTACACGAGATATTACTCTTGGTGTCCAAGGTTTTAATAGGGAGGGCTACCTCGAGGGGTTTTTGGAGTTGGATATCTAAACCTAGAATTAAGGGTAGTTTACTGAAGGACTAAAATAGATTTTTTTTTCTCCCAAATCCACTTTAACGATCTTAATTTTAATTGTGTCTAGTCAATGATTAACGTTACAAACAAAAGGGCAAATCTCATTTTCTCACGACAATTATTTTGATGGTACTTTACACGAGGGGAAATTTTGATCATATACCAGCAACTATTTGAGATATGAAATAATTTATCATTGTTTAGTAATAATAATATTTAGCACCACGTCTTACTACCCGTTCGGGTTATACGCTTTAAGTACTAATTACTCCAATGGATTAGGAATTGGAAAGGTTGACTTAGAGGAAGTGAACCCGCATTTGTGTGGAGGTAGAGTGGAAAACCATTTAGGACCCCCCCCCCCAGTTCACCCAACCAAGATTCGAACCTCAATCTCCCCGTCCTCAGCAGTCGAGCTCAACACGACTAGCACGTTAGCCAACTACGCCACCGAGGTGGGTTTTATCATTGTTAAGTTGTAATAGACCTACTATTAAAATTAAAAATATTGTATTTGAAATCTATTTCTACTATATTTATAGTTTCTAAGTAATAAGGAGATACATTCATATTTTTTTACCGAGGTCTTTGAAATAAGAATTAGATTGTTATGCTTTTTGGTGAAATGTTCCTGCAAATGTTAATATTATTTAAATTATGCTCTTTGGTGGACCGTTTCTGCAATAATGTATATTATTTTGTTTCACACGAGTTTTTTTTATAAATGTCTTTATTTTAAGATAAAAGAGGGAGAAAGTCTTTGCGGTGCTTCGTATGATTTATTTTTTACTAGGGTGAGCGAGGGATCAAAAATTTGAGTTACAGTGAAACTAGGGAGTTTTGAAACTCCAGAGGTAGAAAAAAAAAAGGCCATCACTCAGTGCGGAATCAAACCTCGGCCTCTGATGATCAAAATAAAGAAACTCTACACCATTTAGTTAAACTAGAAATGTCTAGATCAAATCTTAAAATATTTCAAGGTACATTGCATCAGTTAAAGGAATTATTTTGATGGTTTTCAACGAAATTATAAACACATTTTTGATATTTGTAAAGAAGTAGACTTTATTTCTTTATCAGATTACAGTACATCAAATTGAAAAGAAAAATATAGTAAACTAACTGACTGGAAAAGTTTAATAGAAGGTGGAAAAAAATATGTAAAACTATGTTGTAGTAAATAAACCTCTTTAAAACGTTCTTAAATTCGCTATTATTCATTCACTCACCCATTCTATACTTCCTTGGTAACACTTTATAACACTTATTAGTGTAATATCCTACATAGTACAGTCTAAAAAATGCGTTACTTAACTTAATTGAGCAAGTTTAACTGAGTATACTCAAGCATATAAATGAATGTGTAGGATATAAGAAACACAATAATTTGTGTGACTTAAGTTTTATTTGAAGATTTGACAATGGCGCTTAGTAAAATGCTCAAAATCCCACTCTGAAAGTTTGAGTAGTTTCAAATCTTAAGTACACTCAGTGCCTTGTACTACGGGGTACTCGGAAGTTATTTATGTATATTTGCGTGATGTCATAATTTTAAATGGTCCTTGCGTGGGATAATTTCTGTCTAGCCGAGCAGAACATGGTTGTTGGGAGCCAACAGGAGGCCGGGATTTCCGAGGAGACCGTGATTGGCGACGACACCGTGACTTGCGACGAGACCGGGGTTGCCAATGAGACCGGGAGCTGCGATGACTCCGGGAGCTGCGATGACACCGGGGTGGGAGACCACGGGTGCCAGGTTAACGGTGGTGGTGTGGATACTTCCAGAGCCGGCGGTCTCTGCTATGGGCACTACCCCTCCAACCAACAAGCTACGGCGTTCGCGCTCCTCGGCCACTGCGCTAACAGCAACTGCCATCATAGCCACGACCACCTGTACACACGGACAAGGAATATATCGCATTTCATATCCCCACTAGTATTTGTTCTCTGCCATCATAGCCACGACCACCTGTACACACGGACAAGGAGTACATTTCAATTTTTTTATTATTTTTTTTCCCTGTTGCCGACACCACCCCACTTGCCAACAATTACATTGACAAGATGGGGAGGTTTTGGCTGAATTGATATGCGAGTTATAGGTTGTTTTCACAGACCCTTATCCTCGTTGCATGAGCTTTAAATACATATGACTTGGTACCAATAAATTGTTTGTACAAAGTACACAGTTTGAATTGTTTTGTAGCCCGACTCAGGACGTTCCCACCTGACAGAAGCGTCAGGCAAGGCCGCCTGCGAAAGGGCTGGATTTCTTTGCGAGTTACAGGCAGCATACGCTAACCCTTATCCTCATGGAGTGAGGGTGATACAGTGAATTGATGACTTTTTTTATGTCTAATGAAGGATGGTAATGATTGATTGTGAAATTGTGATGATTTCTGAAAAGGAATTGCATGTTTGATTAATAAATATACACTTTGTGAAGTATGAAAAAGTGAAAGCGAAGTTGTGAGTGAATGTGTCGTTACTCCAATCTTGGGCGTTTGTAAGTTCTTCGCTCATTTACATCGTAGTCCCCTAGTGCACTTATGATGGGATTCTCGTGGTAAGCCAATTTTCCGTAGAATTTAATTCTGAACTCTTGAAAGAGCTCAGTGAGTAACTTGTTCCGGGTCATGGCGTGGAGATGATCGATCCTTGTGCGTAAGTCCACTCCAGTTATTGTTCTGAGAATTCGATTTTGTACTGTCTGTAATTTGTTGCGGTGCGTCTTGGCTGCATACCCCCACGCTACACAGCCGTAGAGTAAGATTGGTTGTATAACGGCTTTTAATATTGTAAGCTTCGCTCGTTGAGTCAGTCGGGTTCCCTTCAGCAGAGGGTAGAGTTGAATATACACTGCCATCGCTTTCCTGGTGGTCTATATTGCATTTCATATCCCCACTAGTATTTATTATCTGCCATCATAGCCATGACCACCTTTACACGAGAAAAATTAATATGTCACACATCAAATCTACACTAGTATTTAATCTTGGCCATCATAGCCACGACCACCTATACACATGAACAAATAATATATCATATATCAGATCTACACTTTTTTTTCCTCTCCATTCTCTTTATCTCTGTTTATACACACATCGATATATATATAAGTATATATATATTCATTGATATATATGTATATATATATACGGTATCTATTATATTTATTTATATATACATACATATTTGTATATGAATATAAATAAAGATTGAGAAAACAAACATATACAGAGAGATAAAGAATATATATATATATAATGTATAAACACTTTTGATAAAACCCAAAGTGTACACCATTTTGTTACTAAATTTTTATTTATAAAACTGCGATTTTTTCAAAACTCTTTGATACAGAATAACTATATTAATACAAAACGTTATTTTGTCGCCAAACTAATTTTATGTAGAATTTCTAACTTAAGAAATTAAATTTTCTTTTAAATTCGATCAACAAATATATTTTTACCCCAAAAGTAGGTTTTATTATTTCTATCGACACCAAAGGTTATCAAACAAATCTCTAATCTGACGAGAAATGATTTTGTAAGCCTATCAACAAATAAAACCAAAACAACGTATTTTTGAAACTATACATAAAAAGTCAAAATAATATTTTGGAAGTAATATCATCCAAAAATTATAATACAAATAAAGACAAGTTATCAAATTTTTGCTTCTATGATGATGAAAGACAAAGCGTATACAAAAATATTCTGGTCAGTGTGGTCAATATTGCTAAGATTTGATTTTATTATTAGTATTATTTCATAGGCATTAATATTATCTATTAAAATTCATATTTTCATATCACAGACTTTATATAATATTTTTTTAAATTCGTCAACTTTTATAGCCTTTAACAAGTTTCCTTACTATATGAATCGAACTGTACAAACAAATGGTAAAACCACACAAGGCAAATACATTTTAGGGTTTTAAAAATTCAATTTGAAAATCAACAAACTAAATCTTATAAATGTATAGGTCTCAGTTTACTTGTTCGCTATACACCTTTTTCCTTTCTTGGATTGCATGTCTATATATATATATGAAAAGTCCTGACTTACTGACTGACTCATCAAAGCCCCCCTCCCCCCAACCCCTTGGCTCTAGAAAGCTGAAATATTGCACAGAGGTTCCCTTTATGATGTAGACAAAGAATAGGGGTAGATTTTTTGAAATTTCCACGGGATAGGGAATAAAGAGGATTTATATAATTCTTATACCACAATGGGTCACGGGCATAGTGCCATTGCGATGCTCATGATTAATATTCAAGTATGTATAGATTACTAAGAGTTGAAAATAAAACTAAACTCGACCAATAATTTATTTGTTTTAGTCAAAAAGATTTTTCATTATTAAAACCTTATAAATATGCACTGGTTTTCCCTTCCATTTCATCTTGAAAGAATCAAGCAACTCCTAATTACAATATAAACCAAACCACTCTTGACCTGCTTTTACCCTTTCCTCGTAATTTCCAACCGGTACTCGAAGCAGAGACTCTTAGTTCAGGTCTCAGCGACGGTAACCTTAAACTACTTACTAGAAACTTCATGATGACTGGAATTGTTGTTGGGTGACTTCTAGGGTGGATGTAGAAGATGTGATGTCATTTACACGCCTGCCACTGTCTTATATAGTCCCTGGTGCGTGGTGTGTTGACCTTGACAAAATATGATAGTCTTTGACTAGAATAGAAACCCCGCCTCAGATTTGTTCTAGGGAGGTCACTTATCTTATTTAGTCCATAAGTTTTATCACTATGGCTAAATAGCGGTTTAATATACAAAGAGGATTAAGGAGGTGGTATTTTAGAGGAAGTGAAACCACACAAAGATGAGTCATAAGGAAGAAACCTTCCCTTAAGGTTACCGGGCGAGATTCGAACCTATACCTTCACCATTAATGGCTACCCAGCCTGTTGGGAGCTTTACTCCGTACACCGCGTGGATGAGGTCACTTTTAATTAATCTATAATATTACCACCACGCCTTACTAACCGTTCGGGCTATACGCTTTAAGTACTAATTACGCTAATGGATTGGGAATTGGGATGGTTAAATTAGAGGACGTGAACACGCATTTGCGTGGAGGGAGAGTGGAAAACCACCCCCGGTTCACCCGACCGAAATTCGAACCTCGATCTCCCCGTCCTCAGCAGTCAAACTCAACACAACTAGCGCGTTAGCTAACTACGCCACCGAGGCGGGTAATAAATCGTATAAAGTTTCGTCAGGTTATGTTCACAAGAACTGGGTCAATTTTATTCTCCGTTTGAGAGCGAATAGAGTAATTTATTTTACCCTCTTTAGTGGCCGCATGATCTAAGGCAAGGCGTCACTTTAACAGTCGACTAGACTAGCGATCACGAGGAGGCCTAGGTTTGAATCTCGGTCGGGTGTCCTGAGTTGTTTTTTTCCTAAATGGTTTTCCTCTCAAATGCGGATGTACCTCTACTCAATTCAACCTTCCTCCTCCTTAACACATTAGAGTAATTAGTACATAACCCCAACTGGTAGTAAGATCCGGTGCTAAAAAAATTTTGTGACGAATCTTACTACCTAATCGAGCTAGGCGCATATTTACACTATTTTTTAGGTAAGCGGAAGTTTAATTCGTTGAAAATGTACCCACAATTACGTAGAGGAAGAACGGAAAACAATTTTTTTAAACACCCTCAGTACATTCGAACGGGATTCTAACTCCTATCTCCCCATTACCAGAAACCTAGACTATCACGAGGGTGACGTGTTAGACTATGCGATCACCGATATGGGAAAGTCTCATTCTAACAATTTATTGACATATTATTAGTCAAATTTTGAATTATGAAATCCCAATTTCAATCTGTATTTTCATTTATTTTCTAAACTTGTCAAGAAGAATCTTTGACTTATAGCTCTAACTAAGATTGATTGAATTTTTATGTAAAATAATAATTATATATTTTTTAATTTCTTCAAATAATATGTTTATGTGATAGTCAACTTTATTGCTGTCCCGGCAAAAATTTATCTGATTACCAAACCCTTTCCTTCACCTCTGACAAGACATCTTGTGAATGTGAGGAATACCAGGTCTCCACCGTGGTTCGGATTCCACGTTAAGCTGTAGCTCCTTCATTTCATCTCACAATCACCCTACCATTGCACATTAGCGTAAGTGCCTATAACCCGAACGGGTAGTAAGACGCGGTGCTAATAATAATAATAACTTTATTGCTAAGATGGTATTGTTGATAGTACTGGAGAAGACTTTAGAAGATCTGGTGGACAAATGAAGAAGTTATTAGAAAATTGGGTGATACGAGAACATTTTGGATGTGATTCTTCGGTACAAAGCAAATCGGAACGGACATAGCCTTAGAAGGAACTGTCCTCCACACGACGTCATAGAAGGAAAGGTTGAGAGAAAGAGGAGCTAAGGAAGGGGAAGGATTCAAATTTTGTAGAACATGAAGGAAAGAATACATTTCTCAGAGCTGAAGGGGGAGGCAAATGTCAGGACGAATTGACGGTCTAAGTTCATTGGAAGAAAGGAATGAACCTGTCTTAAGACAGATCACCTAATAATAGTAATAATAATAATAATAATAATAGTGATATTGTTTTGGTAAATCTTCTAATTAGTCCTAAGAAAAACTTAATAGGACCCAGGCATTTTAATTTATTATTTATTTAAAGGAAACAAGACCAATTTTAGAAAGATAAAATTTTGGCCATACCTTTCAAAATTGCTATAGTATTTGTCACATGCTAATATTTAAAGTAAATTAACTTTTTAAAACATAGCTATATTAATTATTTCTCATGCGTCAATAAATATAAACGTCCTCGTAAATTCAAGGTGAACTGTCTGTCGTTCACTATGTCATACTAGCAGTTTCTTGCATCATGCTTCACTACTAGATTTTTATGATTTATAATTATATTGTTGTTATTGTTTTTATTATTATTATTATTATTATTATTTCACACACATTTTATTATCAGTCGGAACATGAAGGCAAACCGTAAATAAGTTTGAGTTATTATTAGTTTTATACATTTTATTTTTTTAAAGAGATTTTAACATATATGTAAATTTAACTCAATGTTTCATTTGTGCCACCAAATATATTTTATTATAAGGTTTTAAAATAATGAACAGCTTTGTCCTGAAAATTTAAACAACGTCAATAAAATCGTTATAAATCACATTGTATCAAAATTAATTGTACTGAATAGTTTTTTTTTAATTTTGGCTGAATTTGAAATGAATTAATGAGCTTGAAATGATATTTTATCGCGAGATATATATACAATGTTAGCCTGATCCAATCATAGGCTTTAACCACTCTTATTAAAGATACAACAATTTTACTATGTGTCAGTGTTCTTAATGAAAAAACAAATCTTGCTAATATCGCCCAAAGACAATTAAGGGAAATAAAGGGTCTTATTCATAGTGTAGTTTCAGGAGTCAGATAATCTTCTGACATACGTATAACAAGAAATTCGGGCAGATTTAATGAGAGATTGGCTGGCGTCCGAATATTGAATATAAATACAACACTAAATCTAAACCAATTTATTTTCTATATAAAAATAACGGTTTAGACACTTTGAAAATTAGTGATGTTTAATTACACACACACACACTAAAAAATAAAATAATGAACAAAGATACATCAACCATTGTGATATTGTAGTACAATATATTGATTTAATCCACTCACATACCTATGTTATTTTAGACAACTTATTAACATACCTTCTTCCTAATATATTATAAATAATTTCAAATTTGATTAACGCAACTCTACTCCTGCAGGGGAATCAATTAGACCAGTTTTTAATGTGTTTAATATGTATTTAATGTAAACAATATAATGTTCAAAAATAAGGGGCTTAGGAAGAGAGTTGGTCTAAAAATATATGACGATACTGGAGAGTGGATAAGTTTACGTAGTGATGAGCTACATACCTTGTATTCATTACAAGGCATTGTTAAAACAATCAAGTTTCGTAGGTAGATTACAGTTGTTAGAACATGCAGCATGGATGAAAGAATCTAGAATCGTGTTAAGGGTACTGGCTGGTAAACCCATTGGGAAGGGACCATCGGGATAGATCTAGGCCCAGATGGGAGGATAACATTATAATGGACCTGAAAGAGATAGGGAGTAATGAGGTGAACTGGATAGAACTAACTCAAGATAGTGATAAGGTGTAATGAGGTGGACTGGATAGAACTAGCTTAAGATAGTGATAAGGTGTAATGAGGTGGACTGGATAGAACTAACTTAAGATAGTGATAAGGTGTAATGAGGTGGACTGGATAGAACTAGCTTAAGATAGTGATAAGGTGTAATCAGGTGGACTGAATAGAACTTTCTCAAGATAGTGATAGGGTGTAATGAGGTGGACTGGATAGAACTAGCTTAAGATAGTGATAAGGTGTAATCAGGTGGACTGAATAGAACTTTCTCAAGATAGTGATAGGGTGTAATGAGGTGAACTGGATATAACCTACTCAAGATAGTGATAGGTTGCGTACTTTCGTGAGTCAATGAAATTTCTAGTTCCTATGCCATAGCGTAAGTGATTAAATAATATATTATTTCATAGTATTAAACATATTATTTCATAGTATTGATAACACATTTTTCTCCCAGCCCCTTCTTATAAAGTAGTTAGGCAACCCAACAATCTAGTGTGTATGACTGGGCAGTCTATCACAGGAGCCAACGTATCCAATTAGCTCCAGTTTGACCCTCCGAGAAGGTTTAACTCCAAATGTTACGTTCATTAAATAAAAATATGAATATAATAGGTCTCAAATACACTTTTTTAACACCAAGTTACACTAGCCATTTGGGATATACGCATATGTACTGATAATGCTAATGTGCTGGGGATGAGGTGGATTGCATTTTAGAGGAAGCCTATCCACATTTGCGTGGAGAGAGAGAGAGAGAGTGAAAATCATTTAGAAAACTCAGTACACCCAACCGGGATTCAAACCTTGATCTCCACGTTATCGGCGGTTGAATCTATTGTGAGATTGAGGCCCCTAGATCAATTGACCACCGAAGCGGGCAGTAAATTAATTAAAATAAAACTATTCTGCTTACAATATGTGAATAATGAAAAACTATACTACACATATATTAATAGATGCTTTATATATATATATATATATATGTCACCCTATAGTCGCTCTAAAACCAAACTTAGGGTTAATTCTACCTTAAAATATGAGTGAAGAATGACCCAGGTCACGGGTCGATTCCTGGATAGCTCAGTGGTTAGAGCATTGGCGTACAAAGTCAAAGATCCCGGGTTCGATTCCCGTGTTCAGGTGTCATTTTTAAATTTTCAGAATGTTATGTTTAGATTAAATTAATGTATTATCAAATCGTATTATTATTATTAGCACCGCGTCTTACTACCCGTTCGGGTTATACGCCCTTACGCTAATGTGTAATGGTAGGGTGATTGTAAGATGAAATGGAGGACCTGCAGTTTAACGTGGAATCCGAACCACGGTGGAAGCCTGGCATTCCCCACATTCACAAGATGTCTTGTCAGAGGTGAAGGAAGGGTTTGGTAATCAGATAAATCTGTGCCGGGACCGAGGATTGAACCCCGGCCGCCAGCACAGAAGTCTGACACCTTACCCCTAGACCACCAGGTCACCGTCAAATCGTAATATACCACTAAGTAAGAAGAAAACTTACACATGTTTGAATAAAACTTGGACGTCTATAAAATTGTATTATTTAGTTATGTCTCTAACACAATTGTTATTATTAGCACCGCGTCTTACTACCCGTTCGGGTTATACGTATCTAACACAATTGTTAAGAATAAATGCACCAGTATTAGCGTGAAGAGGGGAGAAGAAAATCACAGTGCGAATCGAATGTGATAACCCCCTCGAAATACATCCTATTGCCATTTTGGGCACTATAGATCACGTGGCCACCAGTTTTTGGCTAAAACAAAAAGTAGGGGACTGTGCGCAGGTAACAAAAGTTGCAGTCTTTATCAACACATCCTTACAATAGTCTAATTTTCATAGGAAGGACCTCATCTGAAAGCTATAAAGCCTACAAGAACTACTGTCATTTATTCATACGTCAGGTCATGTGATCTGCAGCTGCTGTCACTTTTGTATTTTATAAAAAAAATACTTTCCGTGAAAATCGTGTTGTATTGGATATAGGATCAGGTCAAGGTATTATCAAAACCTCCTTACTTTATGACTATTAATAATAATGGTTTGTGTAGGCTACATCAGTCTGTAGCTCAGTTTATTGGAATATTATCCAGTACTAATGAACCGTTGCACAGGGGAAACCCGAATGCACTAATCGTACATCCTTTCAGTGGAGGCTCTTTCCATGTCCCGATGAGGTGAGGGGATGATGATAGTGAATATTACGGGGCGAAGCCAATGAAGATCTTAACCCTAGCTTAAACCTAATCATCCAAACTCTGGGGACCATGGGAATTATACCCCTTTCGAGAAAAAGGCCCCCATACCAAAAGAGAATCGGACCCGGGACCTTTAGAAGTGCAAACAGGGTATCTGACCACTATGGCATGAGGCCGGCTGTGACTGTATTAAAGGTTAATATGTTACTTGAATTTCAAAATTGGAATTCGGAAGTTTATTATAAAAGTCACACACACTCACACACGTCTTGATTCCAATGCCACTATTTTTTTTTCACTATTTACTATCTATATTACTGCTGTAATATATTAATGTCCTTTCCCTGTCAATTATCAACAGCCCACATACTAAATTATTCAAGCCGCGATACAATTGCACTAATCATGAATATGTTCTAACGACAAAGGACGAATATGTTGGCGACCACACCCTTCCTCCTCATCTTGCACTTTTCTTGTTCCTCTTATCCATAGCGAGAATCAGTGCAGCCACTGCACCGGGTCAGTCGTTTGACGGCCACACACGTGCGCGCGCTTCAGGAATCCACTTGCCTGCGTGACATGTCGCCAGTAGAACTCTAGTGGCTCGAGTCAGCGATCGAGCTATACAGAACGAGAGGCTGCCGCTGTTAGCGATGATAGTGCTAACATTTGAGGGTAGAGGGTGTCATGTGTTCATCGCAACGAACCCTACGTCCATTAATCTCAGTTTTCTAGTTCAGAATCATTACATATTTATTGTATTAGTTTCTCTTGTCTTCGCGAGGCTGATTTTGACCCCGTTCTATAGGACCCACTGCTTCACAGAAAAAAAAATATCTGGAACGGATTGGATCAAACTCGGGACCTTTGGATCTGTAGTCAAGATCTCTGACCACCAGAACACAGAGGCAGTAAAGGAAGGTGGATGAAAGACATATTTTTAAAATACAAACAACTCTTTGCAGCCAAAATCGAAAGCTTTTTAGCTAAATTATTGTTGTTAATTTATAGGTATTGTATCTATTAAAAGTGACAGTTGCATATTACAAGTCTTAGTAACATTTTCATAAAAAGAACCTTTTTTAAAATAAACGTTACCATCATAATTAGCACCGCGTCTTACTACCCGTTTGGGTTATACGTACTTACGTTAATATTTAATGGTAGGGTGATTGTGAGATGAAATGGAGGACCTATAGTTCAACGTGGGATCCGAACCACGGTGGAGGCCTGGTATTCCACACATTCCAAGTTGGGATTAATACACGTCTTGTCAGAGGTGAAGCAAGGGTTTGGTAATCAGCTAAATCTGTGCCGGGACCGAGGATTGAACCCCGGACCCCCAGCACAGAAGTCCGACATGTTACCTCTAGACCGCCAGGTCACCAATATTGTAGTTACTAGATCTACTTTCAAGTAGTTATACGTCAAGTCATGAGATCTTTAGCTATTACTTTTGATAGATACTTTCAATAGCTACAAAATAACACAGTCGACCTTGGTGGAACTGAGGTAAAGTGCTCGCCTCAAGACTCGATGATCGTGAGTTCAAACCCAGCTGAGGTCAACAGACTTATCTTTAGCGATAAGAATCCGTAGCCCAACTTTCTACAAAGGGGAATTAAATCTGTATGTTCCATGTTGTTTGTGGTATAAAAAAGAACCCTGGAAGGTATGTGAAAATACATTTACCGGCAAAATTGGTATGATTTTCACGCTCGCTCATAAAAATTTAGTGAGGAAGTTCATGAGGATTTATCAGACTTATTTAATTCCCCTAGTACATGGAATTCTTTACCAGATGGTGCAGGTGGCACTAACTATATGAAAGGCTTAGTGAATGCCTAGCTCCGGATGTATATAGAACACATCAAACCAACCTTCGAGTTGTTGAGTTTGAATTATTATTATTAGCACCACTTTTTACTAAACATTCGGGTTGTACGCACTCGAGTTTGAAGAAGAAGGGACTGTTCGGGTTATACGCTTTAAGTACTAATTACGCCAATGGAATAGGAATTGGGAAGGTTGAATTAGAGGAAGTGAACCCGCATTTGCGTGGAGGTAGATTGTAAAACCATTTATTTAAAAAAACTCGGTCACCCGACCGAGATTCGAACCTCGATCTTCCCGTCCTGGGTGGTCGAGCTCAACACGACAAGCGCGTTCGCCTACTACGCCACCGAGGCGGGTAAATCTAAATTAAATGTATAGTTCTAAGGCGGGTCTTGAATAATGTTCCACCCCCTTTAAGGTATCTAGGTTATTAAGGGTACTAATCTTGACTTGGATACTTCAAGTGGAGATTTACCTTGCGGTAGGCCTACTAGTAAGTGTGTAAGTGTTTGGGGATAGCCTAAGGGATAATTAATATCCCTCAAGTGTGTAATTAATAAAAAAAATATTTATCAAGTAATTTATAAATAAGTGTTTTTCAAATTAAAACATTTTGTTTATTTATTATTTAGGTATGTGAAGTCACATAAATTAAAACTAGTGTTAATCTACTAGTTCATAGTGATTGTTCACAATTAATTATATAATGTTATTCTTAGGAATGTATATCATAATATTATATTTATTTTTTATTACCGTGTCGTACTATTTGTTCAGGTTCCACGCATAGAAATATAAATGTTTATCTTATTTGTTATTCAACACGCAACGACTGTGCTGAATTATGGTCCCGAGGTTAGTTAACTGGAAACTATGCAACACAAAATGCAAGTATGCTACTTTTGTTGGCCCAATTCTCTTGAACAGGAGGAAAATAATTTCACAATATTATATGAGGATATTGATAAGTAAAAAATACATCATTTATTTCAAATAAAGCGTCAGTTGTTATGCAACTTAGAACATACTTAGAAGTGAGAGTCATATTATTAAGTAGGATCGGAAAATAAAATAAATATGCACTGCTATCTTTTAGATTCCAAATAAAATAATTATAATAATATATTAATGAATTGTAAATATAAAATGAGTGTTTCACTACTTTGTCTAAAATAAGACCAAGCGTGTTTAGAATGTGTGATAATTTTTATAGCTAAAATAAAATCAGAACAATGGAATTCTGGAAAAGGATCTAAAAGTACTGCTTAAGATGAAGAAATCGAGGTTATAATCCTAGTAGTGTGTAATGAGAGTGGTCTTTCCTAAATTATTTTACACTCTCCCTCCATGCAAATGATGGTACGTATCCATTATATTTCCCCTTGCCTCATTGCTAGCACACTAACGTAGTTAGAATCTGAATGAGGGGTGAAACGCAGTGACCAAAAAAAACACGAAGTTATTCAAAAATTAATATTATTCATAAAATAATAAAAATATATTCGTAAGTGTTTAAACATCTACCTAAACATATTTATTGTTAAATTATTTAAATGCATAATTATTCATTTATAATAAAGGGGGTGGTAATTTAACTCCCCATAGGTGGTTTCCATTATGTTTACAGACGAATGCTGGAGCATATCCTAAAATGCTTCCTGCTCATATTTCTGTGTGTTTAAATGAAATAAAAGTGTTATTTGCGGGTAACTTAAACGGGTATTAAGATACGTTTAATCCAAAATGGAGATATATTTGAAAATGTGGTAGCTACACAATCTATACATGTTATCCGAAAATTAGATTTATAACTGCAGCATCTGTATTATCGCCCGGATGCTTTGTGAATCACTAATGACAGACACATCGAATGTTTGAAACTTTATTACTTTGCTAAAACTTAACTTTGAGATTTTCTTGATTGATGGTATGTTAGTTATTAAATATTAAATTTAATATCAAAGCAATAAATATAATTTTTAAACAGACTGTATAAATAGTGTTTATATGTGTGAAGTGCCGATGAAACTACTGCAAGGTTATCATGTGTCACGTCGCGTGATTACGAACTTTACTCCCCAAATATAAATATGACGATGATTTCAAACATATAAATATATAAATTAAACGTTGTTATGTTTATCACGAAAAATGATCATGTCTGTCCGATGGGTATGAGAGGGTGTAGGAAGAATAAGTAATACAAGATTTTTCATTAGTATGTTTTATTAAAAACAAAAATCAAAATGAAAAAAAATTAAAGGTGAGAATATTTCAAAAATTCAATGTTCAACATTTAGATGCCTTAGTTGATAGCCTGTGCTACGGTTGTATGTAGAGTTTTTAAACATTTAGAAGAAATTAGTTTCATTTGACTTCAGTGAGGTCCAGAGGAAAAGCAAAGGTCGAAACTTCTGAGGGGAGGATAGACGTCCCCAGCATTTAATTTCCTGCGCGCATCGTTTGTCAGAACGACGCCGAGGACTTCGATCCACGCCCTCTGGGATGAGTTCCGCCGCGTCTAACCGACGATGACACTGGTGGTGGGATACAGCTCCGTGCCAGGCTCCGGGCCAAGCGCCGGACCAAGCTCCGGGCCAAGCTCCGGACCAAGTTCCGGGCCAGACGCCGTTGACTACGCCTGGAGCAGCTAGAAGCAACCCGCTCCTCTTGTCGCGGGCGCCGGAGTCTCCCTCCTGAGGATCAGCGGGGAACGCCGAAACCGCCACCAGCACGCAGACCAGCACAACCTGCGAGATAGACAGTTGACAGTCAAGGAGCGGGTACGACACGAGTTCGTGTCCAAATAACTATTGTTCTTGAGTAGTTATAGTCTATTTTTAAATATATCAGCACATGACTTACAAACTAACAAAGCGCATGAAGGCACACTCAATATCACAAAACCAAGAAGAAAGTTTAATATCCGGAGACTAAGATAAGCTAATAAATAATTACTCGATAGCTAATTATTTATCTGAAATCAAATTGTTGCCTCATCAATTTGAGGTTAGTCTATTCAACTAACTTTTCACTGGCACTGGCACACACAATTTAAAAGTGGATAAGAACAACTCCCAAAGTTAAAATGCAAATATAGGATGACGTACAGTATACATATCTATATATATGCATCACATCTTACTACCCTTTTGATCTATGTATGAGCACATAAATATAGTTATCAAAATATTTGACTCATTTGGCTGTCAAAGCCAATAGCGTTAAATCTTTCAAATTTATATCAGTGAGTTGAAAATTGTATTCCTTCTTTCTCTGTCGTGATTCTCTTGGACAGTTAGGGTGACCAGCAACTGAACAGAATTTGTACACGAACTCCAGAGTTTCAATTATCTTATCATAGGATTTAATAATATTTACCTATTATTATTAGTAGTAATGTAGCATAACACCTTACTACTCTTACAGGACTTATTCATATTTACACGCACTTATGTGGAGATAATGTGTGTCAAACGATTTAATAAAAAACCACCCGAGTGCACCCGACATTTATTTAACCCCCGTCTAGGGTTAACAAGAGGGGGTGAACCTGCCATCTTTGTCCACGTGTACACTGGTGCAGATGACGTATTAGTATCCTTGACAGACTTCTTTCCTTGTTTCATAGTTTAATCTACAGCCTTGTGTTATCAGAGAGTAGTTGTATAAATAAATAAACAAACCAAACCGTAGCATTCCAACTCACCAAGAACTTCATGATGATCCTAAGTTGTTGTTTTAGAGGTAGATGTTTCGAAGAGTTGACTGATGAAGACCGTAGACCTGTAGCTGTCTTTTATAGTCGCAGTATCTTTCAACAATATTGGCATGACCTTGAAGTGAAACTAGCCTCGCCCCTCGTTTTAAGAGGGACAAAAAAAAATCCCTACTTACATCACAGGTAACATTTTTATTTAAATCTTAGTATGTTTATTTATATTGTATTTATAACCAGTTTACACGTTAAAATAATTAATCATTCATGGCAACACGCCTATTTTTACCTTCGATGATGGAACTAGGACATTTATCAATAGTTTTTGATTTACAGAAGAAATAAACATGAAGTTAATATTTTTGTCAGTATTTTTTTCCCTTTCTAAGATTTCAATTTTAGTTTTTACTGAAAAAAGTTGTTTTGAATCTACCATTTGTCTTATCTACAAGTTCTCTGGGAAGTGAATTTGAATTTTATCGATACAATTTATAGTACAATGCCAATCAAATACGTTAACTTCATACCTTGAACTTAGACTTTTTTTTTTTAACATTTAAATTTTGTGACTAGCATTGTACAAAGTAAAGAATAATTTTAGTCAAATAAAATTGCATCAAAAATAGCAAGTTGGTGTCAACCATATTTTTTTGACTAGTAATTAATACACCGATTTATCTTGTTAGTTTTATATGTTTTTATATTATTAATGCAATTAACTTAGACAACTAAGATATAAATATGAATCCATAGAATTTCAAATTTATGGTGAAGGTACCTACTTATTCCATGATATAAGTAACTCTAAAGTTCACTGCCTCACTTATAAAATAATGTCACCCATACCTATTTTGAGCAAGTTCTATCCAGTCCACTTCATTTCGCCCAATATTTTTCAGGTCCATTCTAATGTTATCCTCCCATCTGTGTCTAGGTCTCCCCGATGGTCTCTTCCCATTGGGTTTACCAACCAGTACCCTGAACAAGGTTATAGAATCTCCCATTTGTGCTGCATGCCCTGTCCACCGTAATCTAAGAGACTTGATTAGCCTAGCAATGTATTTTGGTGAGTATAGGATATGTAGCTCATCATTATGTAGCATCCTCCCTCCCACAGTAGCCTCATTCATTTTTGGAGCTAATAGCTTTATAAGTACCTTGTTTTCTAACACCCTAACTTTGTTTCCGTCATGTAAGGTAAGAGACCACGTTTCAACCTCATATAGAACAACCGGTAAAATTATTGTTTTGTATATTCTGAGTTTTACATTCTTTGACAGCAGGAGAGATGTTAACAACTTACTGACCTAGTATTAGGATGCATTTTCCGACTGTATTCTTTTCCCAATTTACAATATAATACAATTATTGCTAGTTAAAATTGTTCATAAATATTTAAAATCATTAACTCTATCAAATTATATACTTTATCCCCTAAATTATCGACCCCAATATGTGTTTTCTGTGTGATCATATGCTTAGTCTTTTCAGAGTTCACTTCAAAACCTATTTCCTCACTAGCCTCTAGTAAAATGTCTGCATTTCTTGGAACAGTTTTCTAACTATCGACCAACAAAACCATCTTCATACCCTAATGGCTTCACTGTATCGTTTAATGTCAAACCTTCCCTACCTACTTACATTACTCTAATAACACACCCCAAGGCTAGATTAAAAAAGTAATGGAGAAAGTGCTTCTTCTTGTTTCAGCCAATTTCATATTTCGAAAATATCTGATAGATGACATCCAAACCGTACCCTGCCACATGTATCAGTTAAACATACCTCAATTAGCTTGACAATTATTTTTGGATATCTCATATTTAACTAAAATATAATATAATTTATATATTTTATCTGAATAATAGGATTTTTTTAAAAAAACAATGCTTGTATAATTGAAGCCAAGATTAACAAATGTGTGTTTATCGAATTCATTGTTTGTAGTGGTGTACCTGTACATTTATAGAATTTTGTGATATCAATCTATAATGTATGGTAAGATGTAATTACTGACATGATGTAAGAATAAGGAAAAACTTATAAAAGTTTGACAGATAATAATGACTTGGAGTTTGTCTGATTTACATATTTTTCTAATTGTCTAAATTTTAGATTTATTGATAGTTTTGTTTTTGTAAGTTTATTATTTAAAATTAAAAATATTTATAAATAATTAGTCAGTTTGTAGCCTGGTTAACAACTAACCTCATCAGATTAAATAACCACATTTAAATAAATATAGTTGACATTGCAATGTTTAAAAATTCAAAACACTCGTGAAATAATAAATTATTAATTTATCTTTAAATAAGCCCTGCTTTATTACATAAACGAGTATGTCATATTATATTAACATTCATTTAGTGTTTAAAACTATTCCAATAAAATCATAAGTATACAGATTTCCTTAAATATTTATGTTAGAGTTATATTTAATTTTGAAAATGCTTACTCATGGAAATAAGGCAAAACCTGTTCCTAATATAACTAACAAAATATTATAAAGTTAATTTCCCTATACTCTGTATGAGTAAATTAAATATGTTTTGCTTGTAAGTGAAATAGTACAAAATTCATGAAAAAACAAAGACACTCGGTGGGAAAAATAAATTCCTCTTACTATTTTAACTTCAGGACAAGAATATAACATTTCTTCAATGTAAATTTAAAGGATAAAACGCCTATATTTTAAATAGTGTTCCTATAATTACGTATTATATTAAATACATTGTTTTAAGACACTTTATATTTCTAAAAAACATATTAAATATTTTAATTCTCTTTTAATAGAAGAATATTATTTGTTTAGGAATATTTCACATATTAATTCTATATTCCTTGTATTAGAATAATTTAATTCAGTGCTATGAATTATCCAGCCAGTTAATACGTTCGTGTTGGCTACACATCGTTGCTAATAAGAATAAAAAATAGCATATGCTATTCTTATAAAGATGTGGCCCCACACGTTAGGTGTGAAATAACTTACCCGCCTCAGTGTCATAGTTAGCTAACTTCTGAGGGCGGGGAGATCTAGGTTCGAATCTCGGTCAGGTGAACTGTATGATTAAATGATTTTCCACTATCTCTCAGGGCAAATTCGAGTTCACTTCCTCTAAATTCAACATTCGTTATTACTAATCTATTTACGTAATTAGTACTTAAGCGTATAACCTGAACGGATAGTAAGATGGGGTGGTAACCAAATAAATTAAATAGAATAACTTAACAAGATCACACAATATTTATTGATCACATTATTACAGATAGATTGGAGAAGTATATCTGTGAAATTTAGATGTCAAAAATAAGTAAGAACCACTGGAGCATCTGGTGAATTAACTGACATTTTGGTTGGAATAATTTAACTTGAGGCCTAAAGACAAAATAATATGGTTTATCCATTGAGTTTGAGAAATAACATTAACATGTAATTTTCCTATTTTTCTGGGATTTTTTCTAGTTACTACTTATTAGTAAAGAATTATCCTAAGATATGTTCATAAGAAATTAAATTAGTAGCTTAATAAAGGTAAGAGTAGTATATATTGTTATATATCCACCTTTATATGCATGACCTTTGTAAACGTTTCATTCCTATTAAGGTTTCAGACGTACTAGAACTACGAGTATATTAGAGTGACGCCTTAAACGTACGACTTGGCATTGACAGATGCATAGATTGTGAGATTTAACTGTAAATATATTAAGCAATAGCATTTAATAATGAATTATTAATTTGTATTAGATTGTTTATTCAGAAATCAAAAGAACTCTGTTGTATGGAGAAAGCTTTATCACGTACTAAATTATAAAAAAAAAAGGGAAAATTACGCCCTCCTATCAATCATCACACCATTAGGTGAGAAAAAATGCTTCCCACACATTGTTTTACACACTTACAAAACAATTACGCCCAAGGACCTAACAAAGTGTTTGAAGAGCTTAGCCTAGATTTTAAAAAAATGGAATAAAGTGTCGTCAATAATTAGTTTGGTAACTTCAATTTATGCGTTAACATCAAATGCTTACAGATACACACTAATCTTTATTTCATTGACAAAACTAACCTAACATAACCTAACCTAACCACCAGGCAAAGCGACAGGTGCGATGAATCGATGTACTTTGACCTCCTCAAGACCTTGTGATGTGTGATGAGTCGATTTGAAATACCCACCCTCCTAAACAAATAATAATATTTAGCACCGCGTCTTACTACCCGTTCGGGTTATACGCTTTAAGTGCTAATTACTCTAATGGATTAGGAATTTAGGAAAAACCACCCCCAGTTCACCCGACCGAGATTTGAACCTCGATCTCCCCGTCCTCAGCGGTCGAGCTCAACACGACAAGTGCGTTAGCCAACTACGCCACCGAGGCGGGTCTCCTAAACAAGAGGATGCGACAAACCGATCTACGCCGATGATAATGATAGGGTTTTGAAGAAAGTGCGCCCACACGACCTTGTTAAAATTATTTAGGTGAGACAGACAAGGTCGTGTGGGTGCACTTTCCCCATCTATTAGTGTCATGATTTATGGGAGGGCGCAGTTTTCCTCTTCTATTCTGGGAAGGCGCAGTTTTCCCGGGCGCAATTTTCCCGATCGTTAGATCACATTCTTACTAAAAAAAAGTATATTTTCTTTATTGAAAGATAACATATTTAAATAATAAAAAATATTCAACAAATTAGTAAGTAAAAGTTAAAATTAGAGTTTTATAAAAGAAAAATTTTGTTCAAGGTGTTATTTATTAAAATAATTTTTATAAACATCTATTTAACTGGTATGATGGTATCCCTTCCATCTTAAAGACATGCATGATCTAATTTTGGTTTTATCTTATTAATCATCTTCACAATATATCAATTTAAAAATTACTAATGAAAGCCGGGTGTATTTTAATTATTTAACGTTACTAATTATTTTTCGATCAACCAAACAAATCATTTACCTGAACTATGTCTGAACTCAACAATTCCTGACAATAGATTCTCTAAAGTTTAGACACTTTACGTTTAAATTAGTTTAAAACTGAAATGTAAAAAAGAAAAAGAAATTATGAATCAAACCACGAGCTTTTGTTTGGAGTGAACACATTATTTACACAAATCTAGCAACATACTATAGATCTTTAGTCAATAATTATGTTTATGGCTTGAATTATATTGTGTAAAAGGTTATGTAGTCATAACTAAAAACCGCATGCATATAATGAACTAAAGGTTCTCAAAGGTGGTAATAAATGTAAATAATTCATTGTTTATTCACAATAAAGTTTTTATTAAAAATCAAACAGAAACATTAAAAATGTGAAAAAGCCAACAATTTTAATTGGGAGAATATTTCATAAATTCAATGTTCTTAGTTGATAGCCTGTGCTACGGTTGCATGTAGAGTTTTTAAACATTTATATGAAATTAGCTTCATTTGACTTCAGCAAGATCCAGAGGAAAAGCAAAGGTCGAAACTTCTTAGGGGAGGATAGACGCCCCCAGCATCTAATTTCCTGCGCGCACCGTTTGTCAGGACGACGCTGAAGACTTCGATCCACGCCCTCTGGGATGAGTTCCGCCGCGTCTAACCGACGATGATCCTGTTGGCGGGCACAGCTCCGTGCCAGGCTCCGGGCCAAGCGCCGGACCAAGCTCCGGGCCAAGCTCCGGACCAAGTTCCGGGCCAGACGCCGTTGACTACGCCTGGAGCAGCTAGAAGCAACCCGCTCCTCTTGTCGCGGGTGCCGGAGTCTCCCTCTTGAGGATCAGCGGGGAACGCCGAAACCGCCACCAGCGCGCAGATCAGCACAACCTGCGAGATAGACAGTTGACAGTCAAGGAGCGGGTACGACACGAGTTCGTGTCCAAATAACTATTGTTCTTGAGTAGTTATAGTCTATTTTTAAATATATCAGCACATGACTTACAAACTAACAAAGCGCATGAGGGCACACTCAATGTCACAAAAGCAAGAAGGTGGTTTATGTAGTAAGCTTTTGAAATCAAACCATTACCCCTTAGATTTGAGGTAGGTATCCCTAACTAACTGGGCACTGGCACACCCAATTTGAAACTACTACTATACCAGTAATAGGAACTGGGGCCCAGTGCTGGGCTGTGTAGATAAATAAACCTATTTATGTTGCATTCCAACTTACCAAGAACCTCATGACGATCTTAAGTAGCTGTTTGTAGGGTGGATGTTTCGAAAAGTTGACTGATGCAAACAGAAGATCTCAGGTTGTCTTTTATAGCTGCTGTAGCTTTAAACGATATTGGAATGTCCTTGAAATGCAACTAGCCTCGCCCAGCGTTGCAAGAGGCATAAATAGATCTCAACATATAATAGAAAGCAGATTTTATTTTTAATTCGTAGCGTTTTATTTTGCCATATTCATAACCAGTTTACATATTAAAGTAAACATATATGGCCTCATGCTTATTTTTACTTATACGCTATAACTAGGTCATCTCTTTAAAATATTTTAAATTAAAAATGTAATAAACAATAAACTACATTTTTCAACAGTAAGAATTTATTAGAATTTTCTTTTCCTACCAAAATAAAGCTTGCTTACTAGTTATCATTTTTCTCCTCTTTTACTTTCCATACATATTGAATGTGAATTGTATCTATAAATTAAAGGTACAATACAATACTATTCCAAACGGTTAAAGGCATTAAATATATTTTAATTAAAAACACATCTGCATTTTATGATTGGCACTGTACAAAGTTATAAAAAGTAATTGAATATATATTTTAAAAAATTCCCTCAAAAAGAATAGATTAAAACATTTTTACATGGCCCTTAGCTCAGTATATAAACCCACTAACAACTTAGCTAATTTGTTTTATAGTGAGTTTATATAAATACAAATTGAGAGCATAGGTACTTTCTCAGAAGCAGCGTACACATAAATATACTATTTAAAATTATGAGTTTTTAAAAGATTTCAATTAAAACCCACATCTTCTTATGCGTAGTTTCTTAGTCAGTAGCAACTTCAGTGGCTGCGTGGTCCATGGCATCACTCTTTCAATAGACTAGACTACCGATGATGGTAAGACCGGGGCTCAAACCCCAGTCAGGTGTACTGAGAGTGGGTTTTTTTCTAAATTATTTTACACTTCCCCCCTTCCCCCACGTAAATGTTGGTACACTTATTCTAAATTCAACTTTTATCATCCCTAGTGGGGACCTGGTGGTCTAGGAGTAAGATGTCAGACTTGTATGTTGGGAGTCCAGGGTTCAATCCTCGGTCCCGGTACAGATTTATCTGATTGCCAAACCCTTCCTTCACCTCTGACAAGGCGTGTATTAATCACAACTTGTGAATGTGTGGAATGCCAGGTCTCCGTCGTGGTTCGGATCCCACGTTAAACTGTAGGTCCTCCATTTAATCTCATAATCACCCTACCCTACATTAGCGTAAGTACGTATAACCCGAATGGGTAGTAAGACGCAGTGATAATAATAATAATAATAATAATAATCTCATCCATATAACATTAATACTTACAATAGCGTGTAACTTGGACAGGTATTAGGATGCGATACTTCTTCTACTACTAATAATAATAATGATAATAATGTATTAGCCATTGTGGTAGACCATGGTGATTTTCTGCCGTGGAGTAAACAATTCCTCACATTTTGTGACCATGAACAACCCCAGTGAAAGTAGCCGAAAGCCCTTAAAATAAAAGTAAAAGCCTTTAACAAACTTTGCTGTTTCCACATTTTACATCGGAATAAAATCTAGTAGTCCATGAAGACAAACAGGATTAGAATAATTGAATAAGTGGCTGTATTACTGATGCACCCTTAAGGAGGAAGTCCCATCAAATATCTAAAAAACGTGTACTTCTACCTCCTTAAATCTGATGGTAGTTATTATTTAATAGCTTCGTAAAATTTTCTCCTATTAAAATAAAAGTTTGTTGTTTCAACCAAATTAATTTAAGCTCTGTAAATACAACCATTAAAAGATATAAATTATTGAATTTCATCTTTTTAAAATAATGTTTATGATTTTTCTTCCATGATTACGCCCAAAATACTTTTTCAAAAGTTTGATGTCTCTGTTTTCAAAAAGATTGTTTCTTTGGCTATTTCCTGAATATTTTAGATTTTTTTTTTAAAGTTAAAATATGTTTTTTGATTAATAATTTGAACAAGGGTCGTATTTAAAAAATATATATTCATTAATTAAAAATAAACTTAAGAAAATATGTAAACAATTATTATTTCACTCCCTCCATGTTTCAATACTTTTTCACCTGAACAGTTTTCAGAAACAGCACATCAAGTGTTGTATTTTTTTAAAGAGAATATCGTTATTTTTAAATTCGAGTCCACTGGTCGGTTGCTGTGTGTCTCTCTTGAAGCCATTTCCTCCACTGCTCAACGACCCGCTAGCTCCCCTCGCATTTCCACGAGGGTTTGTTGCAACTGACTTCCCAAACTGGTTTTCAAATAGACATTCTTCAGTGAGAATAGATTTAATGTTGATGTTTTTTTAACTCTAAAAATGCAATACATTTTAAGTAATATTATTTTATATATTTAGTCTATGTATGAATAGTTTTTCTTGGTTTTGTGTTAATATATTTGTGATAGTCTCAAACAAATTTACCATGTTTCACTAAGAAAACTAGTTTGAGACTTCCGTGCTGGGGGACCGGCGTTCAATCCTCGGTCCCGGCACAGATTTATCTTATTGCCAAACCATACCCTCACCTCTGAAAAGACATCTTGTGAATGTGTGGAATGCAAGGCCTCCACCATGGTTCGGATTCCACGTTAAACTGTAGGTCCTCTATTTCAGCTCACAATCAACCTACCATTACACATTAGCGTAAGTGCGTGTAACCCAAACGGGTAGTAAGACGTGGTGCCAATAATAATAATAATAATAATAACGTATCACTAGCGTGATTTTTTTTAAATATACATTTTAACACGCTTACAAGATTTTATATGTTCAAGTATTTATAAAACTAGCACATATTTAGATAGTGAATCATTATTAATAATAAACCCCGTAAGTTATAATTAATTATCTAAAAATCACTGTTGGTTATTATTTTATTCAGGATTTATTTTACTTTCTGGTTTTCCGTCTAAAAATTCACCAAAAAGTTCCATTATTTACCAACATGGCTATTATTCAAATAAATATATTTTAAGCTGTAAAATGTTGTGCCAGTTAGCTTGGGATAACCACTACTCGTTTACAAACATTTTATGAAATTTGACTTTGAAATCTATTTTGGGGGACATGGATTAAATAATAATATCATTTATACTCTTTTTTCAACTATTCAAATCCCGTTCGGGAGTACTGAGAGGTTGTTTTTTTTCTAAATGGTTTTCTACTTTTCCGCCACGAAAATGTGGATATATTTTCTCTAAATCTTATCTTATTCGTCCCGTGATTAAAACATTTGAGAATAGCCTAATAGGATGATGAAATGTATTTTAAAAAATGCTGATACCGATGTATTGAGGTTTATTACGTAATTGTAATTATATTATTAGTAAAATAAATTGTATATGTACTCACAAGTTGCATTAATTTATTAAGTAATAAGTTGGAGGAAGTATCTAAAAGTGGGTAAATTACTTTATCTCTTTAAAGATTTTCTACATTTCTTCCGTAGTTCATCCAAGTTATCAGGTTAAATTATGTTTATGCCCACCCAATTTGTTTGTTTTGTCCAGTTTAGTTTTTAAATATTTAATTCTTTTAATAGTTCTCGTTTAAATATATGTCTCAAGCACATCTCTGGAGAAAGTAAGGAACAAAGCCGGTAGTTTATTGGTCAAAAGTTTTATCACGCCTGATTGTTTATTCATGATTTTCTCTCCGTGACATTTTGGAAATTCTCTTTCACACCGGGGTGACCTGGTGGTCTAGGGGTAAGGTGTCAGACTTCTATACTGGCGGCCGGGGTTCAATCCCCGGTCCCGGCACAGATTTATCTGATTACCAAACCCTTCCTTCACCTCTGACAAGACATCTTGTGAATGTGGGGAATGCCAGGCCTCCACCGTGGTTCGGATTCCACGTTAAACTGTAGGTCATCCATTTCATCTCACAATCACCCTACCATTACACATTAGCGTAAGTGCGTATAACCCTAACGGGTAGTAAGACGCGGTGCTAATAATAATAATTCTCTTTCACACCACACACTAGTATTCAACCAAACAGTAGAAGGTTGTTCTAGTCCACTGAGAGACAGAGGACGTAGCCATGAATAATTATTGTTGTTTTCTGTCTCGATTCCCTTAAAGGTGAAGTCCCATAAAAAGGGATATTTATCTTTGTTAAGTTTTGTTATCCAACCTGTGATCTAAGTCTGCCCAGCTTCTTCTGTGGCTGAATTAAGTTAAATTGCACTTTCAGGTAGGCTTACGTCAGAGTTTTGACTATCACTATCCATCCATCTGCGTCCTTAACCGATATTTACCTATTAGGGTATGGTCTTGGTAAATGTTTCATTCCTAGAAAAGGCTGCAATTATATTAAAGTGACGCCTTTATTATAGGTCTTATAATGGTCAATAATTGGTAGATTGAAATTTAAATATGTTAAAATATGACAATCTATATTAAAGAAAGCTTCATTTATGTTAATATAACTACTACAAAAACATTGTGAAAACAAATTTGAAATAATATATTGTTTGGGAGATGCTTTACCACTGGTTATTATACTTTTAAGTCAAATAACGCAGTTAATGTTATTGGATTATGATATAATCTATTGAAATAGAGAAATAAGAGTAAAATAAAAAAATTATTAATTAAAAGTTAAATTATAGTTTGATCAAAGAAGAAAAAGCCTGCTTTTTGTGCTATTTCTAAGCGTTTTTCCCTCCTCATTTAGTTTCTTTTGACTGGTATACTTAGCTACATTTAAGCTGACATGATTTTAATTGTATTATAGTTAATTAACCATCTCCATGATGTTTTTACTAAAAAAATTGCAAATGAAACTTGGAAAAACTGTCACCTGATTGAATAATAAATGTGTGGAAAATTATTTCTTAGTCATCTGTACATATCTATTAGCAGAATTTGATATTTACCCAAACGGTTTTGATAGTAATATTTGACACAATAAGCTTAAATTAGTTGTAAACTAATATTAACAGGGGTAGATAGTTTACTCATACACGGGAGATTTTAGTTGTATGATATTACCACAAAACTATCCACGTGATAAAGATCTTCACTAACCAATTATGTTTATGGTTTGAAGTATATATTAACAGTTTTATAGTTAAAATTTGCTTTGCTCGCTGTGGGCTCCGCCCCCAAGCCCCCAATGAGTGTAGACTAATGTAATTCCACCGTTGTTTTGAACGTTGATTTATTTTTACAATTTTATTATTCTAGCTGTCCCAAAAGTGTGTCAGAAAAATCAAAAATGTGTGGAAATGTGCAAAATTTACCTAAAATAAAAAATCTACCACTGGTGCAATCCGTTTTTTGGTATATCTTACCGTTTAGCCACAAGAGGCCTCCAAAGAAAGGTCCAAACCGAATTAAAAGTTGCTCTAATATTCTAAAAAAAAATTTGGGGGTTAAAAATAATTTTTTTAACTTTTTGGAATTTTTCCGTCAGTTATAGAATAGAAGATCCAAGTGTGCCAAATTTCAAGTTTCTAGCTCATCTGTAAGTGGGTAAACATTCATGTCTGTGGGTGAGTCAGCCATGTGACTTTATAGTATAGTGATGAAGTGAAGTGACGAAACATATTATACTCTATAAAGAATTCTTGGGTTTGAAAAGGGGTAAAAAGCATAAATAATACAACATTTTTTCACTACTACGTTTTAATAAATCCAAACAAAAATTCAAAATGAAAAAAAATTAAAGGTGAGAATATTTCAAAAATGCAATGTTCAACATTTAGTTGTCTTAGTTGATATCTGGTGCTACGGTTGTATGTAGAGTTTTTAAACAGTTATATAAAATTAACTCCATTTGACTTCAACGAGATCCAGAAGAAAAGCAAAGGTTGAAACATCTGAGGAAAAGCAGGGAAAGAGGAGAAGATAGACGCCCCCAGCATTTAATTTCCTGCGCGCACCATTCGTCAGGACGACGCTGAAGACTTCTACCCACACCCTCTGGGATGAGTTCCGCCGCGTCTAACCGACGATGACACTGGTGGCGGGAACAGCTCCGTGCCAGGCTCCGGGCCAAGCGCCGGACCAAGCTCCGGGCCAAGCTCCGGACCAAGTTCCGGGCCAGACGCCGTTGACTACGCCTGGAGCAGCTAGAAGCAACCCGCTCCTCTTGTCGCGGGCGCCGGAGTCTCCCTCCTGAGGATCAGCGGGGAACGCCGAAACCGCCACCAGCACGCAGACCAGCACAACCTGCGAGATAGACAGTTGACAGTCAAGGAGCGGGTACGACACGAGTTCGTGTCCAAATAACTATTGTTCTTGAGTAGTTATAGTCTATTTTTAAATATATCAGCACATGACTTACAAACTAACAAAGCGCATGATACAGCTCCGTGCCAGGCTCCGGGCCAAGCGCCGGACCAAGCTCCGGGCCAAGCTCCGGACCAAGTTCCGGGCCAGACGCCGTTGACTACGCCTGGAGCAGCTAGAAGCAACCCGCTCCTCTTGTCGCGGGCGCCGGAGTCTCCCTCCTGAGGATCAGCGGGGAACGCCGAAACCGCCACCAGCACGCAGACCAGCACAACCTGCGAGATAGACAGTTGACAGTCAAGGAGCGGGTACGACACGAGTTCGTGTCCAAATAACTATTGTTCTTGAGTAGTTATAGTCTATTTTTAAATATATCAGCACATGACTTACAAACTAACAAAGCGCATGAAGGCACACTCAATATCACAAAACCAAGAAGGTGGTTTAGTATCCGGAGACTAAGATAAGCTAATAAATAGTTACTAGATAGCTAAGTGGCAATTTGAAATCAAACCATTTCCACTTATATTTAAGGTCAGTCTCCTTAACCACAAAGTTACTAGCACACACAATATAAACATTTACTAAACAAGTGATATGTTTTATTCCCCAGTGTTAGCTATCAAGATAGGGTGACAAATGAAGGTGTAGAGCTCATTCATATCCTGATAATTATTCACTGTCAAAGTTAGTAAATTCAAAATATTTCAAAAATTTAATCCTTGTTGAAACGTTAATTTCGCTTTTTTATTGTGATTTTTTATACACTGATGTGCTCGTTAGGGGTACTGAGTCATAATTCCTCCTTAATCCATTGAGCTCCTAACTGACTTCTTTTAAAAATTTGCACAGTAATTCCCAAAGTTCAAAGTTCGTATATATTTACTTAATAGTGGGAATAGGACCCTTAAATCCTTGAACCTTTAATATTTTAGATTCAAGGATACGTGAAAATATTATTTGAGATAAAATAATTTTTAAAAATACATTTGAATTTTGAATTTAATGTGTTTTATAGCTTTAATACGCCATTTTTATAGTTAAGAATCATTATAACTATAGGAAAAACTTAGCAACTAGACCCCAGAACATTAATTTAACACTTAACTGAATGTATGAAAGTTATAATGAATGGGTTAGGGCAAAGAGCATTTATTTACTATTTCTTTTTTTCTAAAAATTCCATTATATTTATATTTAATCTCTTATTCAACATTTTACCCAAGATTCTGTTTCTAATTTAAGATTAGTAGATAAAATAATGATTCTTATTCGAGATTAGAATTCCTAAAATATTATATTCTACTCTACTTCGTTTTATTTACAACTAGTTCAGACTTTCTGAATTTTTACACTATTAATAATTTGATGGAATATAACCGCATTTGTGTTGAAATATAAGAGGAAAACCTTTAGTAAAATCTACCCTAAAGGCACCCTGTTGGAACCCGAGCCCCGATCTCTTTGTCAGTTGTGAATCCGTTAATGCACAGGATTTATTGGCACCTCTGGAAGACTTCTCTTCTTGTTTCATAGTTTAATCTACAACCTTATGTTATCAGAGAGTAGTTGTATAAATAAATAAACAAACCAAACCGTAGCATTCCAACTCACCAAGAACTTCATGATGGTCTTAAGTAGTTGTTTTTGAGGTAGATGTTTCGAAGAGTTGACTGATGAAGACCGTAGACCTGTGGCTGTCTTTTATAGTCGCAGTATCTTTCAACGATATTGGTATGACCTTGAAGTGAAACTAGCCTCGCCCATCGTTGCTAGAGGAAAAAACATTTCTCCCCTCGCATCATAGATTCATGTTATTAGACTCTTTTTATTTGTGTTTTTTTTATATTTATAAACAAATGACGTTTTAAAAGTTAAATGCTCGTGAAATAAGTTTTTATCTTCTTAAAATACGCTTTGTGTTAGTAAATAAAATAAATTATTCCGTAGTTTATTATTATTATTATTATTATTATTATTATTATTATTATTATTAGCACCGCGTCTTACTACCCATTCGGGTAATACGCACTTAGGCTAATGTGTAGTGTTAGGGTGATTGTGAGATTAAATAGAGGACCTACAGTTTAACGTGTAATCCGAACCACGGTTGAGACCTGGCTATTCCATAGTTATATTGCTAACATATTTTTAGTCTTTAAGATAAGCCCATGTCAGTGAATGTGTACATATTTATGCTATTTTAATTTTAACCGTGCTTATTTTTAAAATTTGTATTTACGTGACCAAAAAACATTTCCTAATATCGCCTGCTACATAGAATACTGTTAATTTTCCTACATGCTAATTGGGTCAACTAGAAATATTTATCTCTGAGCAGTAACAGATACTGGTAAACCCACCTTTGTGAGATTTCAAAAATTCCACCTGCACAAGATATGTTGGGCCAGTTTCTTAGTAAAGCTGAGTAGCCCTCCAGTGCAGTGCAATACTAAATACAAGACGACACCCACCTCGACCCCAAAGGAATGGGCCAGTTAAATATGTGAAACTGTCCCATTCTATTAAAGCATGGGTAGGTTTCGTCTTGTATTTAGTATAGCACCGCACTGGAGGCGTACGCAATCTGACTATGAAGCCAGCCCTTTTAATCGTAAATTTAAATATATTGAAATTAAATCAACACGCACCAAAGTTGCATTTTTTTTATAAATGTTTCTAATAAATTTAATTGAATTTGAAAAAAACTTTTTAAAAAAACATAAACTTAACTAGAAGCACATGGTTTGCTCTCATCCCTACCTTATTGACGTAATTAAATGTAAATATCCCGGACGGGTAGTAAGACACGGTGTAGAAAATAGAAGCTCACCTGGTCTAAGGCATCTAAGGCATGGTGCGAGGATGATCTGCTGAGGACTGGGAGATCGGGGTTCAAAGCCCTGTTGGGTCTATTGAGGGTGTTTTTTCCTCAATGGTTACCCACTCTCCTTCCACGCAAATGCTGGCATATTACCTCTAAAACGCTTCCTTCCTCATCTCTGCACCATTAGAATAATTAAAATACATGAATGCAACCTGATCATATAGCAAGACGCGGCGATAACAATAAAAAAAACTATTTTATTCTTTTAAAAAGTCACCGACGATTTTATTTGAAAGTCCTCCATTTTTAGGGCGTGTATATCAAATATTAATATTATATAGGTCATCTTTTAAAAAAAATATTTTAGCTTTGATTCAAGACATTTTTGTATTTGCTTGATCACGGGTATTATCTTAGAGCAAAAAGAGTCTAACTGACATCTTCGTGTTTGGCGAGATTGAAGCTTTACTAAAATCTATGTATCTGTCTCTTTATTCAAATAGATAAGATACATCAAATAATGTTTTATTAGATAACTTACAAACATGAGAGAACTAGTGTGACTTTTTATGCACTTTTTATTTATTCAAGCTTTGCTCTTTGTGACAAGGACAACTAGGCTATCTACATATAGGCCTACATTCCATGTTGGCAACAGTTGCGTGGTAAAGGAATTCACTTCCGCGTGTATCTTGTTAACTTACATTCGTTTAGATAAGTTATTTATGTTAATAAATTATGTCATGGGAGGGTGGAAGTTAATTAAACTATTGTATGTGGACACACCTACGTTTATATATAGATATTATATTTAGATTGCACTTTTTTTTATTACATTTATTTACCATCCAATATTCTTGATTTAGTGGTCAAGTAAACCAGCCTCATATCTCTAAAGGCCCTTCCTTACTTAGACTCGAGACATTATCTCAAATGGCTAATTATTTATTTTATATAATTAGGTGTATTAAATATAGATGAAACCTTCAAATATTTTAATTGCTAGAATTCATAAGGAAATTAGAACTTCGTATGCTAGAAAAAATATAAAATTAAAGAGTTGATTTAATTTTTTTTATTTATCGCCATGTTTTAATAACTGCTCAGGCTATACCCGTGTATGATAATTTTACTCTAATGGGGTACGGAAGGAGATTGAGAAACCATTGAAGAAAAATCACCCTTGGTAAACCCAACTGGGATTCGAGCTCCAATCTCCTCATTCTCATCATCATATTGTATCCACATTATTAGACCGTTTAGTTGGTAATGTAAATAAAAACTATAGGAGGAATTAAAGGGGGATTTTGATAACTTTTTAGACAAACTTCATAGTTACTAAACAAATAAGACATATTTTTAGAATGGTAAATTTTAGTGACTTCTAATTAATGTTGGTAGTAAAAAGTGGGCTAACTATTTTTTTTAAATCAGGGTTTAGTTCTGTCAGTCTTAATCATTCAAGGAACCAAACTCTAATTGAATTTCGAACGCGTTTAACTTGTAAGCTATGCAACACAACATTCACCTATGCTAAGCGTATTGACTCAATCATTGCATCAGGGGTGATCAAAATTACAACGAAACGAAGGTAAGATAATACATAATACAGTATTTAATTTCAATGAAAGTAAAATAAATTAACTCAAATAAAACTACCGTACGTATCATTATTTAAATATTCTATAATTTATTGTAAAATTAACAATATTAACATTAATTTTTATTATTTAATCAAAATATTTAAGGGATGATTTGATGAATATTTATAGTATATAAAATTACTTAATTAACCCTTATTATATTGAAGCTACATACATTCAAGATGAGCTATTTACATTTAATAAACAACCTATTAAGGATATCTGGAGGGGATTTTCTCTGAAAATTAAATAAGAATAGGAGATTAATTTTCTTAACACTAAATATTTAAAGTCTTGTCAACAAAGATTCTCCTATCATTTTGTTACTGTGAATTATTTGAAAGATTGTTTTAAATTAGTACGTTCAATACAGGAACTTCTACTATTGTTGTCTACCTGGGAGGTCACGGTAATTCCCATTAAGATTCCACATGTGTAATGTATTTGTATTTTATTTGGTGGGTTTGAAACAAAAACTATACATACTTAAATATTTATTTAAAAAATAGTCCTACGTTCTCAAATCAATTATATTTCTGATCTTAAAGAAGTTATTTGTAGACGTATTTTTTTAGAATATTATTTACAACCAGTGGCGGTTCGTGTATAGGCACTGGGGAGCTGCAGTATCCCCTATTTCCACTTGATATTATCGATAACAATTAATATAATGCGTCCTTTTTTCTTTCATTCTTTCATTATTTTTGGAGTACAATATATATTCCTAAAGCTTAATGTCAGTACTTCAGTAGCCATCCCCCAGTTTATAAAAAAGATACAAAATTCTTTGTGTGTAACTGTGCGCTTCACAGTGCCAGTGACGTGGTGTTTGACTACTGTCCGCATGCGCACATATGAAGGGGGTGGGAATGAAGGCGGAACTGCCAGGTAGAGAGAGCACTGTTGCTCTCACAGCGCCGGCTCTGGCATGATGGTGGAAGGAAGTTTTTTTTTTACTCAGCGTGTGTTGTGCTTAAAAACCGTGTACCATATTCTTGAATATGATAAAGTGTATAAGAGTGTAGGATTAGATTATTATTCTGCTTCCAGCTATTATATTTGATTAATTTTTTTTCGGTTCTTTTATTTAACAGAAATACTAAATGCGCTTGCAGTACTTTCACTGGAGAAAAATTTCCTCAATTGTCATCCAGAGATTTAGGAGAAAATTATAGAACTTTTTGCGCAAATTAAAACAAGAATAATGGATTCCATTTTTAAATGAATAGATCAAGCTTGAACTGTAACAATTTAAGTTAGAGTAAATAAAAAAGTTTGGTTTTTTTGTTAAGATTTTATCAAGTTCCTGAATAAATTTTCTTTTTCATACAAGTTTTTTTACTTTTATACAATTTTAAAACAAAAGCTAAAAAAATTCTGGAGCAGCACCCCAACTAATTTTAGCTACGACCGCCACTGTCTACAACACAGACTATTTGATCTACTCAGGAAAAGGCCTGCAGAAATCTTCCTGCCAGGATGTAGATTAAAATAGTCCCTGGAAGCATATGTCTACCTAGAATAGGAAACAATAAAAAGGTAATTTTGAATTGCAAGTCGATTCTTTCCAGGCGCAAGCATGTGTATACACATTCTTTTGCACTACATCTTATTACCCTTTCAGGTTATACGTTTGTGTACTGATTACACTGATGGTTTTAGGAACTAAGAAGGTTATATTTGGATAAAGTGTACCCGCAGTTGCGTAAAGGGAGAGTGAAAATGCATACGCTCAGTACTCCCGACCGAGATTCCAAACTTGATCTTCCCTTCATCGGCAGTCTCTAGTCCAGCACGAAAGCAGCACATTAGAACATGCGACCACAGAAGTGGGTTTGTGTATACTCGTCAGAAGAAGAGGGGAAGTATTTTTCAGCACATATACAGAATGACTCACAGGGGGAACTACTCATTTGCTTCACTCTCTTTCTATTTTTTTTCACATTGGTGACCTGGTGGTCTAGGGGTAAGGTGTCGGACTTCTGAGCTGGGGTCCGGGGTTCAATCCTCGGTCCCAGCACAGATTTATCTAATTACCAAACCCTTCTTTCACCTCTGACAAGGCGTGTATTAATCAGAACTTGTGAATGTGGGGAATGCCAGGCCTCCGCCGTGGTTTCGGATTCCACGTTAAACTGTAGGTCCTCCATTTCATCTCACAATCACCCTACAATTACACATTAGCGTAAGTGCATATAACCTTAACGGGTAGTAAGACGTGGTGGTAATAATAATAATAATAATTGTTTACATTGGCATCAAAGTGCTTATAATGGTTAAGTGCTTAAGTGTAGATCAACCTCCTTTGCCAAATAGGTGCTAAATAATCAAGAAGGCAAAGTCGTTAATTATTTTTAAACCTCACGTCTTATTACCCGTTCGGGCTATACGCCTGTGTACTAATTTGACCTACACTAATGTACTAGGGATTAGAAAGGTTTAATTCTGATGAAGTTCTACCGCAGTTGTGTGGAGGGAGAGTGGAAAACCAACTAGGAAAAAATCCCCTTCAGTGCAACCAACCGGGGTCGAACACCAATCTTCCCGTCTTCGGCAGTCTAGTCTATTATTATTATTATCATTATTATTATTAGCACCGCGTCTTACTACCCGTTCGGGTTATACGCACTTACGCTAATGTGTAATGTTAAGGTGATTGTGAAATGAAATGGAGGACATACAGTTTAACGTGGGATCCGAACCACGGTGGAGGCCTGGCATTCCTCACATTCACAAGTTGTGATTAATACACGTCTTGTCAGAGGTGAAGGAAGGGTTTGGCAATCAGATAAATCTGTGCCGGGACCGAGGATTGAACCCCGGACCCGAGCACAGAAGTCCAACACCTTACCCCTAGACCGCCAGGTCACCTGGGCAGTCTAGTCGAACACGAGAGTAGTGCGTTAGACCACGTGGCCACCGAGGTGGGTAACGTCGTTAATTAATTGATATTATAAGGGGGCAAGAATTAAGAGGCTATCTTAGAGCTATGCACCATCATTAGAATTGAGACAGAATTGAGAACCCAGTGGAGATCACATGTTAACCCTCTTCTTTCTCAACGTACCAGGTCGGGGTTTGAGACCAGGACTCTTGTGTCTATGGCAAACAAGTTCACTCACACGCTACTCTAATAGATAGCGTTTTGAAAATGACGTTATATTATCATCCAAATAAATGGTGTCATCACTAGCTTATATATCATATGATAATCGTTTGTTTAAAAAAATAGTTAGATGAGTAAAAAAACATGAAATGCAAAAACAAAGTCACAATTTATTGAAAAAAAAACAACAACAAAAAACTTAAATCAAATTTACAATAGTTATATAGTAGCTATATACAAAAGCTCGATCTTATATTAATTCAACATGAAGTACAAAATTTGTATTTACAGACTTAAATCCTTTTGATGTTCATAAACCGGCCAAAAAAGAAGAAGAAAAATGCTGAGTAGTGGTAAGAGAGTATAGTATTATTTCCATACGAAGCCCGGTATTTGAAAACTGGAAACTCATATTCCCACGGAGGCGGAAATAGAAATACTATAATTATATTAATATTATTAATCCATTTAATTAATAATAAAAAAAGAAATTACACGGTAATGCATAAGTAAGTATTATTGGAAGCTTTTGATAAATTTTTAGATATGCTTAATTCAAATAAGACATATTTCTATAATGCCAAATTTTGGTGACTGTCTATAAATGTTGAAAGTGGACTTCCTATAAACAAAATCAGGCTCGCAGAAAAGACAGCTTAGAAATTACAAAAATATTTGTTTTGTGGTCAAAATTGAGATCTCTCTTTCTCATTAGTACTAGGATCAACGGTCGCTATAAAAAGTGACAACTGAAGATTGCATGAGAACTGAGGTATGAATATAGGAAAGTAGTTTTAGTAAACTGTAAAATACTGTCCTTACCACGGTCTTATTTGTACATCCAATGACAGGAAAAATAAAATGTCAAGATTTATATTTACGTTTTTCCAAAGTTAAATATTGAGGAATGTTTTCTTTTTTTTTTTAAATGTGTTTGGTATGTTTGTTTGACAAGTTCCGATAGCAGAAATTTTATTAAAAAAATTAGCATTATTTGCAAAAAATAATTTTTTTTATTGCTGATTTATTGAGGGATATTTTTCTTTTATCTAAACAAAATTGGTTGTCATGGTGGGTTTTCCATTAAAGGCTCTTAATTAATCGTATATTGAATGGGAGGGGTTGTACTAGGTTAACCGTAGTAAGTGTAAGGGGCGAAGGCTGGCGCGGCGATGGCCTTGGCGTAGGGTCCGGCGAGAAGAGGGGCGGAGTAGGCGGCGGCCAGAGGGGCGGCTGCGTATCCCGCGGAGTAAGCGGCCAGGTGGGCGGCGGGGTAACCGGCCGAGTAAGCGGCCGCGGGGTAGCCGGCCGAGTAGGCGGCCGCAGGGTAGCCCGCGGTGTAGGCGAGTGGGGCGGAGTAGGCTAAGGGGGCGGGAGCGTATGGGGGGCGGCCAGAGGGGCGGCTAGGAGGCCGCGCTTATCTCTCTGCTGCTGCTCGGTCTTCTCCACGCACACCACACAACCCACCACGGCGAGTACGACCACAATCTGTACAAAACAATACATATTAATACTTTATATCATAACAAATACTAATTATCCTATTCTTTGGATCGAAAAATGACCCCTGGACCTGGGTATCGAACCCGGTACCTTTGGAATTGCGGGTGTATATATGTAAGTGCAAACGCCGACCAAGGCCGACCGGGCCATATGTGTAGTGTAGGGTGGGGGGGACTGTCTCCCTCCTACGTATATGTGGATAGTGCACCCTATTTGGGGATACATAAACTAAAATAACATTTTTATCATCAAACATAACCAAGTCTCGTGAACCCAAACGGGTTGGAGTAATTTATTTTATCATTTTGTTTTGTTTTGTTTGTTCCTCAATGTAAATCAATTGTTTGTAAAAAAGAATAATAAATTGTATAAGAAAGAAACGTCAATGCCATTGTATTTTTTGAGAACCCCCAGGGGTTGGGGAAAAGTTATTGTTTCTATTATGATTTGTTTTTTGTATAAAATGTTTGTAAATAGATAGATATTAATTGAGAATAATAAACATACTAATGAAAGAAAAGAAACGTCAATGCTCTAACCACTAAGCTATCCAGGAGCCGTCCCGTCCCCAGGGTCATTCTTCACTCGTATCTTAAGGCAGTTTTCATGTCCATAGAGAGGCAGAGTCCCGGGTTCGATTCCCATGTCCAGATATATTTTTTAAATTTAAAGAATAGGATATTTAAATGTGGTTATTAGCATAATTAGCCATTCATAATAGTAAGGCTATTTTAATACATCAATTCTAACTATGTTATATAGTCTAATTTTCGTACGATTTTTTTTTGTCCGTTTCGGTGGTTGAATGGTCTAAGTCTGTAGTGGGAAACCTTGTAGTTAATCGCCAAATGTGGTCAATTGGTTATTGAAGCATGAAAAATGTTAGTTTGCCAGGTCTCACAGTAGAATAAACTTTTTTTCCCGACGGAGTGTCCTCCCTGCCTATCATTGGAAGTATTCCTCTTTCTGAATGAGTCACTGACGCAACATTATAACCCAACACTCCCCTCCACCCCCTTTCCCTTACACCTCGTTTCATCTATGCCTCCAGACAAAAATATTATGAAATTTCTCGTTAAATTGTCTTACATTCCAAATCTTAACAATGTTCATCATCTGTGTTTGAGGCAGGAGTCGTCGTGTACATGTTTTAAAAGTTCGGACGAGCAACCTAATTTCTCAATCTCTACATGGTGTGGCGAATTTCACTTCTCATTCGCCACACCTGTGACTACATTGAAAAATATGTTGCCACTTCCCTCCCCCCCTTCTGGTCTAAGACGTAACTTTCTTAATAAACTGGACTGCCAATGACGGGGGAGTAAGGGTTCGAATCTTGTTTGAGTGAACTGAGAGTGGTTTTTTACTAAATGTTTTTTACGCTACACCGCCACGCAAATTTGGGTACAGTTCCTATGAAATGCATCCTCCCTTGTTCCTAAAACTGCGTCTAACTTCCCGAGAAAAGCCACTCTCAACTAACCCAACCGAGATTTGAACCTCGATCTATCGTCATCAGTAATCGAGTCCAGTGTTCTGCAAAGCGTGTGTAGCAGCACACTGGTGTACTATGGCGATGGATTACAGCCCAGCGCACCTCGTATCTCTGTTCACTAAGAACAGGAACTAAACCCATTTCGGAGATCGAGGTTCGAATTTCGATGTACCGAGAGTGATTTTTTTCCAAAATAGTTTTCGACTCTCCCTCCAAGCAAATGTGAGCACACTTCCTATTCAAAATAGCTTACCTCATCCCTAAAATTATTAGCGTAGTTAGTACATAAGTGTGTAACCCAAGAGGGTTGCTAACAAAAAATAAAAAGTTTGCAGAAAACTGGTATAGTCTATTGCGAGATTGACGCCTTAGACCATTCGAACATTGAAGAGTTTTTTATGAGATTTAAAAGATTGTTCTTATGTTGTAAGAATTTATTTTTGTTTTTAAGATATTTTCAATTTATTTTTATTTTTTTAAAGAGAGAGCTATCTTGACACATGACCTACAACCATAGTTAATAAAGAACTCATCAAGAAACTGTAAACACTATCTCTAGTATAGTTTAATAATGATGAAATGTAAAACGCATACCTAAATACAAACTTTTTAATTCCCGGGGTTCAAACCTGGGCTTCTCTAAGCCTGTAGACAACCTAACCCCGTGACGACATGATTGAACAGTTAGTCAGTTACTGTACTCACCATGCACTTCATGTTGATAAGTTTGGAGGAGTTAGTAGCTAGCGGATGAGCTGCTTGAACTGGTGATAAACCAAGTGATGTCTTAAACCATCCATCACCGTCCTTTTATACCAATCGGCCGAAAACATTGCGACGTCCCGAAACGTTGACGCGAAGCCAACTAGAGGATCTTGATGGACTTAACGGATGAAGCCAATAGCGATCAAAGAAATTCTTAAAATAAAGAGGACTCCTTTCTGAGTAAAACCTCCAAACACAACGTGATTAAAATAAAACTTTCGCTAATTTGGAAGTGTCGAAAGGATGCCTAGCGTTAAACACCTTGCCAAATTCTCCTTCTTGTGTGTGTGTGTGTGTATGTGTGTATGTGTGTGATAAGGCCGAACACGTGGTCGTTACTCAAGTGTTGAGGGGGGTGGAGAGATGATCAGTGACACTTTCCCCAGGATGTGTGTATGCTGTCCAAACAGGACTATGAATCGTTGATGAGCACAGATGCTCTGTTACGAATACCATGATGTACCTGAGGGTCTGGTGAGCGATTACACTGGATATCACCACTGAGGGAACTGCACTGCTATACTATTGGGAAACACATCCACCTCTGTGGCGTAGTTGGCTAACGCGCTAGTCGGGTCGAGCTCGACTGCTGAGGAAGGGGAGATCGAGGTTCGAATCTTCGGTCGGGTGAACTGGGGGTGGTTTTTCCTAAATGGTTTTCCACTCTCCCTACACGCAAATGCGGGTTCACTTCCTATAATCCACCCTTCCCAATTCCTAATCCATTAGCGTATTAGTACTTAAAGCGTATAAACCGAACGGGTAGTAAGACGCGGTGCTAAATATTATTATTATTGGGTAACAGGGTTGTCATTTTCTTGTTTTCGTTTGGTCATTCTTCCCTTAAGGTGCGGCTAAAGGGAACGCGAGTCATTTTACCGTTTTTATAGCATTACATTTTTTTTGGCCAAAATAAATCAAATATTTCTCCAGTAGCAACATAGAGTTTAGTTTTCTGCACATGCTGATATCAACAGATTTTGAATAGCTGTCAAGGGTGTCCTGGAATTTCGTCAAAACTTTTTCTCTTTATTTAGAAAATTTTGACAAATATTCAAGATCTGTTTATATCAGCATGTGCTGAAAACTAAACTCTATGTTGCTACTGGAGAAATATTTGATTTGTTTTGGCTAAAAAAAAAATCCCTTCTATAAAAACTGTAGAAATACTTGCGCTCCCTTTGGCCGCACCTTAAGTATAAGAACAGTTTCGCAACGCTGGATAGTCGATGTTGCCGAAGCTGCCTTCTTACCCCAGCACACCACCTTCCGATAAAACTGAGAGCGATGAGATTTGGAAACAGTTAACCGAGAGAGAGCGAATATAAGCTTTTCTGCAGTTCCCTCAGAGGTGATAGTGGGTATAGCACAGTGACTGTAGCCCCTAAAACCAATGTTTATCAAACTTTTATAAAAAGGTGATGCCCTTTGATTTATACGTTATTGCTAATTCCATAAATCAGGTTAATATACATAATCACCGGATGTTATGAATAGTAACCAACAGTCCTGGTTAATTTGATAAATGTTTCATGTTTTAGTCAAATTATTCACATTAACTCCCTCTGGTTAAAGCGATAAATCTCACGTTTGTAAAAGTTTGAACCCATCTGAGTCTCTGTCTGAGTCATGAGTTTGTTGTTCGTATCAGTTGAGGTCCATCTCTCATTGAGTGCGGACGTTTGGTGTTATCTTGATATGAAATCTTTTCGTGTAACCTAACATAACCTAATCTAACATAGCCTAAGCTAATCTAATCTAACCTAACCTTAAGTATATAATAATAATAATATTTAGCACCGCGTCTTACTACCCGTTCGGGTTATAGGCTTTAAGTACTAATTACTCTAATGGATTAGGAATTAGGAGGGTTGAATTAGAGGAAGTAAACCCGCATTTGCGTGGAGGGAGAGTGGAAAACCATCTAGGAAAAACCACCCCAGTTCACCCGACCGAGATTCGAACCTCGATCTCCCCGTTCTCAGCAGTCGAGCTCAACACGACAAGCGCGTTAGCCAACTACGCCACCGAGGCGGGTAGTATGTTATAATTTTTCACTTCAACCAACAGGTTTTGTTGTAATGTAAAATAACCGGTTAAAATAATAAATTGTATGTATTTAATCACATTAACCACCAATTTAGGTTACTTTGGAACCGGTCATTATCCATAGTAACAAATGTATTATAATGTATAATGTTCATGATAGGATGACAGTTCGAAAATCATATGTTTAGGTTTTAGGTTGTCAACACTTGTAAAAGATCACGGCTTTGTTATAAATGTTAAGTTTTTTAATTACGTGTTATATTCTACATTTAAAATTAGGTAAACTCAAGTTTTCTTACACTGTTTCATGACTATTAATAATTTCTTTTCACCCAAACCGAAACAATATTTTAAACATAATTAAAAGTACTTATTCTCCGTTTTGGAACGTTATCTATGATGTGTAATATAGTGCATATAATAATACCTTTTAATGCAGACATCGTACGTAATTACTTGAAAAAGAGAAAACACTTGATATTTTGTATATGTATAGTAAATTATTATATGATTATTTTATCGTATTTCAAAATATTTAACTGAATAAAATATTTTTATCCATGCGTGAGTGCATTATTGTAAAGAACTTGTTTCCCTCACGTTCAATCACATGGTTTTAATTCGTCGGTTGCCATTTTGAAGTTATGTCAGTTAGACCTTTGTTTTCTTAAGTTACGTTAACTTTAAGTGGACGTTATGTTAAGTTAAAGCTAAGTTGATTGTGATCCCGGCATTAAGTCGTGAATGTATTATACATCTATGCCGGGATCACGATCAACTTAACGTAACTTAATGTAACGTTCACTTTAAGTTAACTTAAATTATGTGTGATCACGATTCACTTAACTTAACTTAACAACTCAAGCCAAACATATGCATTCTTGAGTATGATCTGTGGTTTTGTATTATTTGTGAAGTGATGATCTGTGAATGTTTACAGTTTTCAATCAATATAATAAATATCTATTATTAAACTTTTTTGATAAATTTAGCTTTCCTATTATAGTTTAATTATTTTGGTTTCAATGTCTGATCACTAGAACTTAGGCTAAAGAGTAAACATTGGTCATAATACCAACAAATTAATTACTAAATAGCCCTGTTGACGTCACTCGCATAATGATTGGCTGGCTAGATCCCGTGATACCCTTCAAGTAACGTAAAGTAAAGTAAAAGACCTCCCAAGACATCTCTTACGTTAAGTTAACTGCAAGTCAATGTTAAGTTAAGTGCATCGTAATCGCTTCCATTTAAACACACGAGGAGGCCCTTTACGTTAAGTTACGTTAAGTTAACGTTAAGTTGATCGTGATCCCGGCATTAGCGGCAACATATACACTTTATTTCGTGGTTCCCTTGTAATGAAACGCCCTTAGGTCCAGGCATTATGAACTAAATAAACACTTAGTAAAGAAAGTACTGTGCACACAGATATTCCGTTTACCCCGAAAGGTAGCAATTTTACCTTTCACTTCTTCACTACGGCGAAGATTATAAGATAGGGTCATAGTGTAATCCATCAAGGAATGACATATTTTTCAAAGTGAAAGGGCATACATAAGAATCCGTCTCACCCCACAAATAGCACCTAGCTTTAGACCCGTTTCAGTGATTGAATGGTCTAAGGCGTCACTCTCGCTATACATAGGATTGCCAATGACACAGTTATCGAGGTTCGAATCCCGGTCCGATGTACTGAGGGTGGTTTTTCAATTAAAGGCTTTTTAACTCTCTCTTGAAGCAAATACTGATACACTTTCTCTAAATTAAGCCTTAATCAACCATAACACACTGGCGTAATAGGTACATATTTGTATTAATCGAGCGTGTGATACGTGGTGCTAAAAATAATCATTTACTTTTTTAATCCAATTCTCATAGGAATAACCTTATTCGACAGCTTGAAAGTTTACTAGATCTACTTTCACGTATTCATACGTCAAGTCATGTGATCTGCAGCTGTCACTATTGATAGATAAAACTTATTATCACTACTTAAACTTTAAGTTATGTCCTTCATCTTCTCATTGCGAACTCTTGTGCATTTCCTTACAAGGTCTCCTTCTCATCCTGTTCCCTTAGAATACATTGCTTAAGTTGTCGGTACGCAATGGCGCTAATTATTTATTAAGAACTTTAGAAAACATTTTATTTCAGATACATGCATTTCATCGAATGATCAGTCAATTCACAGCGTAGATGTTGTCATTTAAGGACACAACGTGACCAGGTGTGAACATTAAATAAATTCACCAGCATTCTCATAGAGAGACTGATGATAAGCCATCAATAGACGTCTTCATAACCTTCAATCTAACCACAAAGTTTCTCAACCTCCTCTCAATTCAAAGTCAAGCAACCCACTTTGGTAGCCACGTGGTATGAGTCGTCCCTATCGCAGTAGATTAGAATGCCAATGACGGGGAGATAGAGGTTCGAATCTCGTTCGGGTGTACTAAGGGTAATTTCCCCCAAAATGGACCACGCAAATGTGGATACACTTCCTCTAAATTAAACCTTCCTCGTCCCTAACATATTTGAGTCGTTAGTAAATAGGCGTGTAGGCCGTTGCGATGCTTTCTGCCATATTCTTATTCAATTGACGTCTCCAATCTGGATAGGAACCAGAGTTACTCAAGAGTCGGGTGCCTGTCGATTTCGGAGTACAGTCATCTCCGTGTCAAGGTCATTGAGCGGTGTTTGGGAGTACACGCGCCTAGAAGGGCGGGTGGTTATTACACCGCCTCTACGTGTCCGAAATATGTGTGTAGTGTTATGTCACAGAGTGCCAGTACGTGTGGGAACCACCCACAGTTCGGGAGTGTATATATATATACACACACACACACACACACACACACACACATGGGCACCCATATGCGCTCTAGTCTCCCTTATCACTCTGCAATATTAACTCTTTTATTACCCTGTCTCGGTGGCGTAGTTGGCTAACGCGCTTGTCGTGTTGAGCTCGACTGCTGAGTACGGAGAGATCATGGTTCGAATCTCGGGCGGGTGAACTGGGGGTGGTTTTTCCTAAATGGTTTTCCACTCTCCCTCCACGCAAGTGCGAGTTCATTTGCTCTAATTCAACCTTCCCAATTCCTAACCCATTAGAGTAATTAGTACTTAAAGCGTATAACCCGAACGGGTAGTAAGACGGGTTGCTAAATATTATTATTAACTCTTTTATTTGTTAATTTTTATGAAAAAAAAATAGCTGTGCATTTGGGATTTGGCTTCTATCTGCTGTTAACTTTGAATCATTAATATCCCATTTGGCCTAGATAAACGTGTTGGATTAGACTGCCAAATACCGGGAGATCCAGGTTCGATCCTGGTCGGGTGCACTGAGGATGTTTTTTCCCTAAGTGGTTTTCCACTTTCCCTCCACGTAAGTGTGGGTGCACTTGATTTGAATTAAAGATTTCTTATCCCTAACACATTAGTGTAACTAGTACAACGGCGTACAACCCGAATGGGTAGTTAGATGTGGTACTAAATAAAACCAGAGATAAGAATGGTAAAATGCATATTTCCTCCCATTCCCTCTTCAACAACTATTTTTTAAATTTGTTTCTCTTCAATAAACTTATGGAAAATATTACATTTCTTTTCAATGGGTTCAGCTACAACCAAATTTTATTTTTTATTAATTTTTATAAACTATTTTTTGCGAAAATTGACTTTTGAAACTCATATAATTAGCTCAGAATTATGTTAAGATTCTCTAAAATTCCCTCCCACAAGGTTAAATTCTTGAAATTTTCTTTCTAGGAAGGAGGGGCTTCCACCCCCCCGGAGGATAGGACTCAAATTTCACCCCCACAAATGAAAAGCCAAGATGGGCGACCTTATATCAGGGGTGCAGTGGAGCATTGGAACGCCGTTCTGGCATTGCTTGTCATGGAAAAATATTCAATTTTTTTTTAGTAATGTTTTATACTATGCGATTCTAAGTTAGCTAATAGATTTATATCAATATTATGTTAAATCTTTTTTCCATACAATGAATCAATAAATTCTAATGAAATTTATTGTGCTCTATGCTAATTCTTGAAACTTTAAAGGAAGTGCGCTAAGTAACTTTCTGCCCTAGTAACCATAAAAAAAATACTCCAAATAGCTTCTATATGCATTTATGTTGTTTTTTTTGTTTTTTTAATTACCAATCTTATTTGGCCTGGCATCTTACAATTTTAAATCCAGGCCTTATTTACAGACTATTAAAAACATTTCCTATTATTATACAGTATCCAATTACATTTATTCTAAACAGGTTTTGGCTCCTATAGTACCTATCTTCGAGATACAATTTCTTTCACCAGTTGGTCTGCCCCGGGTATATTACTTCCCCGGTACCCACCTCCGCTGGTCACCCCATCAAACCCGGATTCTCATCCCAGTCCGACGGTGCGCCCAGCAGCTGCAAGCATCCCCCTATCCACCACCTGGGGAGGCGCCCCTACCAGAGTTGACGCTCCACCTACACATAAGTGCAAACCACTTCCTTAATTACCTTCCCTGAAATTGTTTCTCCTAACCTACCCATTCCTATCACCCTCCCTTCCCTATCCTATTCTAATCTTATCCTAGCCTTACAATTAGCTAACCTAAATAATTTATAACCCTCCGGGAATGTCCATTGCCCCGATGGCACAAGAGGGCTGCAGGGCAGCCGCCTATCTCCATCTTGACGCCTAGGGCCCTTACAAGACCTAATCCTCATCTTCTTGTTTCCAAGAAGAGAGATCTGCAGTCACAGGGTTCCCCCATGCGTCCCGTTTCTTCCCCTCATCTTCCCATTGATCGGCTGGAATGATGATCCCTCGGAAATAACAAGGTTATCCCAGTAAACCTCCGGGTCCATCAGCCGACTGGTATGCCAGTCCCACAAGGCTTCGTGCTTGCCACTTCCCGGCATCTCTCCTTGTTCCTCATGGAAGGTCGTATATCATTAATTCCACAGAAACAACCTTCTTCTTTCCCTATATTCCTCCCGCTGAGACCTCACCTGCGTCCGTCTCAGTCCCGCTTCCCGTGCTACTGTCCACATATCCTCCATTGTCCTCGTCATTGTCTCCGTCTTCGTCACTATCCATGTCATTGTCCTCGTCACTGTCCTCGTCACTGTCACTGGTATCTCCCCCCCTTCCTTCTCTAGCCCTCCGTCTGTTTAGCCTCTGTCCCAGTCCTCGTCTCTCTCTCAGTGCCCTTATATATTCCGCCTTGGCTCTTTCTGAAGCTTCCGCTGCCAGCTTATCTAGGAACCTCCAATGGGCGGGATCTCTCAGGATATCACCCACCAGTCTCCCCTGCACTTCCTGCTGGTTAGGTCTTCTTATCTCAAGCGTACGGGCACATTCCAACACAACATGTTCCGGGGTACCCACCTCACCACATTCACACCGATCAGTTTCGACCAATCCCATCTTCCTTAAGGATTCCGGGTACGGCCCCTTCCCCGTGATGAACTGGACCAGACCCGGGGATGGCTCCAGATGTGCGTTATCAATCCTTTCAACCACATTGGGAAAGAGTTGATAAGCCCTCCTACCAGTTTCACTGCTCTCCCAGCGTCTCTGCCATTCCCTCAACAAGGCAACTACTACGTCTTCAGATGTTTCAACTTCGGGTGAGGTGAGTATCCTAACCTTCTCCCAGTTGTTCTTTCTCTTCCAGTACCCAGTTGCCCTCTTCCTAACTAGAAGGTCCAACGGCCACACTCCTAGAGCAACGTTCAGTGCGTCTGTCGCCACTGTCCGGTAGGCACCCGTAAGTCTCAGAAGGACATTCCTCTGTATACTCCGAACAGCCCTAGCCGGCACTACGTTGTTCAGTCTGTGCGCCCAGACGCACGCTCCATAGCCAACAATAGAGAGAAGGATCACTTGGTGGTATGTCTTTATTATCCGCATGGGCAGGTGGAACCTCCTCTGGCCAATGCTTATAATCTTATTCATGACCCGCTGAGCTCTCCCCATCACTTCCTCTATATGTGCCGTGAAGTTTCTGTTCTCATCAAGAGTGACTCCCAGGTATCTGACCGTTTGGCTCCTTCTCAAGTTCTTCCCCTCAATCTTTATTGCTGGATTCCGCATCATTTTTCCCTTAAACAGCATGAAAATCGTCTTCGCCGGTGCCATCTTCAGTTTGACACTTTTGCACCACCTTACAAGCCCTTCTAGCACTCTATTAGATCTTTCCTCCAGGCTCCTCCTTGAATTACCTTCTACCACTATTAGAAGGTCGTCCGCGAAGGCGACCACCCCATGCATTTCGGGAATTTCTTCCAGCATGTGCAGTCCTGGCTCCAGCCCCACATCCCAGAATATCGGCCCACAGACCGATCCCTGGGGACATCCCTTGGTCAATTTCTTCTGCACGCTAGCACTTTGACACCTCAGGGTGGCATACCTATTTCGGCAGTAGTCCTTCAAGCTTCTATACAATCGCCCTGGACACTGCAGTTCTCTTAACCGACCGAACAACGCCGGCCACCATAGGTTGTCAAATGCCCCCGAGATGTCTACAAATATCCCCACCACGTATCTGTCAGCGGCCGAGTCGATCAATTCCATTGCTCTACAGATGGCATCCTCTGTCGATCTACCCCTTCGAAAGCCATACTGCTGTTGATGCATGCCCACTCCTGTCCTGTGCCTTAATAATCTTTCACACAGTATTTTTTCCTGGAGTTTCCCACTCGGGTTTAGCAGGCAGATAGGTCTATATGACTTTGGAAGAAGCGGATCCTTATCCTCCCCCTTGCTTAGCACTATGCATTTATGTTTGTGAAATTTTTTCACCTGGAGGCTGTGCCTGACCCCCCTCCCCCTCACCCCATCTCCTTCAACTTTGGGGTGGCTAAGTGTACGGCCTTGCATTCCGTCACTACTAAGTTTATGAATACGCCACTGCCTTGCATATACCTTACCTACGGTGTAAGGGTAGGTGACGGCAGGAGATTATTTACTGCAAACATTGGCTGAAAGTCCCTAATGTCAACCTATTTGAAAATAATTATTATGTGGCTAGTAATACTTAAGCCAGTGTGAACCTTCGAAATTTCAAATCTAAATTCTAATCTTGCTAAGATTCGGATTCGATTCGAGCTTTAGAGTCTTATTATTAGAGAGATTCGTGCTGGGTTCGAAATTTCGAGTCCAAGCAAATTTCAAATTTGGATTCGATGGGCTTAGAAAATATTTTCATAGACTCTTAAGGATATATTATTTGATTTATATTTGAAACATTTTCAAAATAAAATATTCGATTCGGTTTTGATTCGAAATTTTATTTTTAGTATAATATTCGATTCGGATTCGATTCAAAAAAAATTCTTAGGATTATATTCGATTTGTTATTGATCCGAGCTGGTTTTGCCAAGATTCGGATTTGATTCGAAATGGATAATCATTGATTCGCACAGGTTTAGTAATACTAAATTATTAATTTTAAAAAAATATTGTCCAACCGATTCTAATATTACTTCCCTAAGGATGGGCAACAATAGATATTATAGTAGATGAAATAATCAATTAAAAAAGTATTATATTCACACTAGTATCTTCTTATAACTGGCCACCAAAATAACATCTTCGGTGTGTAAACTTAAGTTGTTGTTTTTAATTGATAACAGTCTGTTGGTTAGATCTCCCTGAATCATCGTCCAAACGAACCACTTCAAGTTTTTTAAAATCTCGACAGTTTCTATTCGTGGAATGTTATCTAGAACGAATCTCAACAATGACCTGCACCGCCTGCATCCTACGAGTCAGCGGCTGATGAAACGTTGCATGTGATTGCAGCAGAGTGCACACAAAGCGCGGTGCAACAAACCTTCAAACAAGTCTGGTTTATTAAATCAATGTCAACGTCGGCGAGAGAGGTCATCTTTGGGGTACTAAAGGGAAGTGACACACGGATACGCCTAGCAACGCCGGGCGTTGTCGTTTTGTCATCGAGAACTATATTTTTTTAGCACAGCATCTCACCACCCGTACCGTATGCCAATTTAATGATTACGTAAATGTGTTAAAGATGAGGAAGGTTGAATTTAGAGTAAGTATACCCACATTTGCTTGGAGGAAGTGTGGAAAATCATTTAGGGGAAAAAAAAATTCCGGGATTCTAGCCCTGGTATCTTCGTCATCGGCAGTTCTAGCTATTGCGAGAGTGACGCTTTAAGGTCGGTTACACTGAAAGCTATGCCTTTCTACGACACGTCGTGTTTTTTTCGGATTGCTTGCCGGGCAATTTTTTCATCTTTCATGTTTGTTTGTAAGGCTTTATTTTTTATTTTTAAACATATATATAAAAACATGAATAAAACACGAGAAACATATAGGACAAACAGTTGACCTGGCGGTCTAGGGATAAGGTGTCAAACTTCTATGCTGGTGGCCGGGGTTCAATCCCCGGTCCCGGCATAAATTTATCTGATTATCAAACCCTTCCTTCACCTCTGACAAGACATCTTGCGAATGTGGGGAATGCCAGGTCTCCACCGTGGTTCGGATTCCACGTTAAACTGTAGGTCCTCCATTTCATCTCACAATCACCCTAACATTGCACATTAGCGTAAGTGCGTATAGCCCGAACGGGTAGTAAGACGCGGTGCTAATAATAATGCTAATAATAATAATAACAGTTGACACCAGCCCCGAGGGGCTCTCGACAACACACACGACATTGAACATATAACAAACTTCACACAGATATACAATGACGCCCTGGCGGGCTGAATGATGCTGTCTGTGGGTTAGGGGTGGGAAAATGTATTTAAAAAAACACCCCGTAGCTCATGAAGGGTCGCGAGAACCTTAAAAAAATACAAAACGTGCAAAGGAGAGGGATAAATCGGAAACAGAGGAAGTCATATTTCATGTTTAGCAATCTTACGTAGCGCATGCGCATATCGCAGCTCGGGTCGTGTGTTGAACAGCTGCAGTGCTAGATTGTTAAACATAGCCACAAGAGTATTTATGTCTTGTTTCCAGTTGTTTGGTTCACGTTTGTTACTTCATTTTGATTTTATATTTCAATAAGTCTTCCGCCTCGTTCGTTTGCTTCCTTTTCCAAAACAACTACCAACATCAGCAGCTCCTCTTCCTCAGTACTACCAAACTTCACTGGAGTGGGCCAGAAAAAACAACACTGAAATCGGGAGGGAAAAGAGGAACCATAGCATAGCAATGAGTGACCCACTTCGGTGGCTGCGTGACCTAACAGCGCTACTCTCGTAGTGGAGTATACTAGACTGCCGATGATGGAGGGGATCGAAGTTTGAATCCCGGTCGGGTATACTGAGTGTGATTTTACAAAGTGATTTTCCACTCTCTCCACGCAAATGCGGGTATACTTCCTATGAATATAACCTTACTCATACCTAAAACCATAGCGTAATTAGTACATAAGCGTATAGCCCGGAACGGGTAATAAGACGTGATGCAAAAAAAGTGTGAAAACAAACCGACAAAACCTTAACACATCATAGCATGGCTTAGTTTTACATTTTGGGTGAAGCAGCCTTTAGACCATTCGATCATCGAAGAGGGTGATTCTCAGTATATACGATACATCTTTTTGTTGGGAGTCAGAAAGTGACTGACATGAATAACGGAATCTACACTTGAAATTAAGAATGCACAACTTAGGACGGCCACTTAGCTTACGATTACCTTCCTAGTCTTGAAACAATGGCTTCTGTACTGATAATGTAAATTCCAGTTAGGGATTAACGGCCGGTTCATGAACCGGAGTTCATCCAGGGACAAGCCGACTGGCTAGCAGTACAATATTGCGTCCGATACTACATCAGATGATGTAGTTAAACTTAAGACCTCTGCATGGTTCAAGAATATTGTAGCGTTAGGGTTGATTACCTATAGACAGTTATCATGTACCAACTATCATCTTTTGTAAATAATTGTATATGTTATATTCCATGCTATTAAATTAGTTAGTTAGAGAATAGTAAACATATCTCGTATTATTTAAATGTGCGCATGCGCTCCAATCCTTTATGAACTGTAAACCGGTCATAACATTTCGTAGGCCGATGAACTAGGTGTTGTCTTTGTTCTAGAGTTAAGTTAGTATGTAAGTTGTGTAATGATTTAATCTATTGGTTCAAAAAAGCGTATGTCAAATACCTCTAATGATAAAACAAAGTGAAAGGTAAAATACGAATGCACTTATGCTGGCGTTGAAGGTCGGACTCTGGAGCAAGTATGATTAGTCGAGTTGTTTGCGTCTTGCCGTTGTTTTAAATCGCCCGTTTAGTGAAACAAGGTTATTACGGTAACGGCAATTGTTTCTTCTGAGGATGAGGAAGGAGATTAAGGGGAACTGGACCGTATTCTCTCGGAGGGAAAGTGAGGAATATCCATAGTGGGATTTTGGTAGGAAGAGCCTCATAGAAAATACAAACACATTTATTTGCGATCAACAGTGATAACATTTTACTATATTATTATTGTTATTCTATAAGTGTTGATAATATCTACTAAAAGTGACAGCTTCATATCACGTGACTGGATGTATCAATACGTGAAAATGTATCTGGTAACGTCTTATAGCTGTCAACTAAGATTCTTACAGTGAAAAATTGAATTGTATGTATAAAACGGATCCTTGGCGGAGCTGTTCCAAGAGACGTTGTTTTTGGGGTTGTAAACACCCCTCCCCCAAAAAGTATTACTTCCCCAATACCTCTAGACTAGTAGCTTTTTGAAGTCTTCTAAAATGTATAGAACCTAAAATTCTAATTATGTTTTAAAAGCTCTAACTTCAAATTACTGAGGACTAAGAGCATCTTCTAAGAAGCACTTTCGTTTACAAATACTGTATATATATTGGAGGTTTCACACACAACCATAACCACAGAAAATGACACCGCCTCCGGTCTAAGTAGCCTAACTGGTGACGGTCATAAAAAGTGGCGCTAGTACAAGTGATCTCGTATGAAGGTGCCCTAATAGTCTTGCGATTAATTTTTTGCACCACATATTACTACCCGTTCAGGTTATACGCTTGTATACTAATTACGCTAGTGAGTTAGGGATTAGGAAGGTTATATTTATACTTGTTTCCCCATTATAATGTGGGTGTATTTACTTTATAACTATCCTCCTCTCAATTCTTAGCTTAGATAGTTAGGTAGAGACTTTTGCTAGACGCACTAATAAAATACTTCTTACCAAAAAAGACTCCTATTCCACTTTGTGAAATGGCTCGTAGACTCTTAGATATGGAAGGTAGGGGTCAGAAATGAATTATTTCACCATTTTGTTTTTTTAATTAATTATTTTATTCCACTCTTTCCTAACAACAGCAAAAAATATAATCAGCTATAAAACAATGTGAGCATGTATAACATATGAATATCTGGGGTATAATTATTATGTAGAGCTATGAAAAAACTCCTTTGTTTATGTTTTTAAAGGTTCTAAATAAATTCATAAAGTGTATAGTTAATATTATTTCGTTTGAGTTGTATAAATTGGTTTTAATTTACAGTGAGTTTAAAACATTTTTTTAAAATTTATGATTATCAACATCTTAAAATCAGAACTGGCTCTTTTAGTTTTCGTTATACAGGATAATAAATTAATAAAACTCAAAACAGGATTCATTTAAGAAAATTTAGACCTATGTCCGTCTTCAGTGATCAACTGAAGAGTTTTGGGGAAAACAGCTGATAAGTTTAAAGCAGTTGTACTCGTCCCCTTCAATTAAATGAACATTAATTTAGCATTATTATTGGTTATAAACAACAATACAGATGTCAATATCAAACTTTTAGAATAGAAGTATTGGTGGTCTAGTGGTCAAAGTTCCTGGCTACAGATCCAGAGTGCCCGGGTTCTCCAGATATTTCAGTGAAGTAGTGTGCCTGGAACGGGGCCAAATCACCCTCAACAGAACAGTTGAGGAGCCACTTGGATGAAAAATTAGAGGCTGCGGTCTAGAAAACAAAGATTTACTGCCGGAGGGTTGCGTTCTGTCGACCACATGACACCCTCTATCCGCAAATGTTGGTGCTATGTTCGCCAACATATGGCGGCCGCCTGGTCAGTATAGCTCACTTTTGGAGTGACGTTATGGAGGTTTAAAAAAATCATCGTATTTTTCAAACAAAGTAGCCCTGAGTCATTTGGCAATCTGTGAAACCCCAGATATATGAGTACATTAAACATTTTACATGAATGTGCAGTGTACGTGCATATGAATCACACATGAGGTCGAATTGCTGGTCATATACAAATAGGTAGTTCATGGAGGTCCTAGATCGGACATGTGCCTCCCCTCATA
>CABFOW010000543.1:127801-154099 GCA_902141385.1 Timema californicum | reverse complement strand
CATACCCCCCCCCCCATCCTCCTCGTTTGTTAAGAGCCCACAAAGAGCACCAATCACATACACATACTGTTTTGAATCTGATTTTGTTGCTGAAGTAATTCCAAGTGTACGTTACTGTCTGATTACAGTCACGGTTTCGATCGTTCGAGAGAAGTCTCCGCGCGAAATCTGACGACCTTCCACCCGACTTGACAAAAAAAAATTACATATATACCAGTGGGTTTAAGGCGGCCGCCTCGCTCAGTGAGAAAGTGTCACTCGCTGTCAGCCCACACGGCTTAAAATAAAAAAAGGTCTGTGTAGTTTTCTCGAACTACTTTTCTATTCTGTCTAAGCTTATATTTCCTTTCCCCTTCACCAACAAACACCCATCATGCCAATAAGAAATAGGGGGAGAAAGCTTCGACAATTCTAATCTCAAGGTAAAGAGGGAAGATCTCCGTTAGTTATTAATATGTCAACATTTTCTGTGATGAGCTTATAAAAAATATATATAGGGTTGTTAGAGAAAAACAGCCCTGTTGGAATCTTTTGCCCTTCTTTTGGCGTGAACTATTTTGAAATAACGCATCATAGAATTAAATATTGCGTTAGAGCTGAACGCCTGCGCGAAAATGTATCGCTTACTGAGGCGGCCTCCTTAAACGGTGAAGCTGACGGACCACGTGATCAAAGAAACTGCACCTGGTTTCACCCCTTCGTACGATGGGGGTCGGGGTTCTCGTCCAAGTTAGATTCAAAATAAGTAGCCGCTACTTTGTCGGGTCGATAGTTCTAGTCAGAATTAAACACGACAGAACAAGAAACTTCATACTCGGAAGTCATTATCCCAACAAACCATATCCTCCGTACGCAAGGCCTGGCTTTGATAGTGCTGGGGCGTAAGCAGAGGCGGCAGCGTATCCAGCGTAGGCGGGGGCGGCAGCGTACCCAGCATAAGCGGGGGCAGCACCATATCCGGCGTATGCAGGGGTGGCAGCGTACCCAGCGTAGGCGGGGGCGGCAGCGTACCCAGCATAAGCGGGGGCGGCAGCGTAGCCGGCATAAGCGGGGGCAGCGTACCCGGCGTATGCGGGGGCGGCAGCGTAGCCGGCATAAGTGGGGGCAGCGTACCCGGCAAAGGCGGCGGGTGCGTAAGCCGCTATGGTGGAGGCGTACGCCGGCTTAGCGGCTGCCACGACCGGCGCTGGCGCGTAGGCGAGTGATGGCAGGAAGGCGGGCTTGGCTGCGGTCAGGTAGGTGGTGAGGGGGGCGGCCGCCAGACCGTACCCGTACCCTGCCAGGCCGGCCGCTATGCCTCGCTTGTTCTTGCTGCCGGCGCCATCATTGTTGGCGCTCTTGCTGTCGGCGGTGCGCTCTTGGGCCGCCACGAATGTAAACACGGCTGCCAGGAGGACTGCCTGGAATTATAAACACTTGATGCAGTAAGTTCATTTATAATGACGTAGAATTGGAAACCTACAATCAACGAGTTTGCTGAAATACCCAGAGGGCAGGAGAATGTTCTCTTCCTGCAGAATATATTCAAACCACATCAATAATACTTGAAGTAAAATATATGTTTCTATAAGTGAGTTCTTACTTACTCTATTGTTGTAGGCGCTTGAAAGTTAAATGTCGCAGTTACAAAACCATGAAATCTATCTCTATCTTAAGATAATTCTATCCGGTTCACTTCATTACACTTTACCTCTATCTTGAGCTAGTTCTATCCAGTCCACCTCATTACACCCTATCCATATATTGAGCTAGTTTCTATCCAGTCCACCTCATTACACCCTATCCATATCTTGAGCTAGTTCTATCCAGTCCACCTCATTACACCCTATCCATATATTGAGCTAGTTCTATCCAGTCCACCTCACTACCACCGATCTCCTTCAGGTCCATTCTAATGTTATCCTCCCATCTACGTCTAGGTCTTCCCATTGGATTTACCAGTCAATACCCTGAACAAGGTTGTAGATTCTTCCATTTGCGTTGCATGTCCTGCCCACCGTAATCTAATCACTCGAAACAATTTGACTACCCTAACAATGTCGGTTGGCGAGTACAGGTGTGTGGCCCATCATTATGTAACCTCCTCCAGTCTCCCTTATCTTTTCACCCTTTAAGAACCCAAAAATGTGCTGATATTTCGAACACCTTTTTGTCGTGTAAGGTAAGAGATCATGTTTCACAACCATAAAGAACAACTGTCGAAACTATTAGGTTTTGGGTGACCTGGCGATCTAGGGGTAAGGTATCAGACTTCTATGCTGTCGGCCGGGGTTCAATCCTCGGTCGCGGCACAGATTTATCTGATTACCAAACCCTTCCTTCACCTCTGACAAGACATCTTGTGTATGTGGGGAATGCCAGGCCTCCACCGTGGTTCGGATCCCACGTTAAACTGTAGGTCCTCCATCTCATCTCACAATCACCCTATCATTACTCATTAGCGTAAGTGCGTATAACCCGAACGGGTAGTAAGACGCGGTGCTAATATTAATAATAATAATAGGTTTTGATGTATTTAATGTGCACTTTCTGAACCAGCAGATTATATCAGCACACGACTTATAAACTAACTTAAATTTATAACAGACACAACACCTTGTCCCCTGGACCTTCATTAATCACTGAGTAAGTTGAAACCCCACATTTCACCAGTGGTACATTTTCCGGCCATGTCGGGAATTGAACCCGGTACCCTTCTTAGCTCGGTAGGAGGACTCATTACCGACTGTGCTAAGGTGTTGGTCTAAGCTATTGTTATATATTTTACTTACAAGTGAGAAGTTCATGTTGTTTATGGTCTAGTTTCTGAGACGATTAAAGACGGTAAAGAACTGATGGTGTCATTCAGATCACAATAACATTTATATAGTAAGCGGGTCGGCTGCAAAATGAATATGTGTCTTGCTTGGACCCCCCCTAAACTTTCTTTCTTGGCAGCAAGACGGGCCCCTTATCTTTTCGTGGCGGGGGAGGGAAAGAGAATAGATCAAAACAAATTGTTATTCCAGTGAGCTTGTCATGTGATCGACAAAACGCGTGTGGATTCTTTTAACATAAATTTCCTTCCGCACTTCCTTGTTTGTGTCTTCCGAGAGTCGGGTTTTCTGTCCAGAGAAATCAGCGAGGAGAAAGTCCAGTTTTAGTTGCGAATTGTTGACATCTTGGACTAAGCCAACCCTTCTATCCCCCACACTCAACTTTAGCAAAAAAAAAAAATTTAATAGGGGTGAAAACGTTAAACCAATACTTTTAAACCGGCTTCGATGGTCGAATGATCTAAAGCGTCACTCTCATAATAGACTGGATTGCTGATGAAGGGGAGATCAGAGTTTGAATCTTCGTCGGGTCTATTGAGGTTGTTTATTTTATATACTCTCCACCACACAAATGCAGGTGCATAACCTTCCTCATCTCCAACATATTAGCGTAATTGGTGCATATGAGTATAGCCCAAATGAGTAGTAATACACAGGGCTAAAAATATAAATAAATAATAACTTTTCAACCTACTTTGTGTGCACCCTGTGTCTTATTTACACCTCGTACGGATTGGTGGGCTCACAAACTAAATGTTAACCTCCGTTTTATCAACGATGGGAAATTTGGGCTTTGATTTCCAGCTAGGTACATTTATGGTAGGTTTTCTAAATGGTTTTGCCCTCTCTCCACGCGCAGATTCAGGTACATTTCATCCATATTTTATATTCCTTATCTCAACCCCATTAAGTTAATTATGGATAAAATGTGTAAAGCCCAAATGGGTAATAAGACACAGCCCATACGGGATATCTGCATTTTATAATAATTAATTAGAGATGAAAAGGTTGGAACTTAAAAGAATCGTACCTGCATTTGCCTGGAAAGAGTGGGAAACTGTTTAGGGTATAAGACAAACACCTTCATACATCGAATTCTAGCCCCAAACTATCCACCGCTGTAATAGGTTGGACAAAATTGATGTCTTGAGCACTATGTCCACTGGTTGGGGTTCAACATCCTAATCCTAAATCCAAATCGTGGAAAAAAATTATGAACCTATATGTTAACATTCTTTCTTATAATACATTAATTATAACAGTCATACATTTAGTTAAGTTATAAATTACTGGTCTAGATTCTAGTTGTTGCGTTTATCCTGTAATCATAGTTAGTTTTGATCTAATAAGCAGTATAAAAGTTCTAAAGGAAATTTAATTTGAAATATTGAATATATATATATTTTTTAAAGGAGTTGAGTTTCAAATCTGAAATTTTCTTGAATCCTCAAATCTAAAATATACTTAAGGATTCGTGGGATTCAATAATTAAAGGGTCCATCCCTAATTTAGTGTCTTTGATCATTTTAATATATTTTCATTTTCAAAATATGTTCATCACCTGTCCAAAATAAAGTAACATCAAAGTACCGTCCAAGCTAGCCAGATCAAATACATATTTTATTTCTTCTTTACCAACAATATTTGATTGAGGAAAGTACATTTTTTGTACTAGAAACCTGGCTTTGTTATAGTATTATTAAAATTAAACTGTAATAGTGGAGTTGATATTATTTTTTCTTGCAGTTTCAGGCAAAAGAAAAAAAAAGTGAAAGTTGATACCAGATAAAATGTGTATAGTTTAGATATTGTTGATTCTTATTAAAATCGACGTAGTTGACCATTATTCACAAATAAATTGTGAATGTAAGTAATAATAACTATAGTAAAATGGTATCATTAATGACTGACTACAAAAACAAAGGTTTGTATTTTCTTAAAGGCGCTTCCTAGGAAACCTGGACTGTAGATGTTGTGTCCACGGTTATAAATTTTTATGTAATCAACATATTTACACCTACTTCAGTGGCAGCATGGTCTAAGCCATCACCCTCTCAAGAGACTATTCTGCCAACAACGAGGTGATTGAGGTTTGATCCTGGTCGGGTCTACTGAAGGTGGCTTTTCTTAAATAGTTTCCAACTCTCTATTTTCAGATGTGGATACTTATTTTAAATTTAACCTTCTTCATCCCTAGCCCTATTATGTAATTAGTATATAGGCGTACAGCCCGAACAGGTAGGAAGACACGTTGTTGAAAAAACACATACAGCAAACTTTGGTTCACAGAAAGGAAAAGCCAATATCTTCTTCTTGTCCTTTAAGTGTCCAAAGTTATAATAGAATTAATCAGTTCAGAAAAGCCAGAACATATATTTCTATATATATATAAAAAAAATTACACCTCGTCTTACTATATATTTGGGTGTATGCTCAAAACATTTATGGTGAAAAATTAGGTTAAGGATATTTCAAAATTATTATTAACTACAAAACTAGCTCATTTGCTTTAGATAAAATGTTATATTTTTAATAATTTAATGTATTTACAATATCACTCTACTCACACCAGGTATAATAAATACATACACACATGAGTCAAACAGAAACTCTACGAAATTAAAGTTTGAACAAAGGTTTAATACAAGTTGAATTAATATTTAAATAAATAAACACAATAAACTATACACTAATATTTTCAATTTTACAACAAAGCAAACAGAGTTTAAAGATTTTCATAAAGTATAAAGCACTTGAAAAAGAAAAAAAGAAAAAAAACCTTAGTAATCATATGGCTAGAAATTAATACTAAAATGGCCCAAGGTTATAGAAGAATAAAATTACATAAAACTAGGGTATTTTTGAACAAAACTATCTCAATATGAAAGTGTTTACACATTGCCAAAGCTACTAGTTATGTTGCTTGTAAGCGAGGTAGGCTTCATCAAACATCGACCTGCACTCCATCTTGACCCTGAGCTTGGAGCAGAGCAGGAACACTCCAGACAGTTTGCGGTGTAGGGAGTATATCTCCTCGGGGGGAGGGCAGAGCCGGTGTTTCAGCATGGTCGGTACTAGTTGGGTCACTTGTTGGGTCGTGCTCTGCGAACCAAAGTCGAACGCTTCGGGTTTCCTGAACACCTCCCCCAAAATCATGACGGTATCCACATGGGCGTCATCCATCACCTGCCAATAACAATTCCACTATTTAACACCTTGCACATCCAACATGATCACAATTAGGGTTGAGTCCACTATTTTATGAACCTAACATAATGAATCCAAAGTCTTCATTTACTTTCAAGTCCCGAATTTCAAATTACAATATTGTAAATAATTATAAACATTTGAGTAAATAGGAATCTAACAGAATAACAGAAAATATAAATGGTATCTAAATGTTGACTTTTTTTTTGATAAACTGCATTAATACATTCAGTTGAAAATTAAATTAATGGTCTGGGGTCTAGTTGTTAAGTTTTTATTATAATTATGTTGAAGCTATGTCACCAATAAGTAGTATTAGATCTCTAAAACCAATTAAAATACAGAGTTAAGAAAAACAAAACAAAAAAAACAGTGAATCAAATCAATCCGACACCTTACCCAGTCAGTAGCGTGTATGTCTACTGAGCAAGGGTCCCGGAATCAATTCCTGACATAGCCAAAAAAAAATTATCATTGGTGAAATGTGGGTTCACCCTTTCACAGCTGATGAATTAATGGCCGGGGACTGGATGTTGTGCCTGCCCTAGTCTTAAGTTAGATTAGAAGGCACATGAAGCTACGACAGGCCAAGCAGGCTGGTAGTGAGCTAAGGTGTCGGATCATACAAATAACATAATAATGTATGTAAATAAAGCCAACACTTAGAAATGTCAACACCAAATTGTGAACAAAAGAAGAAAAAAACAGCACATACTTAAATCTGAAATTTGATGGGCAGAAAATAAAATTACAAACATGGCAATGTCACTCCTATTTTGCAAGCATTTTAATTTTATTGCTTGAGGTCCGGAGTGAGCAATGTATATATTTTTTAAAGTCCTATACAGAGGAATAACTTTTTTACCTTAGATTCATATCCTGTGAGGAAGCCAATGTCCCTGGATAATCTGAGAACTTTGTCTCTATCGCCATCAGCTGCCCCTCGAATTATCTCTATGTACTGATCCATGAAACTGCGACTGTACTCCCTTGATGCGCCAAAATCAAGCAGCGCCAACTAGAGAACAGTATAAGAGATGGAACTATTATGAAACAACAACAACTTAACTTAATAAAATCCAGCTAGAAAACCAATTGTTGATTCAAGTGAAGTAAAACAACTAAAGATGATCGACCTTGGTGGTCTTGAGGTAAAGTGCTCGCCTCAGGACTGGATGTTTGTGGGTTCAAACCCAGCCAAGGTCCACAGATTTTTCTCGAGTGATAAAAATCCGCAGCATAACTTTCTTTGGAGCAAAAGTAAAGCCGTCTGTCCCGTGTTGATTGTGGCATGTAAAAGAACCCTAGAAGGTATGTGAAAATACCTCTCATGGCAAAATTGTTAGGCCAATAGAAATTCTCATGTGCTGATACATAAAGTCCGTTCACCGAAGGAATTGTTTTCTGAAAGGCCTTTTTCTCTACCAGAAATCTATTATATAGTAGGATATTGGTAGGAAAAAAGACCTTTCAGAGAGTAATTCCTACCGTGAATGGAGTATATCATCGGTGTGTTCAGAAGGTACATGTTAAATACCATAAATAAATAAATAAACTAAATATGCGTAAAATTCATCTCTTTTGAAGTGCGCCTTTTTTATACCTGTCTGGACTCTGGATTGTAGAAAAAGTTGGCCCAGTTGGGGTCAGTTTGCATGTAGAGGAACTCAAACAACTCCCGCAGACACAGCTGCATGATGAGTCTGGCAATATGGTGCCTTGTCTCTTCGTCCAGATCGGTACACTTGTCTATAGGAAGACCGTCGATAAGTTCTGTGGTGAAGATCTGAGCTGTGCACAATTCATCTAGGGACATAATTAGAGACCACCTTAAGAGACGTATGAGAGTATACAAATATGCTAAATGGAACAAATTAATAGGTGCAAATTTTATGTTCAGCTTTGATCATAGAGGCCAGAGTTAAAACCTTTCTACCCGAACTTAGTTTAAATAATTTCATAGATACTTACTTTATTTAAAAAAGTAGATTTGATTTACTCATATTTTGTCATATATAAACTTTTAATTTTTTTTCCATTTATTCGATTATATTTGGAAGAAGGTATAGGAGAGGTGGACAGAAACATATAAAAGAAAAAAACACAATATGGCTTTTACAATGAAAAGGAGAACACAATTCACACTCTGCATTGCTGCCCTTGGACAATGAAGTTATGGCTGCCTCTAGAAGAAAATCAATCATTACCATCCAATGCCCCGATTCATCTATCCACCTCTCCTATACCTTCTCCCAAATATAATATGATTACCTCAAAAAGCGAAAATAGGTTTTCCTTAAAGATATTCCATTTATTTAAAGAATTTAATGTTCACTTTCTAAACCGACTGATTATATCAGTAATATAAATCCAGAATAGACACAAAATCCAGCCCCCGGGCCATTAATTCATCACTGTGAAAGAGGAAACTTACATTTCACAAATTATAAATTTTTCAGCCATGCCAGGAATCAAACCTGGGACCTTTAATTCAATAGAAAACCACGCTACCGAGTGAGCCAAAGTGTCTGAGATTCATATATAAAATACAAACAATCGCCCTAGTTCCATTATTTAGCAATTAAAAACTTAGCACATTTAGTAGCAGAGTGAAGTCTCAATAGTTCAAGTTGAAAGAGTTGGGTCAAATCTACTATTTTATGAATCTGAATTTTTATTTTATACGAATCTTAAGTCTTGAATTTGAATCCGAATATTGAGAAAAATTATGAGTAAAAGAGGAAATCTAAATATAATTAAATTAAATAGAAACTATAGCTAAGCAATAACATTTCTTGCAAATCAATTTACAATTATAATATTCATACATTTAGTTAAGTGTAAAATTAATGGTTTGGGGCCTGATTGTTCAAATTGTCCTATAATAATTATGACAAGTCTGAGGTGTAAAACAAATTACAATTCAAGATATTTTTTAATAATTCAATTATCGAATCTTGAATTCAATATTTTCTTGAATCTTGAATAAACCTAAGGATTTCAGGGTCCCATCTATAGTATAAGCATATGTACAAATTATTATAATTTGGAGGAAAAAAAACTATAAAGTATTTTATATTGTTGTTTTGCCGCTTTAGCACCTCAATCATCTTGTGTAAAAGGATGTGCAGTGTGTGTATTCTTACCTTGAACCAAATAGATCCTCTGAGACTCCAATGTATATATAAAACCAAGTGTTTTCACTTACCAATCACACGAGGCACAAAATAATCCGGATAAGGTTGCACTAAAGTTTTGAATTTTTTTGTGCATTCCGCTTCTCGTTTGTAGTCAACCTCCCAAGACAGCTCTCTCTTTGCTACAGTCACGATGTTATCAACAAACAAGGCTGTAAAATAAACCTCCACATCACAATTCAATACAATTCATCAATGAGTACAGCTACTAATACCAATTAAATAACTAAAATATTGAAATATTAGTGAATATAAAATAATATCCTATGAAAATGGCAGTTTTCACAAATGCTAGTTTAAAATTAAGAAGCCAGTAGATTATACTAACCAGCCTAACAAAATCTTATCTTCAAAATTAATAAATGCATGGAAGTTTGGGCTTTGTTTGTATACAAAAAAAAAGTATACTTTTATCAATCATTACATAAGAGTGGGTAATGTGAGAGTGAACTAGATTAATTCTACTTTTATCAAATAAACAGTAAATAAAACTGAGAAAAAATCAAACATCCTGCCATGTTAGGTTCTGTCCTGTGCTCTAAACTCTAAGTGTGCAAAGTTTTGTTTTATAGGGGCTTCTGGAGGGTGTGTAAACACACACGGGCACACGCACACACACACACACACCAGTGTATATATATATATATATAGAGAGAGAGAGAGAAAAATAAGAGAAGAAGAGAGATTACGCTGATGTGTTAGGAATTGAGGAAGGTTGAATTTTAGATTAATGTAACCACATTTGTATGGAGTTAGAGTGGAAAACCATTTACGAAAAGCCACCATTCAACCATTCAGCGACCAAATTGAAACCAACAAATAATGGTTTAAATTATTTTATTTGAGGTGTATATAGTCAGTGGTCTTTTAAAGGAGGGGAATAATACATACCAACCCAACAACAAACACAATACTGTTAATATGAACCAACATTTAACCCTCCCAAGCATAAAACAAGTAATGTCAACCAACCGTCAGGGAAGACGTTCCACACCTTCATGATACCGACGAGGTTGTCTATATCACTCTCGATACCTTTGGCCACACCCGGGTACTGAATTTTCATGGCAGCCTCCGTGCCGTTGTGCAGAGTGACCAAGTGAACCTGACCAATAGACGCAGCGGCAAACGGCTTTATCTCGAAATGTGCCACTTTGGATCTCCAGTCGTCGCCTAGTTCTGATGTCAACACTTTCTACAAAAGAAAAAATTTAATCAAGGACACTTTACTTTTTTGCAGTTTATAATAACTTTTTTTTTAGCACAGCATCTTACTACATGTTCAAGTTATACATATATGTACTAATATGCTAATGAACTAAGGACGAGGAAGGTAGTATTTAGAGGTGTAAACATATTTGTGGGGAGGGAGAATGGAAAAACATTTTGGAAAAACTACCCTCAATACACCAGATTGAGATTCAAACCCTGACCCCCCCCCTGTCATCGGCAGTCTAGTCTAGTCCAACACGAGAGTGATGCCTCATACCATGAGGCCACCGAAGCAAGTAATAAGTTATTCCTAGATAATTAATTTAATTTTGCAACTAATCTATTTAGAGTATTTAATATGCACTTTTAAGATGCGGTGCTAAATATTATTAACATGCACTTTATGAACCGACTGATGCAATCAGTACCCAGCTTTTAAATTAACTTATATCTAAAAAAAAGACACACACACAGCATCCAGCCCCCAGATGTTAATTCATCAGTGTGAAAAGGAAAAACCACATTTCACCAATAATAATTTTTTTGGCCATGCCGGTAATTGAAGCCGAGGCTCTTAGTCCAATAGACAGACAAGCTACTGTTAAGGTGGCAGACACTAATTAATTCAAAACTATTAAAAAATAAGTCAACTAAACAATTTTTACCTCAACCTGCCAAGTTGGCATGAAATCAGCTGATTGGCGCACTCTTTCAAATGCTTTCTGCAATCCAGGGCTAATTATATTATTATCTTGAATACTTAGGATTTGTCCTAATTTCAAAGCAGCCCCTAGATAGAAAAGAAAATACCTACATAAAAAACTTAATAAAAGAACATCATCCATGATTTAAAAAAATGGAACTCAATCTAGTTAGAAGATGAAAAATCAAAGGAACTATTATGGGTGTGTGAAGCTTTGAAAAACTTTGACTTGACTTTGAATATTTGTTTGCTTCGACTTTAATTTGAAACTAAAAGTTCAGATTTGACAACCACAAAGTTTCGCTAAAAGAAAATATTTAGAGTTAAAACACACATTTTATGGTGTCATCTCCATTAAAAATTAAGTGTTCCTTAAAAGATATATAGAACAATTAAATTGTATCTTGTGATAAAAACAACTTAATTTATCATTTTAAGATGAAATATATTAATTTTGTTTGGTATGAAGAATTTTGTAAATATATCTAATACCTAAATTTACATAGCTATGAAAAGTGTAATATTTTAATTCACCACTAGACATTTTTTTTAAATATTCAAACTTCAATACAGCTTCAGGAACATACCATATAATTCTATTCAACTGCGCTTTGAGTTCAAACTGTAGACTTCGCACACATAATATTATTATTATTATTAGCACCGCGTCTTACTACCCGTTCGGGTTATACGCACTTACGCTAATGTGTAGTGGTAGGGTGATTGTGAGATGAAATGAAGGACCTACAGTTTAACGTGGAATCCGAACCACGGTGGAGGCCTGGCATTCCCCACATTCACAAGATGTCGTCAGAGGTGAAGGAAGGGTTTGGTAATCAGATAAATCTGTGCCGGGACCGAGGATCGAACCCCAGCCGCTAGCATAGAAGTCTGACACCTTACCCCTAGACTGCCAGGTCACCGACTTCGCACACGTATAAACTAGACTGTATTTTATCCAGGGGCAGGATGGAAAAACCATTCTAAGCTCCAATGAATGGGATCCAGGCTTAGATAATTGTCTCGTAGCTCTATTTAGAATTTTATTAATAGAATATTCTTTAGAGTGTTGGTAAATTTTTGATTTTAATATCTTAAGCATCATTATTTTTTTCAGCACCGCAGCTTACTACCCATATGGGTTGTACACATATGTATTAATTACGCTAATGTGTTAGGGGGTGAAAAAGGTTGAATTTAGAGTAATTGTACCCATGTTTGTGTGGAGGGAGAGTGAAAACCCATTTCAGACAAACCACCATCAGTACACCCAATCAGAATTAAAATTCCGATCTCCCCGTCATCAGTAGTCTATTATATTGTGAGAATGATGCCTTAGATCATGCGACCACCAAAGCAGGTCACCATAATTAATTGGGTTGGATGATGAAGAAATACATTGAACCTGGTCAGTTTTCAACTAAGGTCTCATGCGTCAAGAGACAAAAATACACTTTACTTTTCCTATTAAATTTAAAATGAGATAAAATTGTTCAGCACTGACCTCTGACCTTGCAAAGCGTGTTGACAATTCTCTCAGCATTGGCCTCGGACAAGAAAGCGCTATCCAGGGTGCGCCCAACAGTCATCTCATCTTTCTTCACCCCTATCGACCTACGAGCAAGCTCTGCTACTGTACCTACACCAAGTCCGGCTGCCAGTCCACCGAACGAAATTATACGCTCCAAACGAGATGCAGGGACCTTTCTTTGTTTTGCAGACTCACTCAGCTGAAAAATGTTCATTTGGTCAGGTAAACATAGCTTTCGATCCACGATACAATCTCTTCACATTTGGATTTCTCATCTGCTCTATTAATTCATTAAGTACTGTAGGTTAATAGATTTTAGGTTATTATAAATAAAACTCAGCAAAATGCAGGCCCTACAAGTACCTAAAAATATAGTAAATGTAAATAAACAGAAGTATTTTTAATTTTTTCCATAAATTACTGTGATTAAAAACATTTTAATTTAATAGGTACTCAAAAGGATAGGTATTGTATGATATTCTTTCAAAAATATAATTAAATATTAGTAGAATAGATCTATTTCTATTCTTTTTTTCCTCACTCAACTATAAGTTACATTATAGGCCTATATTCTCAAGGAAACCTACCATTTGTTTACGTTTGGGTTTAGCTGTTACTTTAGGTTCTTTTTCTTTTTCATCTTCTTTATAATTTGAGGATGACAGTAGAGATTGAGAAGCAGATTTTCCAGAGGTATTGATGGTTTTTTTTGCAGCAGCCAAATCACCAGCAGGACTTTCAATACTAAATGGCGGTGTCATAACAGGAGTTGATAATTTGACCGACGACAAATTTTCCACAGTTAACTTTTCCCTGGACGGATTGGTAGTTTTGGAAGCTTCGCCTTCTGATTTGAGTTCATCTGGTGTAGTTTCATGCTCAATTTCTTTTTTTAAATAATTATTTTCAGAGTTATCTAATTTTATATCACTTAGATCTATAAATTTCGAAAGGGAAGATTCTGTTGGTCCTCTACTATCAGATGTGGCAGCTGTTGACCCTGAAACATTAATTAAGAAACAAGTCTCAGTAGCTTTGTTAGAAGTTTTAACCTGCTATCAACATTTTTAAAAAAACTACAAAACATTAATTTGTGATATGTCTTCAATGATTAAATTAAATTATACTGCATTTACATCGAGCCAACAAACTTTGAACAATATTCCATGGCAGGCATGTCCAACCCATGGCTTGCCAGCTCAAATCAAAATACTTCAGTATAACGTTACTTGTGTAATGTATGTATATGGTATATGTATTTGCTAAAATATAAATAATTATTTATTCATGTTTTTATTAAATTTGGGCATTAAGTCCTATATTATTATTATTATTATTATTATTATTAGCACCACGTTTTACTACCCGTTCGGGTTATACGCACAATTTAAGTTCTATAAATTTCATGTATGGTACCAGCCAATTCCTCAAAAATCTAGATGGCCCTCTGTCTGGGCACAGTTGGACATGCCATCTATATGAGTTACTTAGAGTACTGTTTTTTAGATACCTTCAGTGCCGTTTAGCTTACAACTGCTTATACAGGCAATTTGAAACTTACTCTAGTTTAAGAATACTAGAATAGGAAGAAATGGTAAAATCACAGTGAAAATCATAATGTTGAAAATCAACCTCAACGCATATAGTTGATATTTGAAATTGATTTTTAATTTACATGTCAGCCGACCCTACCGCGATTCTTAACACTGTTTGTTTTGAGTTTTAAACTATAAAGAAAAGATGTTTACAAAACAGATACTACTACTGTAGGTACCCACATGTTGCATACATAGCATACTGCCTCACTCCTTCAACAACCACCCAAGTTCTTTGAAATGTTTCCGATACAGTCTTTGAAAGTACAGTCTAGAAAAGAAACAGATATTAATGAAATGTGGAACTTACGAGATTAATAGTTTAGCATTTATTGCAATGGGGGCATAACTTACAAAACTATTCCTCTGAAAATGTATGGGAAAATATATTTTACAAACATACAGTAGGCCCTAATGGTATCTTAGAGTTAAGTTCCAAACATTTAATTGTGCTCTACTTACTCCACCTTCACTGGACGGTGTTTGAGCTGACAGCTCAGAAAAAAGAGTATTAATGACCTTGGCTATTCATAAGTGTGAGGGTGTTTATTGGTAGTGATTCCCAACCAGGGTTCCACGATAATTTGAAAAAGGTTGAGTTTTATTGGTTTGCCCATAATTTTTGGACAATGTGAAAATATGTTAAGAGAAATGGTGTATATGAAGAAGATGAAGAGTTCAAAAGTGTGCTGATAATAATGTTGAAAGTGAGGTTAGTAAGAATATTGATAAGCCAAGTTCAAGTACCGAGGGGCAATAGTTAGTAAATTATAGAAATGGGCGATAACTATTATTGAAATATTTTATTCAAAAGATGAGTTAGTTATTATTTACCAACCCTACTGGTTTACATAAATATTTTGTAATTTCCCCCTGTTGAAGCTAATATGTATTAGCCTGGTAGGGGTGCCCCAATATTTTACGGCTTCCTCTAAACAATAAAGGATGGGAATCCCTGGGTTAGGGTGATGGTTCAACTGGCTAACCTGCATGTCTTCAGTCAATCCTTTCTGTACAACTTGACTGACTTTATTCCTGGTCTCTTCAGCGAGGGTCTTTACACTCGAATTCTCCCAAGCTTGCTTGCATCGAGCCTCCTGAAGCCGAGTGCTGGCAGATACGACGCTCTGCAAGCCTCGAAGGACCATGCCGATATCTTGACTCCATTGACGAGACATCTGGGAAACACTTTACTTTGCCGACTAGAGGAAAAGTAGGGTTAATAGTCCCCGCCTCTTTGACTGGAGATTCAAGTTCAGTATTGTTACGATGAGCACATCTTTTCCTGGAAATATTTGTACAAACGCCTAAGATTACATCACAAATTTGATATCCTTCCTAATTATTAAGATGGAATTGTATATCTAAACTAGGGTGATAATACATCTCAATTAATCAGGGGTGTCCCATTTTGGGGACACAGAAATTTAACCCGATTTTTATTTTAGAAAATTGCCTCTTGTCCTGGTTTTTAATAGCAACATGTGAAAACATATTTTTTCTTAAAATCCAAGTATAACCTTCCAGTGGTGAATATAAGTGGAACAATGAATCATTTTAAATCTCAAAATTATATATAGCACACCCTTACACCTATTGAAAGAAGCGAGAACTGGCCCTTGAAAGGGCGCCGGACTTTTAGTTCAACATTTGTCACTCTTGTATCTTAACTAGAATTCTAGAAGAAATTGTTTGCATATTTTGTGTGTGGAGGGGGGAGGGGCTGGTGAGGGGATGAATGCATGACAGGTGTCCCACTTTTCTCTTACTAATCTAAACTAAACTAAACTAAAGAGTTTGGGTGGAGAATTTCAAGTTCTGTTTCTCCAGAGAAAGAAAAAAATTCTCTCGAATAGGTGTATATTGGTCTAGATTGAGTAAAGCGCCATTACTAGATACATTAAGATTCATAATTTTCCGTACCTATTCACAACAAGAGTGGTTTGACATTGTTCACAAAACCTTTACAACACAATCTAGTCCAAGGAGGTTAATTTTCAAGAAGGGTACATTAAGTTCTAAAATAAAATGCTACCGGTGTTATGGAGGTAAGCATAAAGATTTGGTTTTAATGTTATAAAGGTCAGGAAGACAGAAACAGGTCTAGTCATAATTATGAAAAAAAAAAATATTTTCTAAACCTAGTAGTTAACTTAAAGGAAAATAATATTTAAATAAAAAAAGGTAAGTAATGTTAGCAGAAAACTGTTAGTTTTTAATCAAGGTGTAAAATATTAGCAAAGTTTTGTTCAATAGTCTATAGAAACAATTTCATACTAACACATAACTTTATTTTATTGTTTAAATTTTGTTTACCTTATCTCAAACAGGATAAGGCCAACGTATAAGGGGAAAGGTCTACCCACATTTGAGGATCAAATTTAAAATAACTATAAATATTGCTTCAGTTCTTTATACAAGGTTATGAACTAATAATTATTAAATATTATGTAAAGATTTTGCCTTTAAAAAAATGAATCAGATTCAGATGCATGTAAAGTTATATAAAAAAATTAAAAACAAAAGCATAACGTCCAGCTTAACCAACTCAAGATGATTATTTTTAGATCTATGCTTGGTGGATTTATTTAATTGGTGAGAGAATAGATTAGAAAAAAACAATTTATTTACATGTAGGATACAATTTGTATCTAAAATTTTATTTTTCGCAGTGATGTACTACAAAATAAATCATTTTTAAATGTTTTAAAACTTTTTAATTTTTTATTTACAAAAATATTGATTTTTAATTTGACATATTATAAACATTAGACGTCACAGCCCCCACTGATCAGCTGTCTTGTGTTTTGACTTCGCAATCTTTCTCAGTGTATCTTTGCTGTATATTGACTATTGCCACCATCTAATATCTGGTCGCTACTAAATAAACTGGTTGAAACTTCTACACATAAAAAAGATAGTAACATTTTTTCAAGCAGACACATACATTATTTTGTATGTAGTCTAATTCTTAACTTAACACAAGCTAATGACGACCAGATTCTTTGTGTGCTAATTAAAAAACATTTATTTTATTTTACAGCTGGTGACGTAAAATATGGGTAGAATATTTCTTGATCACATTGGTGGTACAAGGCTATTTTCTTGTGCTTCTTGTGACACAATTTTGACAAACAGAAGTGAGCTTATAAGTACCAGATTTACTGGAGCCACAGGAAGAGCCTTCCTTTTCAACAGAGTGGTAAATCTAAATTACAGGTCAGTAATGGAAGGAATAATAATCAATCCTTTGACGAGTATGGGCTATCTCCGTTTTAAATGTACATAGGATATCATTTTGGGATTGAAATTACTATCGGCGTTTTTTCTTACATGTTTGAAAAAATCTATAAAAGATTATAATTCCTTAGGCCCAAGACAGAAATATATTTTATAAATATAAAAGAAGTAGACTTAAAACTTAACTTATTAATGTTATTCATATGTTGGCCTAACTAACATCTTAAATTAAGCAATAAGTGCATGGTAGAGACCGTCTATGCTTTATTTTGCGAAAATATATTTTTACCTTGTGGTGTTATTAATTACCTGGGATAAAAAAATGTCAGCCATTAAAATATTTTGATTGGTTAGTTAAATTATTTATTAATTTCTCACACTTGACAGCTTTTCAAAAATAACTAGTCTCTAAATATATTAATCCATTCAAAATGTTTGATGAAATTTAATTTTCATAGACTTGGAAGGTTTAGGTTGAGCTCGGTTGATTTTTTTTTAGTTATAAACACAGTGATTTTGCTATGGAAAAAGTAAACAAAAAGCTAGTTATTCAAAGTGTTGTTGCTGTAGACTTATCGGGTAGCGTCTCACAATGCTCATTGAAATAGGTGAGTCGAGCCAATTTTCTCTAATTTATTAGGCCTAGTTAAATAGAATTAATATATTGATTGATGGAGTTTTTTTGTGTGTAATACTGTGTGTTTTTTAAAAGACAGTGTACACTGTTTTTGAGGTAAAATACTAAAAAGCTACTGCTTTTGCATTGGTAATACTGGTATTCAAAAAAATATTTCAATATTTGATAAAAATAATATTAGGTCAAGTGCATATTATGTTTGGTGACATATACACGAGAACAAATGTCAAGGCATTTCAAGTTCTCCTAGACAACATGTTGGCCTAATTATCTGTCCCAGGCAAGTCATATAATCTTAAATATGGTGGATAAAAAAAGGGTTACTGTTTGAAACAGAGATTGAAGTTTGGAGATTTCTTATTTGAGAATGATTTCTGGATGAAGATCATAATTCATTTGGGAATTTACGAGGAATATAAAATGTAATGAAATCAGGGAGGACACTATTCAGATAAGGCTCAGCTGACTTGACAAATTGTATTGTTTTAACTCAAATTCAGCGGCAGCTCTTTGGTTGTTGCCAAACCTGAAGACTGTAAAGTGTTACCTTCTATGCATTATCATACATGGCTGCTAAAACCAATGCATCAACATTAACCTACCAAAGATAAGAGTTGAAAAGAGAAGTTGTGATTAATTTTTAAACTACAAGTCACGCTTTATTGTAAAATGTATACTTGGTTCTTACTTGCATTGTTAAAGTTGTTTTTTTGCATATAATAATTCTTTCTTTTGAATATTTTTTTATTGTTTCACATAGTACTCTATTTGACTCAATGAACTTTATTTTCAGATTCATTATTCTCATTTGTTTTTATGACTGATATACTGAAAACTTATATAATTAAGTATTTTATATTATCATACAATTAAATACCTACTTTATAATAGTATACCTGCTAAACCTATTTTCGTTTTCTAACTTAGTTTTACAACCCCATTTATTTTATTATTACATTTGTGTTTTTATAATCTGTTTCATGTTTTTTTTTATTGTGTCTTATATTCTAATTCTACAATTGTTCAACATAGGTATTTAAAGTAGTTTTAAATTCATATTATCTAGCCTAATTATTCTTTTTCTAGAACTCTTTGACCCAATAAACCACAACTTCTATTTTCAAGTTATCTTATCTTTAGCTCCTTACTTACCCATTTCTAGGATGTTTTCTAAAATGATATCTATCTTATTTTGTGGGTGTGTATGTGCATGCATGTGTGTGTGTGTGAGTGGGAAACCATTTATGAGAAAACGCCCTCAGTATACCTGACTGGGATCGAATCATGATGTTCTCGTCATCAGCAATATATTCTATTGAGAGAGTAGGGCCATGTGGACATTGAAGCGGATTGAATGGGTATTGAATTAAAGGGTACAGTCCAGGCAACAACTCAGTAGTCACTCATATATCAAAATTGAAACTTACATTAAAATTGAATTAAATGTGATACATTCAAATAATTTTCTCTTTTCCTCTAGTGAAGTTCAAGACCGGGTGATGCTGACCGGAAGACATATGGTTCGTGACGTCTCCTGTAAAAACTGTGACGCCAAACTCGGTTGGATCTACGAGTTTGCAACGGAGGAGAACCAGCGATACAAAGAAGGGCGGGTGATACTTGAACGAGCTCTCGTCACCGAGAGTGATGGGATTGACGAGCACATGGGTGATGATTGAACATACTGTAAACAAACCTGTGGGGGACAGACCATTTTTGACTTTGATAAATTATTCAGTAACTTTGTAAGGAAAAACTCTTACTATGGTTTGTCTTGGCATATGGTAGGTTTATATATTTTAATTAAAATCAACGAAGCTTTGAAACTTGTTGGTGCCACATTACCAGAGGTTTTCTCCGCATGACATGGTTCGGCACCATAGCACCAGTTGTTTCTTCTATGTTAAGTGTGTTGGTACCAATATACCAGAGGTTTACTCTACATTAAATGTGTTGGCACTTTATAACCAGGTGTTTCCTCTAAATAAAATGTGTTTGAAACATATTTGCAGTGTTTCTTATATATGTAAGGTGTTAGGAACATATTAGCAGATATTTTCTCTACTCGAAATGTGTTTGTACTATAGTCTATGCTAAATTTAAGGCGATCGCCCTGGGTCCCCCAGAAAGCCCCACAAGAAATAAAATATATACTAATTTTCTATTGTAAATAGCCCTCTTGTTTGTTTTTCTTTCATAAATTAAAGTGATAAAAAAATTACTATCTGTGACCATGAGCCAAGATTTTATGAAGGCTTTATGTAGCCTACTTTTTTTCTTTGTTAATTTTGAGTTTGCTTGAAATCAAACAGTTGCTTGGTTTTTATCTTTTCTTAGATACACTATGATGTAATTTGCATGGGTTTGTGGGGGCCCCAATTTATGTAAAACACAGACTATATAGTACCAGGGCACACACAGCACCAGATTTTTCCTCTACACGAAATGTGTTCTTTAGTACCAGGTGTTATCCCTACATGAAATGTGTTGGCGCTCAGAAGTTTCCTATACATTATTCCATATAGGAGAAACAAATTATTTTTGAGCTAAGATAGCTATTTATCTAATGCCACACTTGTTCGTGATTATATAATTTTAATTTTAGAACCGATTTCCTTGTGTGGTGTTGCATTTAAATTCATAAAAATTAGGTAAAGAAAGTTATCACATTGAAAAACATTTAAATAATCATTAATCATAACCAACAAAATTTGTTTTATTATTTGTCATTTGTAATGATAAACAGTAATATGTAGTGGTTCATATTTTATAATAAAGTGTGATCTGATTGATTTAAAATTTAATCATTTTGTTTTAGGGAAACACAATTTTTTATAATTTTGTGATATTTTAATATATTGATTGTATGGCGAATTGACTGTTTGAACTTGATAATTTGAAGTTTTTTTATGTATTAAATTTGAACTTATATTTTTACTACTGAGCTTAGTAGATATTAACACAATGTTAATTAGAACTTCACTCTTCAAGTGCACATAAAGTAGTTTTTTTCAACATAACTGTTATATGTATTTAAATAGATTGTTAAATATTAATCAAAATACTAATAAAATGGTTGGGTAAATATTCAAGAAAAGTTTCTCATAAAACTAGATCATTTAAAGATGCTACAATTATTAGTGGAAAATTTGAACATAAATTTGACTCTACTAAAATTTTGAACTTGAAATTTAAATACTGGTAATAAAAAAATTATAGACAACTTTTTACAAAGACGAAGCAAAATCTCTTTTTTTTTTAATGTTGATCAACCATCTTTGGAAGTACAGTCTCAGGCACAAATAACTTCACTTGCAATAAAGCACCTGTGAAAGCCATGATAAAGAACTAAAACCATATTACTCAATAATTGATGGTATAGGCAGTTTGGATTAAACCTGTTTTTCTGTGATCATGAAATAATGAGGACAAAAATACTTGATAATTATGTTTTGTTCTACTCATAAATTCGGAACAAATGAATTAGTTTCATTCAAAAAAGTTAAACACGTAGACATCTCTAAATAAAATTCTTTCTTCTTGTCTAACCACCATTAAAATACCAGGATGAACAAAAAAAAAATGTTCCTATACACTACTTGTCAAATATTTCAGTTTTGTTGTAAGTTGGTATAATTAAGCTGCTTAGTCTAGCAGTATTTAACTTACTACTCTAAAAATCTCAAGAAAACGTATAATTGTTTAAGTCAGTTTGAACTAGTTTAATTTGTATTGTCATAGTGAAAACTAAATAGTACAAAACAAACTATGAATGTATATTTTGTTAATACATAAAAAAATAAAGTTTTTTTAATTTTTATGATTTTTCCATTCTTGTGATTACTTTTTTCATTCAAATAAAATCCAAGTCCCCTCATTTTTTGATTCACATTCATTCACAATGGAATCACCTGATTATTTTTTATATAACTTTGGTCTTATCTTTTCAAGGTTTATAGTGCCCAGTTAAAATTTAAATATTTGACGCTTTAAAAATAACATAAAGAATGATTTTCTTAGGTTTAACAAATATGGCATATTAGCAATAAGTTTTCCGAACTATGAAAAGTCATTTTAAATTGGGATAAAATATTTACATCCATTACTGTTTCTAGACTGTGGCTTGGGTCAGTTTTTTATTCAAGCAATATATTTTCCGCTACCGGCTTGCTAGGCCTGTTGTAGCTTCATGCGCTTATAATCTAACTTAAGACTAGGACAGGCACAGCATCCAGTTCCCGGCTATTAATTGATCATCGCGAAAGGGTAAACCCCCATTTCATCAATGATACATTTTTCAGCTATGCCGAGAAGTGAACCTGGGACTATTAGCTCGGTAGACAAACACGCTACCAACTGATCTAAGGTGTTGGATTGTAATAATTTGTTTTAATAAAAATAAACTTTATCCAAACTTTTTTAAACTTTAATAAAACTGCCAAACTTAAAAAAAACCATGTCTCTCAAGGCACGTGTACTTCTTTGCATTTAATTATAATTATAGGATAAGGGAGGAAAAATGTGGAGGAAATCTACCCAACTGAGATTCAAACCTCCAACCTCTTTGTCACCGGTAGACTAGATAAGTTTTGCATTTAGTCCACCTAACCAATTTAAAATCTCTTTATGGTGTTTATAAAGCAACAAAATTAGTATGCTTCTACTAAAGGTGTAGTACTCAAAACTCCATGGCTTCAGCCCACAATTGAGCTGTACAGTCCCAAGCGGCCACTGTCTGTTGACGAAGATAGTGCCGACTTTTTCGGTTATAGGATGTCATGTGGTCAGCACAACAAACCCTCTGGACATTAATTGCAGTTTTCTAGACCTGAACTACCTTTTCATTTAAGTAGCTCTTCATTTATCTTCACTAAGCCAATTTGACCTTGTTCCTGACCCACTGCTTCATAAAAAACAATCTAGAAACGCCGGTGATCAAACCTGGGAACTTTATTTAACTACTAGACAACAGAGTTTGTCAAAAGATGTATTACAAAACACAATTAAAATCTATATTGGATTCATAAGTTTTTCTGACAATGATTATTTAAACTATTAAAGAGTTCTGCTCCTCTAAGCTAGTATTTTCTTCTGCAGAGGTCTAAAGCAGCATCCAACCAGTCGAAAGGGCTCTGTGGGAAGGTTGGTTCACAATAAACAAAATATCAAACAGTCACCAGTGCATGTAAATACAAACATATCCCACTTGAAGATTTAGGGAAGTGAACAAATTACTAGCCATTTACGCTAGATTTAACTGCAACTTTCAAACCACTTCTATTAACATTTATTGTACAAGGTATTTAATGTGCACTTTCTAAACAGACTGATTAAATCAGCACATGACTTATAAACTAGCTTAAATGCCGAATAGACACAAACATCCAGTCCCCGGCCGTAAAGTTCCATATACACTTCCACATATTATTTCTTCATAGTGGTGCAAAGCTATTCAAGACTATTTGGCTATAAAATTGAGGTACAGACCAATTTTTAGAAAATACAAACACATATTTTTAACCAAAGTTGATAATCTTTTACTGTATTAATAGCGCTATTTTATAAATATTACTATATATCAAAAGTGGCACAATGAATGAAAGTAGATCTAGTAACTTTTCTAGCTGTTCTAAGAAAATTTGACTATGAAATATTAATCTGTTACTTTCTGAAATTAACTACAAATAATAAAAATAATAATAATTTAAATGGTATGAAGGGGTCAAAAGATAAAGGAGTTTTTTTTATCAAACAGTTTAATAAGTATAGTAAAAACACCAAGTCAATTATTATTGTGTATTTGTTATAAATCGAATAAACACAAATACATTTTACAATGATTGTACTTTTAAACAATATTTTGTACTTCTAAACATGATATCGGCAAATTGAAAAAAATCGACAATTCTCTAGATGAGATGATCACTTTTCTTCAGTTATTAAATACAGATTAGCGTTCATCTTTGCTATGGCACATCACTGAACAGTTTTTAACCTGTTAGGAACTTGTATTATTGCACAAGAAATATTACAAATAAACACAACATCAGGACAGACTTACGTAACTTAAACCACCTTTTACTGATGTAATTTCAGGACGATACTCTCCATGTATGTGGTGATCAGGGAAAGGGGGAGTACACAACTGATTTAATTTCACAATAGAGGTTATAAAATTACAAACACAATCTAATTTGACCATGTCTACCACCACACAGATAACTTAAGGAAGTTATTACAGCTCAAAACAGACTTTGTATCTTGGTATGGTTTTGTATAATATTCTTTAGAAACCAGTGAGTGGAACCTTATCAACACATAAATTTTTTTTTTTTTAAACATTAGACTATTCCCAATTTTGCTATTCTCAAGTGAAGAACCCTGGAAGTCACTTTGTCAACATTCCAAGCATAATTTTGTATCGATTCTCTCGTTAATCGGTTGTTATATGAGATTCCGAATTTTAAATGTAAATATATATTTTCTATTTGCTTTGCAGCCTCTAATATGCTTTTTTTTTTAAACAAAAAGCACAAGAGTATCAAACTATTTGCAGGAATCTCTTATATCTTTACCTCTGCTTCACTACTTCATTGCTTGATTGTGTTAATCTCTATATAGAAGTTGATAGGATAAAAATGTAACAAGCATTGCATACATATTCAAAACGTGTGAAAGATAGTAACCAAGTATAATCAGGAAAGTGCCTAAAATCTTTGCTTCACAGAACATTTAAAATACATTTTTTGGAAATTTCTTGAGGTGATTGTAATAGATTTTTATCAGAGATAAAAGTGCGTAGGTGTCTTCAAATGAATGATAAAAGTGACATGACCCAATAAAAAAGTGATCCTACACAAGAATGACAAATTGACAAGAATGTGTTTACATATTTGTAAAACTATCAAATAGGCCAATTATGGTCAACATTCAACTTGAAATTTAAAAAAGCTTTACAAAATATTTGTTTTAAGTTTTTATAAATTGAAAATTGAAATTATTGAAGGCAAATTGTGTTTTAAAATTTTCTTTTGAAAGTAGCTTGCTTCATCTATAAATGTGTATTTCTTTATGTATGCCAACTCGACAAACATTTGTCTTTTATTTTATCATGTAAAAAATTTGCTGCTCTGCATTTTGTTTATATAAATGCTAAAATATTAAGTTATGCTCGATTTATTGTCAATAATATTCCACTTTAAAAAAAATCATAGCTGAAATTAACTTTAAAAAATTAAAACTTAAAGTAAAAACAAAAATACAATCACTTTTAAAAATTAATTATTTAATAAAACCTTTTGTTTGAAAATTTTAAGTTATAGGTGGTGGTTGTTTTGTTTTTCAAAGGAAAGGAAGGGGTGAGAAAGATAAGAGCCCTGTTATGGTTTGATTTTGTAACATCTCTTGCATTTTACAGACAAAACCATCATTTCATTAAGTTCTCTCTTAAGACAGGTTGTTTCTACAAAAGTTATGATTGTTTGTTTTGAAATATTTCTTATTGTTTAGTACACTAATATTACAAACTATCATGGACAATTTTTTCAGTCATCAAACTACTTATTTAAGTACAACATACTATTTTTAAGACCTTTCAAAATAGAACAGTACAATTCATTTATCTTAACCAAACAATAGAAGTCTTTTGAAAAATGATACAACCAAAAGGTAAAATAAAAACTATATTAATACTTTCTCATAAAAAAATATTTAAGCTTATTCTTTTAAATTGACACACAACACTTTTGAGTAGATATTTATATAATCCCTTAAAATAATATTAAATAGGCAAAAGTTTTATTCTTTTTTTGAATGACCTGGTTAATCCATTTCTATCTTGTCAATCTGGTGTGAGGGGATTATATAAGTACCACCTAAAATGTATTCAGCACAGACAAAACAATCCCAAAAACAAATTATATATTAACTAGAATACCGCGAAAAATTATTTGATCAACATTTTAATTTGTTGGTGTTATTTCGATGTTTTTAAGGCTGAAAGAACTTAAACTTTTCAAGTCTGGAAGGTTGGTTATACTATTTCAACACAGTCCACATTATAGGTTCGATAAGATTCAATTTTACTAGGGGATTTGCAAAAATTAAAATATATATATATATATTAGAATTTTTGCAAGTCCCTTAGTAAATATATATATA
>CABFOW010000543.1:59475-127534 GCA_902141385.1 Timema californicum | reverse complement strand
AGGGGGTAGCGGCTAAAATAAATAGAATATTCCTCCACTACAAACATAGTTTAATTTTCTTCCCAAGTTGATATTAACAGTTAATGAATATCCATCATGAGCATAGCGGCATTAGTTGAGAAATTTTTTAAATGAAGAGTAGAAGTTGTCATTAAATTACAAGACATCCTTGACAGATATTCAAGAAATTGTGAAGTCACCATGTGAAGAAAATTATATTATGTGTTTGTACTGGAGCAATATTTTATTTATTTTGACCAAAATTATGTTTTGCCATGAAAACCATAAAAACACTTGCATTTTCTCGTTTACCCTTCCATCCCACGTTAAGCTTTTATTTTACAATAAAATTATTAATTTCATGGCAAAGAGGCAAAATATATATTTTTCGTCTTAAAAGGGACATTGTGTCAAGATTATAGTGAATTAGTATGATAAGGTAAAAAAATAAACATAATTATCCACAGTATTGATTAGTCTTAAGAGCTTGCTTTAAGACAATTTTTTTGCCAAAATAAATGATTGAAGGAAATGTGTTTTTAATCAAAGTTATATGGTAATTATTCTTACTATTAAAAACTATAGTAACAGAATCATCTCCCGAGATATTGAACCAATGTTTCAAGTTAGAGTTTTGTTTTTGTGCACGGCATTTTACTTTCCATTCAGGCCATCTTAAAATTTACATTCATGGGGTAAGGATGATGACGGTATAAATTAGAGGAAATGTAACTACATTTACATGAAGAATGATAAATTCACCATACTTTTTTTTATGGCTGATTCACCACTCGAGGCTATTGGTAACAGGTTTTAAACCCCGCAACCATTTATGTGGATAAGTTAATGTAAATAGTAGCATTGGGTCAAATCCACTATTTTACATATTCAAATTTTGAAACAATTCAAATATTGAATCTTAATCTCAAATCCAAATCATGGAAATGACTCTGAACATAAAAGGAAATTTAAATATAATATTATTATTATTAGCACCGGGTTATACGCACTTACGCTAATGTGTAATGGTAGGGTGATTGTGAGATGAAATGGAGGACCTACAGTTTAACGTGGAATTGTTTGGTAATCAGATAAATCTGTGCCGGGACCGGGGATTGAACCCCGGACCCCCAGCACAGAAGTCCGACACCTTACCCCTAAGCCACCAGGTCACCTTTAAATATAATAGAATAGTATAAAATAGAAATGGTAACTAAATGGTAACATTCTTTCTTATAATCCATTCACTATAACATTCATAAATTTATTTAAGTGTTAAATTACTGGTCTGGGGTATGGTTGTGAAGTTTATCCTATAAGGTTTTGAGCCACTAATAAGCAGTATTAAAACTCTAAAACAAATTTCACTTGAAAGATTGAAAAAAACATTTTTAAAAATATTTGTGTCTCAAGCCCAAGTTTCTTGTAATTCTCTAATCTCAAATATCCTTAAGAATCTGAGAGGTAAACAGGGTTTAAAATAATTACTTATGAAAAGTGGAACTTTTCTTGTTTAATACTGTCACCTTGCTGAAACCTGAAATTATTTTACTGCTCTACAAAAGATTAGGCCCTTAAGTTGTTTTCTGAACAAGCACACATCTACAGCTAGTATTCAAAACATTATGTGGTCACTACGGCACAAGAAAACAAAACTACCAACTAATTTAAAGACACAGTTTTGGTAAGAATTAGTACACTTAGAGATAAATAAGAGTCAATTTCATATTCATGTCGAAAAATGTAACCAAGGAAACCATGGTTACCTTTTAAATATGTAAAGGATTATAGGTGGTTAATTATTTGTTAATTTCAGTGAAAAATAAACTTTTAAATCAAACAATCTATTCAAATATTAAGTCCAAGCAAAATATATAAACAGAACATGTAATGATTTTGAGGCAACCGCCTTAAGAATCTTGAATATTTATTTTTTATTTGAATGCAAGTAATAAAAATTATTAGAAATTACTATTAATTGACTATATAAAACAAAAAATATTGCTGTTGACTTTTTTACTAGGGAGAAGGACGTGTGAATCTTCAAGAACTCCAACTTTACTTCAAATATTTGTCAGCTCCAAAAGTCCTTGAAGTAAATTTATTTTTTGCAAAAAATAAAGTATTGCCATTATGCACATTTCAACCATTTGTACTAATTGAATTAACGTCAACGGGGAACCTTGAATGGTGGAATAACATTAGAATAACATATCAGAAAATATTAAATTTGTTTTCATAGAAAAAAATATATATAAAATAACAGCTTCTAAAATGTTCTACAAGAGACCTCGGTAATCTGAGGGTAAAGTGCTCGCTTTGGGATTCAATGCTTGTGGGTACAAAACCCAGCCGGGGTTGACAGATTTTTCTTAAGTGATAGTACAACTTCCTTCGAAGTGGAAGTAAACCCGTCAGTCCCATGTTGAATGTGGCATGTAAAAATACCGTTCCCGGCAAAATTGGTAGCCCCTATTGAGCTTGCTCATAGAAAATTCAGTTTGGAAGGTAATTGGGAGTCACTACACTTCCTGAACTCTAATAGTACATGGGACTTCTACCAGATGGTGCAGGCAGCACTATCCAGCCAAAGGGCTGAGTGCCAGATGGATAGAAAGTGCATCAAATCAAACTTCAGGTTGTTGACTAAAGAAGATTTTCTTTAAAAATAGATTGAATATAATTTAATGAAAATTTGTTAGATATTACCCAGTCATTTAAAATTACCTACGTTGACAGCATATGTCATAGTAACCGCTTGATTTATCAACTTAACATAATTAAAATGTTTTAATAATAAAAGTTTTTGAAATTATATTTGGTGTTTAAAATAATATAAAAATATACACAATTAAACCAAACCTATTTGATTCAGAATTGGACATTGCACACCCTCGATACATACCGTGCTTTTTTTTTAATATATATATATATATTTTAGCTAACAGCTAGCTACAAAGTTTTTAAACATCAAAGTCTTTTGCTTAGTAATAATATGACACACATACACACTGGACATTATTAGCAATGCAATAAATTACAAACAGTAAAATTTCACAAAATTGATATTCATTGTATGAAGTTATGTATGTAAAATATACAGATATAAGAAAATTGGTTTCTTCTAGTCTATAAAGAGCAAAGCAAGGATAAAATTTTGCTCAAGCGAAAGTGTTTTATCACAGAGAATAAATCGACAGGTTTAGCTTCTCATAAAAAATGATGCATTGGAAGTTCAAAAGGGAGCAATGTAAACATTAGCTTCTAAATGATGGAGATAACTGAAAGAAAAGAAAAAATCTCAATAATTTAGTGCACAATAAATGTAAACAATATCTGTATTTCTTAAAATAAGAGTTTGTGAAGTTTTTGCTTCACTTACAGTAGTTAACTTTGACTAAAATGTGAACAAAATCTGCGTGTAAAACTATATAGTATCACAAAAAAAAACTTTTATTTACCATTCTATTCAAGTTCAAGTATTACCTAAGCATACTAGGGAGCTCTGCTTATTTTTGCGGACAAAAGAAGATGGGGATCAGTATAATGCTTACGTAAGACATAGAAGGGCACAAATGTCGCAATGACCCGGCCACCCCAAATGGACACATAATAGTTAAAAGTGTTGAGATGTGAATTAAAGGGCCTTGGTCAGCAGATTAAAAAGAGTTTATAGAGTTTTTTTATACCTACATTAAGCCATGTATCACTAATAATACTTTTATTAAATAATTTCAATAAAATGAAAATGAAAATTTTAAATGTCTATAGTAATGTTATAGCTTTTTTTAAAAATTTTACTTGTTTATTGCAATAAATTTATATTAATTTTACAATTGTGTTTATTGTAAATTATTTCACACCAATAATTTACACCTATACCTTAATAATTATGAAATGCATAAAATATAATAGTTATTCCTTTGAGAAAAATATTTTAAAAAAATTGACAAATATAACCTAAGAAAGAGGTGAGGAAGGGAGTTTGGGTGAATGCTTATATTTTGCTTATAATGCAATCATATCAAAATGGCCAAAAATATGCTTAAACAATAGTTGAATGTTCCTTTAGCTCAATGTGGATTTTTAATCAAAATTAGTTCATCTTATTCTCTATGAAAAAAAAAAAAACTTGTTTAGCATTTCGTCTTACTACTCATTCTGTTTACATGCTTATGTACTAAATATACTCTAATGGTTTTTAAGGATGATGAAGGTAATATTTATAGGAAGTGTGCCCGCATTTTCATGGAGGGAGAGTGGAAAGTAATTTTGGGAAAAAAACTCAATACAGCCAACCGAGATTTGAACCTTAATCTCCCCATCATTGGCAGTCTAGTCTACCACAAGAGTAGCACCTTAAACCAGACGACCTACAAAGCCGGAAGCAAAAAATTGTTGTACATAACTAATCATAATATATATACTTTGAATTCCCTGAAAAGTTAGGTGTCTACTGTTTCAAGAGTTTAGGAGTACTCCTTGGTTCAAAAATGGTGATTATAAAAAATATACTTACTTTGGATTGTGTTGCTGTACCTTAGCTCTGAGTATATTGGGTCCTAACAATGTCCCAAGCTGGTTTAGACACTGACTGGCCGCACTAGATGTTAGTGAATTCTCACACTCCTGAAACAAATATTTCAACTCACCGGTTGTTTACACAGATAGAAAAAAAAAAGGTGTAAATAAAATTTAGAAAAAACAAAAGTAAAATATAAATTAAGAGAAACAAAATAAAGATGTTAATTTAAATTCAAGTTATGATGTTATTTAATGATGGGGTAGGGGTAGGGTGGGGGATGAGAAGCTATGGTTGAAGAATAATTCAAGTCGCTTGAGACAAAATATAAATTAGAGTTTGTTAAGCTTTTTAAAAATGTTATTGAAAAAAAAGGAGTGAAGAGGAAAGTCAATAAATGCCCATAGATATAATAAATTAAGCATTTTCCAAACATTTACTCTAATGCTTTAGATTTAAAAAAAATTATAAGTCCAAAGTCACCTACTTCGATCCTAAGAAATACCAAAATGAATTTAGTATTTAATTTTGGGTTTGTTATGCTACCCAAATATTTAAATTTCGAAGGGGCTGTTCCATAAAACCAAAATTTACAAAGAACTCACTCGTAAATTTTTAAATTGTAGCTTTGTGAAGTCAAATTAAAATATATATACACACACACACACCAGTATATAAACAAGTTCAGTAACTAGGTTTAGAATCTAATAAAAAGAGGGCAGCAGGGGAGTTCTATAGATGTGTAAGAGACTTGCCATGAAGAATACAAGTGCCCTTGAAGTGTAAGGTAGTGCTGTATAGAATGTAGTTTGTACCCATAGTCACATATGCAGCAGAAACAAAGACATTGAAGTTATCAGGGAAAGAATGGGAGTACATGAGAAAGTAAGACTGAGAAGGTACGGGCATGTAATGAGGATGGAGAACGAGAGGATGCCAAAGAAAATGATGGAAATGAAGTAGGAAAAAGACTACAAGAGAGGCCAAGAAAAAGATGGGTGGAACAGATAACAAAAAGTGTGTAGGTGATAGGAGAAGAATGAAAGGGATTTTAGGAGAAAGAATGGTTAAAGAGTAGAGGAAGATTAAGGCATTTTACTAAAGTGACCTTGCCACAGGCTGGAAACAGTTGATGAAGATAATGATATTAGTTCAGTATACTCACCAAGCCATAAAAAATTGCATCGAAAAATTCTTCTACCACAGACTTGAAAGTTTTTTTGCCAATCCCTTTGGCTATGACAGGCAGCTGCTTGCAAACAGTCTCAATGAATACAAGGTGATGTGTGTAATGACGGTGATGACAGGCCTCCGCCACTAGGGGCAAGGTGTTGAACACCGTGCGAGACATTTCGGGGATCTGAGACAGCTCCGATAATAGGTACACACATCTAGACACAACATAACACAATCATGTTAAAACAAACAGGGTCATTTATATGTGTCAGCAGACAATGGAATGTTTGCTCGTTAAGTGAACATTTTGAGAGGGTAAAATAACTTTTTAAATGTTTGGTTCAGTATATACACACAATACCGACTGAGCAAAGATGTCTGACATACAACAAAATGATTGTCACCTGAATAAAATTAAAGGGATCAGTAAAATTATTTATTCTCACCCATCAGCCATTTCCCAAAATTGTGAAGGTCTTCTAAACTTATGATCTGAGCCACCTCTCCCCATTTTCGGTGCTAGGGAACCACATGAGTACATCTAAAACACAGAAAATGGAAATTAAATAGGGCAAAATAAAATGATGCCAATAGTATTATACAATATAAGAGCATTAAGTTGTAGTTTTTAAGTGTCTTACCACATTATCTGAATGAAGTTCAGGATCGTTGTCCCTGATCTTCTTAACGATGCCAAAATTTGCCTGTCCCTTGTCGAGGTCTCTGTATTTGTCAGAATCTTGGGGTTGGTTTCTGACATTTTTCAGACCTTGGGTCACTCTCTCCATCAGCACGGCAAGCGATTCTTGCCCGTACGCTCGCACCACGTTTGCCAGAGCCACCGCAGCACCCTGCCTCACCGTAGGTATTGGATCTTCCAAGTTGCCGAAGAATAGTGGGTATAAAAATGTCATAGACTCGTGTGATTCATCAGGAAAACATAAGATAAAGTGACCACAAGCCACGCAAGCAGCTGAAAGTGAGAATTAAAAATAGTTAAGTTAATTGAAAAATGTAATTATTTAAGACTTTATTTTCTTAGCACCTCGTCTTACTACCCATTCAGGTTAAATGTCTGTGTATCAATTAAGGCAATGAGTTAGGGATGAAGAAGGTTGAATTTAGAGTAGGTGTCTGCATTTGTGTGAGGAGAGAGTGGGAAACTATTTAGGAAAAAACACTTAGTACAACCAACCAAGATCAAACTATGATCTCCCCGTCATCTACAGTCTAGTTTATGGTGAGAGTAGCATCTTAGAACATGCGGCCACCAAAAAGGGTAATTGAAGTATTTAAATATATTTTATATTACCCAAGCCCACCCTTAAAGTTCTTAGCCAAATTATGTACCCTTTGCTAACCCAAAAAGGTTGAAAGCTTGCCTCGAACGTTTCCACTACGGCAAAGCTTATAAGATAGGGCCATAGTGTAACTCGCCAAGGAAAGACTGCTACCTTTCAGGGTGAATGGGTGTGTACATGAAAATGTCCCTCTAAATGTTATGTGTGAACCAACCATCTCGGACAGGCCAGCTTTCATCTCTGAAGCACACAAGCAATGTGTGCAGGAGCTTTCCAACATACGGGCGTACAGAGTGTGCTTGAATCTTGGATGCCAATTCCGCAATACATGCGCACGCCGCCTCCCTCACTGCATGGTTGTCAGACTCTGTGGCGAGGATGTAGTAATCCACCGTCTGGGATATGTACTTTTGTACCAAGTCTTTGCCGTAAGTGCCTGTAACCTGACGCCATGTCTCTTGAGAGTAGATACGAACCCCCTCGGCAACATAATACCTGAGACAACATGAGACAACATCATGAACAGTAAACAAAGTGTGAAAACATCAGTTTTTAAGTGACTTCAGAAGGGTGATCAATGTTTGACCTTCTTGTCAGGAGACTACATAGTCGTTTCAATATTTGCCTTCCTTGTAAGATAGCTATGGAATTTAAAAAAAAGTGATTGCGGCAAAACCATTTTATGTATTTAGAATCCGTTTTCACAATCAGAAATTAATGTGTCTTGTGTAAAACATTTCATTAAAGTAAGGTCAAACTTGCCGACTAGTTGCTGTGAAAGAAACGTGAAGATTGGGCGACACCAGAACGTCTAGCAATGTTATTTATATGAAAGACCCAAGATCACTCCCCTTTGCGATCAAGTCACTGTCGCTAGGCTGTAGTTGTGTAGTATGGACACTATAGTATATTATAACAAGGCAGTTTGTGATAGCACCCTGCTCACAAGTAGGACCCTAGCCTTAGAATTCGATTAGCTAAATGAAATAAAAATCTAGGCCTATCTACAAATCCCGAACCTCGAATATGATTTTAAGAAAACATGCTAGGCTTAAAGGAGATTGATTAACTTTTCCATATTGGTACGATTTTTCGGATATTTTAACTTCAATTTTAATCAGATGAATTCATAAGTTACTTTATAAAATGGTAATAAAACTTACATTTTTGTTTAAAAAAATTATAATTTGGATCTTCACTTATTCGGCTTCTATGTATGTCATTCACATTCAATAAAATGGCAAACCAATGTTCTGGGGTCTGGTCGTTGAGGCAAATAACTTATTAGCAGCAAATTGGTCCTTCAAAAAATATTTCTAGTTTGAAATTTATGAAAATATGCATACTTTGGAGTTGGAATGAACTAAGTGGTAGAAAACTTAAGTTTTGTAAATAAAATATCATCCATTTAAAGTAGCCCCATGGCTTCATTGGTGCTGACTGACAGCTCACAGCTGACTTCTGACAGTCAACATTTAGGTGTATACCTAAAGTTTGACTGTCAAAAGTGACAGCTGCTAAACATGAGTTTTTGCAGATCATTTGGTTCGACGTAGGGAAACATAATTTGGTCCGGTAAGTTTTCAAAGCCGTCAGAAGTCAGCTGTGAGCTAACAGTCAGCACCAAAGAAGCCATGGGGCTACTGTATGTTCAATTACTACCATTAGTAGCAGTTATATACATTCCAAATTAATATACAGTTGAAAAATCTGAAGTAATTATAGATTGTGATAGTATATTGATTTATAAAATAAGAATGAAACATTACATACAAATGTGCAGTAAGTGAATACAGTGCTCCAAATTATATAATAAAGTTCAAGCATAAAGTTACAAAAGACATTAAAATTTAAATTTCGCTTCAAACAGAAAAAATGAACTTCGGAGGCCCTTAGTGACAATTGTAGCTAAAATAATTGCCAAGATATTTTGAGTTGTTACACTAACCTATTGAGACACATTTGAGGAAGCAGTTCTGGGAAAAAAACTTCTCGGGCCTTGTCATCGGGGAGCGACATAAGGAACTTCCTAGCTGCCACCGACGCAGCCAGACGAACCTTGAACCAAAACAACAAACTTTTTTTTAACAATTGTTAACACCAACTTGATTATGGGTGCCAGAATAATGTTTGATTAGTAATTATTTTTTAGCACCGGGTCTTACTAACTGTTTGCATTATACACTTATGTACTATGTTTATAGAATTCAATGTAGATTATTATTTAGAATAAAGATAATAAGAAAGATATGTAATGTGATAATAAACTTTAATGGATGATCAAAGAAGATTAATTGAAATGGGAATTGTCAATTTAACATTACTTAACAGTTGTATTAAAACTAATGTTGAATGTAAATTATTATATAGAAAGAGACATTAAATAGAAATAAGTTTTAAAAAATGTCAACAATTAACATATAAGATAACAAACATTAAAAAACACATTAAAATGTGAGTCATTAGACAATTGAACATGTATTACATTAAAATTATATGGTTTAACCAGACTATATCTAAAGATTGTTCATGACTGGAATGATGTTAAATTTTTAAGATATACAATTGAAGCAGTAAATAGAATAAGTTGAATAGGAAAATTGACAATATTGAAATTAAAATTTTTTTAAGGTTATATTATTGAATTCTATTCTCTTATCTGTAGTCAAAAGGAGCAAGGGACTACAGATAAGAAAATAGAATTCAATAATATAACCTTAAAAAAAATTTAATTTCAATATTGTCAATTTTCCAATTCAACTTATTCTATTTACTGCTTCAATTGTATATCTTAAAAATTTAACATCATTCCAGTCATGAACAATCTTTAGATATAGTCTGGTTAAACCATATAATTTTAATGTAATACATGTTCAATTGTCTAATTACTCACATTTTAATGTGTTTTTTAATGTTTGTTATCTTATATGTTAATTGTTGACATTTTTTTAAACTTATTTCTATTTAATGTCTCTTTCTATATAATAATTTACATTCAACATTAGTTTTAATACAACTGTTAAGTAATGTTAAACTGACAATTCCCATTTCAATTAATCTTCTTTGATCATCCATTAAAGTTTATTATCACATTACATATCTTTCTTATTATCTTTATTCTAAATAATAATTTACATTGAATTCTATAAACATTGTATATCTGCTTCCTTATTACCATTTCATCATGTTTTTTAAGAAACTTATGTACTAATTATGTTAATATGTTAAGGATGAGGAATGTTGTATTTGAGAGGGAGTATACCCTAATTTGTGTGGAGGGAGCATGAAAAGCCATTGAGTGAACATTTGAGTACACGTGACTGGGATTCAAACCCTGAACTTGGCATCATCGGTAGTCTGGTTTATTGTGAGAGTGACATCCTAGACCATGCGACTGCTGAATCTCAAAATCATAATTTAAAAAGTGTGTATCACGTATACTTAAACCAAAAATAACCTTAACTCTTTGTATGCCCTTACTCTACCTTTGGTAGTCTTGGCAACGACTGAACGATTTATCATAATGTATGATGCAGTTACCTGGCTCCAGTTGTCGGCCAATCCTGTCGCCAGGTGTCTGCTAAACTCGTGTCCGTATGCAAAAATAGGATTAACTGCCCCGACGCTGTCTCTCCCTTCGTCATCTGTCAAAATACACCAAGGTTTAAGATGAGGATAGTTTAGAAGAACTGCCCCTGCATTAGCATGGAGAGATAAGTAAAATAATAAGGATAAATAACATTTGGACAAAAAAAAATCAAGAGAATGTGAGCACTGGACAGAAATTCAAACTTTGAGCTTCCTGTCATTGGCAGTTCAGTCTATTGCAAGGTTGATGCCTCTGATTGTGTGACCACCAGTGCAGGTTCTATTGGTGAATGAAAATGCTCTTATTACATGAGCCTTTTTTTTAATCGCCATTTTGAGAGATTTATTGATTAATAATATGAGTCTATTTAAGCTACACCTTGCCCCCACTCGTACATACAGTTTAGAGACTTGCACAATGCACAGTATATAATAGCTGAGTAAGCTGCAAGCATGTGAAATAGAATTTTTAAGAAACATCCTACAGAAGACACAGAGAAATAAAGTAAGGAACAAGGACCTGAGAGAGGAGTTAGTATAGTGAAGGAATCAACGGAGGAGAGGTTAAGGTAATTAAGAATCAGATAGTTCGGCCATGTGAAAAGAATGAAAAACACAAGAACATCACGTTTATACTTAGAGAGAGAGATAGGGAAGCAGGAGACCAAATGGATGACCCAGAACGAGGTGGGTGGACAAGATAAAGGAAGATGTAGAGAAGAAAGGTTTCTGGACAGACAGCGTTCATTCGAGAGAGCTTGTTCGCAAACACTCTATCCGGCAAACGGTTGGTGTTCCATGATGATGAAGATAGGTATTGATTAAACTATAACCTTAGCAAAATTAACTAGTTAAATTTCAGTTTATTAATTGAAATAAGACCTAAGAAAAAAAAATACATTTAAGACATAAGTAAAAAAAGAAAAGTATATTTACTTATATTTTTCAAAAATAAATACTTGCCATGGCTCGTGTTCCCACAGCTAACTAGTGCAGAACAAACATAGTAGCCCGTTTCCCTCACAAAACGATTTGTATGTGTCAAAGTTTGAAAGATGAGAGAGAGTAGATCTTCTTCGACGAATGGTTGGAAATTAGTTCCGCAGCCTTCTATCATTGCCTGCAGACATTTCATACTTGTTTCAAGATTCTTCCAGCCAGCGGTGTCATGGAAAAGCTGGGCTACATCCGCACTGTAACGCTGAACATTAGAATATATTTTAATTCTATATGATCAAGTGTGCATGAAGGTTTGTGTTTGAAATTTTTTTTAAAATATAAATGTGTTTTGAGTAAATTTAGCTTTGATTTCCCAATTATATTTCAAAATTTAATTCAGTAGGCCCCTACCAGTATAATGAGTTGTGTAAGCTAGTATTTTTCTTTTACTACCCCAACTTACTACCTGCTCAGGTTATACGCATAAATGATTATTACTCTAAAGGGGTAGGAATAAGGTAGGAAATATTTTAGAGGTGATCTTCTCATTTGTGTGAAAGGAGAGTGGGAAACCATTTAGGTAAAACCACCCTCAGTAGAGCCGACCAGGATTCAAACCCTGATATCCCCGTCATCTGACGTCAAACACTAGTGTGACGCATTAGACCGTTTGACCATTATGATCGGTCAGTAGGTACTTAATGGAAATCAAGGGAAAATTTATGAAGCAAATTTAACTCTACAAGTTTGTGGAGTCAAAATATAAGAATTCAATTTGTATTTTAATATACAGTAGTGTCTTAGAAACTCTACTTAATATGTACCATGATGGTGTCGAGTTATTGAAATGTCAAGTTTTACGAATGAACTTGCCTAAGATGCATGTTTACTATGTCGTGTTTACTAAACAAGGACGAATCACAGTAGCCTACAGTATTGAATATTATAGGTACAGTTGTACTGTACTATAATATTGTACAGTACAGTAACAGTAATATACATACAGTACAATATATTACGTGTGTAATATACAGAAATTCAATACAGTATTGTACATAGTTATCATATTGTATTGATTCAAATCACATGTTACTTAATTGAAAAACTAGCACACACAGCACTTGTAAAAACACCACAGCACGACTGTTAAAGTCCGTTCACCGTAGGAATTGTTTTCTGAAATGCCTTTTTCCCTACCAGAAATCTATTATATAGAGGATATTGGTAGTAAAAAAGACCTTCCAGAGAGTAATTCCTACCGTGAATGGAATATACACTCGAGTTATACAAACAAACTGAGGTTATACAGTTGAATCACTTTGGATTGTGAAGACTGGCGCCAACAACTGTGTGCATGTGCGCTTGTCGAGTTATCGAGTGTCAAGTTTCTGAGCCTCTACTATACATTCATACTTTAATACAGGCAAGGCTGAGGGTTCAATTGAGGAGTCAAAGTTAACTGACTAAAATCCTACCTAGCCTATCTAAAGTAATATTAGTTTTAAAACAAAACGCAGCCTATGTTTTTCATCCCTACAGCATGTACTGAGCTTCTTTACTAGCACACAGTTGAGTCAGTCCTTATAGACACTGTTTGAATATGGTACCTTAGGAAATTTCCCAATAGCATTGGCTTTTGATACAACAAATAAGTTCACACAAACCACAAAGACAATTAGGCCTAACCACCTTCCGTCCTAATCCCTCACCTAAATAATAGTCAGATACAATTTAAATACATTATCCCATGAGAATAAAATCATAGGTTTATAAATGATAAGAAATGAGCATACTTGGTAACAATAGATTTAATATTAATTAAAAGTTTGCCTTTTTTTTGTGTGTGGGTAGAATTTAATAAACTATTAGAATTAAAATAATTAAGATTTAAATATATCAGCATATGGCTGCAGTAAAATGAATTGTTAAGACTGAAATCAAGTGGGTTGCTATAACAAACCTTTTGGGATGAAGTCGCTAACTTTTCCATAAGTTTTTCAGTCTCAATTTGTTCTTGTTTGGCACCACTGTTTTCAGTGGCTTGTCTTTCTAAATTATTCTGAACCAGATGAAGAATGTGGTCTTTACACTGAAGATACACTTGTGTTCCTATTTTTGCACAGAGCACTCCAAGAACATCACCTTTAAATAAATATCAAACTTAATCACAGAAACAAAATAGTATGGAAGCAATTTTTGAATTTACTTTGTGAGTAAGAACTTAACTTATTTTGAGGTTAGGAATTTAACTAAAGACTAAGTTTATAAAGAAGTTCTGACAACAAATTACTATGGTAGCCTACCGATAGGTAGGGCTGAAATACTTAAAGCAATTATATTTTATTTATTTTGTATTTTAAGTACGGTGTAAGCCTAACTTAAAATACCTGGACTTAAATGCCCAGTGTGGTATAATGGCAGTGGTTAATGAACCACATAGTCCTTCCCTGCTAAAAGCTCTATTTAAACTACATCTATAAATCTAATCTCTTACAAGGTAAGCAAATCCTGTGCATGTAGCTCAAAAACTACAACTCCATACTTAATCCATCCTAGCTTACTTTCTTCACACTTCCTTGTCTTTGGATATGCCCTTTGCATCAACAACACCCATACACTGAGTCATACATGCTCTTTTATTCTTAAAACTCTTAATGTTTATTTTTTTTCTCACTTGAATGACTTAGTAGTCTCAATCATAACTTATAAGCTCTGTGGCCTTAAGGAACAGTTTGCCGTGACCTGACAATCAAAAAGTGAAGAATTCCACCCTCGGCTCAAGAACATTTAGACTTTCTTTTTCTAAAAAAAAGGTAGTTTTTAAAATTATTTTAATAACCATTGTTATAGTAAATATTGGACACAAACCAAGTCAGTCCTCTATATAGTAAGACTATTTCATTCAGTTTTTGGAAAATATTTGCCCGACTCACCTATTTCACCGGAGACTGGTATCGCAAAATAAGAATTTGAATGGATTAATAAATTTAGAGACTAGACCTAGTTATTTCCACGCGAATTTGTTAAGGGTGTATCTTGTGGCAAGAAGTGGTACCAAGAGTGTGTGAATCTGAGTGAGTCATTTTTCACAATTTTAAAATAAATTATTTAAGGACTAACTATAACTATGATATAACACAATATTTTAATGGGTGACTTTTGTTTGTGTTTATGTAATTAAGGCGAGAGTTTTTTTTTTTTTGTAAAAATATTGTTGCTCAAAAGAAAGTAGAAACGTTCTCTACCCCAAATCTTACCTGCAGCTAAACGAACTCTAACTTCGACATCAGTTAACAACCTTTCTGAAATTTCCATAATTTGACTAATAAAATGCAGCTCTTGATCATTCTCTCTATCAAGATATGGTATCAGTGATTTAGCTCCCAAAAGACAACCATGCTTAGTTTCCCAGGGACTTTCAGTGTCACTTATCAATAGCAGGAGATTTATTTGAAATTGGATCCTATCTGATTTACTCCAATTAGGTAGATGTTTCTGAAGTTCACCAACACCTTTATCTCTTTCCAGTTTTAGTGAATTGCAAAGTAAGTGTAATAATTCTGAAGTCATTTTAAAAATGTGAATGGCTAAATCAAAATTACTTTTAAAACTTTCAAAAAATTTCACAAAAACATTTAAAGCTTATTAAGTAGGCAATAATAATTGGCCTACAAAAATATATGAAAAAATTAATTGAAAGTACTTATTCAGATTTTCTGGTGAACATAATGATTAGAAAAAAATTCTTTATATTTCATTAACTAAAAAAATCCATTTACACAACACTTTTGAATATACAAAAACTGTCAAGTGTCAATAACAAATAAAAGTATAATATTCACTGCCCTATTGAGCTTTATGAGTGATCTGCTACGGATTCTAGAATGAACTAATCTAGCTGTGTGGGTTGTGTTTTCGTAATGGATGATTTTAAATTAGTTTAATTTTCTCCGCTACGCATCTCTTCTATAAATGTTACTACCTGGCATCCACTAAAAAACAAAAAATCAGTTATCTCTTGCTCTAGAAAATGTTATTTTAGAGTTATAATAAATATTTTAAGATTCAGTGGTTCCATTCAATTCTTTTCTTTGTTTTTGTAAAAGCATCAATGTTAATATAGCTATGTCTAATGTGTAGACAAATGTGTGATTAGAAACATCGAAATACCTCAAGACTAGTTTTTACTAAATTTTACTAGCAGGTTAAAATAAATATATATTATATTTTTAAAATTTCATTGTTGCATTTTTAAATGTATTTTAGACATGAGAAATAAAATGGAATTGTATCTTTTAGAGAAATCGACTATTCACTGCAAACAATGATCGATAATGTTGAGTTTTATGAAAAGGTGATGAAAAAACACCTTTTTAATACTTTCAATTTTCTTTATAAAGGGGCCGGGAACAAACTTCATTTTTTATCATCTCAATGTCACTGGTGATCCAGTCTAACATGAAAATAGCAAGCTAGACCATGCAACCACCGACTACTTTGAATCTCATTTTTATAGGATGATGCTTCTACTACTTCTTCTTCTTGTTTCGGCCAGCTATGAACCACGTTATTTCAATTGATTTCCTCCTTGGGTCTAAGCTTTTGAACAGTATTCACGCATTCGTTTTCGGTGAGCGTCCTTTCTTTCTTCAGTCCACGTCTTGTCTGTTTTCAACTTGGGCTTTTCCTGGAGACCCTGGAATGCTCTAAGTTTCTTCTTAAAAGGATCACCTTTCTGGATGCATTCACCTATGATCCATATATATATATATATATTGCAGATCCTTTTATACCTCAGTGAGCCAAGCTCCCTTGGTTTTCTTACTTAGAAAGTAAGAAAAGATCCGGTTTGTCAATCTCTCCGTACTAATTCGGATCATATGACCATATGCCAATCCTCCTTTTTACGAATCATGTCCATGCGATGATGCTTTTTATTATCATTAAACTGAACTGAATTCTACAATTTCCGCTGGATAGTCTAAAACATATTTTTTATCTTTAAATACACTTCTTTTTAAGATCACAAATATAGTCTGCTAAAAAAAAGTTGTTTGAAAACACAGATGTTCAAAAAATTATTGTGGGAAAAGCTTACAACCAAGTACCCTTAAAACTTAGATTGTATTATTTTCTGAAATTTGTATATCCTAACATTTTCCAAAGGATAAAATTTTCTTGTATTCAACTAAAATTGGTAAATTTTGTTCAATCAATTCAAGATTTTAGGTTAAGCCTAATTGATAAGGGAAATGTTTTTATTATTACTATTATCCTACAGATACAAGCATACCACACTCATTCTCACTCTAGAGATGGAACAGAAAGACCAGATATTTTCTGCCACGAGTACAGCTGCTATGGGGACGTGAACAACCAGTGAGTGAACTTGCTTCGACGATAAGAGAGCAAAAAAGGATTAAAGTACTTTTATAACTATTTGTAACAGACGACACGAATACAACCATAATTATTAACTAGATGTCATCGTTCTTGCCCCCCCCCCTTTTTTTACCTGAAATGGCAATAAAAAGAGAATCAACTGCCCTATTACAATTTTTTCTTAATACTCATAAATAATCAAAGTTCCTTTTTTTTTTAAGTATTTCCTAAAATATACCATTGTTAAAGAAGTAAAATATGTGTTTGCTCTGGTTATTAAGACAGTCATGTTGTGATCAATAGCAAATATTTTATTTTCAAGAATGAAAAATCTAGCTGTGATTTTTCAATAATCACCATTTAATTTTTATTTATTTATTAAATTAGTTTTATGCAAAAAAAAAACAACTATCTGTCAACTTTTAATACAGAAGTATAAATTTTATTTAGTAAAATCCAAACATTTAATTTCTACAAATTAGAGTCCATAGTAATAGCTAATTGATTAACTTTAAAACTAGTGCTGTCAGTAAACACCTGGACTAACATTTTAATAATTTGAGGTGCCCCAGGGTTCCCCGTGTATGGTCTCTTTTGAATGTATAGGAATTGAACTGTATCCTAAGTGTCCACTGGCCACGTTTTGGCAGAACATCCTCCCCCTCCCTCTTTGAACCCTATTTTACTGATTGTCATGTTTGTGACAGCTTACCCACCAATTGCAGCCCCGAAATATATGGGTCTAGCCTACTCATCTCTACCAATTTAGCCCGGGATCCCGATGAGATGATATCTCGAACCACAAGTAAATACAGTCAAGAACTAACTGGAGGTAAATTAAACAAATTTGGAGAGTAATAACGTAGTATTTTATATGCAAACATTAAACTTATTTAGTTGATGGGGAAAATTTGAGAGGAATCGATAACCATTTCCTCTGTGGGCGTTTTTTTTTCGGGAAAATGAAACATTCGATTTTTTTTATTGCAATCTTTTTCCTCGCTTCTCCTCTTCAGAGTTTGCCCCATATAAATAAATTTATTGTTGATACCTAAAACACTCCATCATTGGTCTCCAACTATTCTAAATAACCTTCATTTGGTCCTGGGATAGTTGCACTTAAGGTAGACAACATCTCCTCTCATTGGGACACCTAGGCGGGTGGAGCTGTGTATGCCAGCCCCAGATTTTGGGAAGATAACAAACGAATAAACACAGCTGACCTTGACCGTTGGTGAATCGTGTGGTAAAGAGCATGTTGGGTGGGGGCTAGAGATTGTCACGCCACCCTACTCCTGACAAAACGTGGCCACTGGATACTTTTGATACAATTTTCTACCAATCCACATAAAGCATCCACTACACTACTACTGAACCTTCTGTTTCATAAATTAACCCGCTTTTATAAGTATCAGCAATACAAATAATTAAACTAAACAAGTCACTGTCACATCAACTGTGTAGGTAATTGCCATATAACTCCAAATTCCAGAATACTTTAAAACCATGAAACACAACAAAGCCCAACTATTGTGCTACTTTGAGTGTACGTGGAACACCCGGACAACTGGACAATGTAGAGCTAGATTATTTAAAAATAATTAAGATATCCTTTTTTGTTCATATTGAAGGCGCACTTTACACTGGTGATTCACTATTGTGCGATCCTGTGCTCCTGATAAAACCTTTTCTTGTAGGTATAAATTTCTCGCTAATTCTTCGAGAGGTTGGCCGTAACACATACTCACTCATACGTGGGTCAAACTTTCCCCAATTTGTAACAATGACTCTCGCCAATTTAACACGACTAGAATAAGTAACCGCTGGCAGATAACACTGTTTTGAACACAAGCCCGAGACCAAAATCGCTTTGTAATGACACAAGAAATCTCAATTACCGTAAACAATAAAATCCCACGGGAACTGAATATCCGGTGGGAATGAAACCAACAGCGAGAATTCTCAACCGCTTTGCCAATGGGTTGCGGGAAAGTTATCAAACATCCTTTGAACTTCCTTAACCTTTATTAAGTTTCGTGAAAGCTTTCATAGATAGTATTCATATAGGCTCAGAAACAGAGAGGCTTTTTCCCAACACTTTCACAAGCAAGACATAAAAGTCCTTTACAGTTGTCAAATTATGCTTAAAAACGACTTTTAACCTAAATTACTAGCGCCAATTTGGAACAAATTGATTTGTTCTCTTTTAACCCTTAAGAAACTACACTAAATTATAAGGGATATTGATGGTTCCAAGAAATCTTATAGAGAACCTTAATATCATAATAAGTTTCAACCAAATAGGTAAAACAATTTCTTTCCTCACTCGTTTAACAAACACACAAACATCTGGCATTGTGAGAATCACCTTTTTGGTTTGTGAAACGTATACATCCAACAACATCTAGATTTATATATTTTTTTTTACGATCACAACACTTTCTCTCTGTTGGGAGTTGCGAGAAGGTAAAAAAGGTGCTACCACCACTGATGCTATTTATATTAATTAGATTCAATTTATTATATTTAATTTATCTATCTACTAATTTAAAGTGCTATTCTGAGATTTTTCTCAAGTAGAGGATATATTTTAGAGCCCTAATAAACTATTTCGTAGGCTGCGTTCCATGATTTTAGAATTTAGATTTCTAAGCAGTGCTTAGTAATGACGTCATAATGTCAGTGTTTTTGTTGACTGAAAATGTTTAAAGAGGACTGGTATTTAAATAAATGTTAGGCCTATACAGGCAGTACGTGTGTTGTGCCCGCTGTATTAGGTATGCATCACTTTATTTTGCTTTTAACGTCAAGGTTCTTTAGTATACATTGCATTTATGTAATATCTTTGTAACTATTCTTGTGTCTTCATTTTCAGTATAGAGCAACACTACTCATTCACAGTTTACTTTGTATATCATTTACTATAATACGATGAACGTTTAGCCATATTTTGTGGGGTCTAAATAATTATATATATATACTAGACAGTTATTTTGGCTCTGAATATGAACTATTGTTTGCTATTATATCTTAATTAAATCGATTTTATAAACTTACTTTTAATTCGTTCACAATACATCAGAGGCCATGTTGAAAATCTTATATGTGAGGACATAAGTGACATATCACAACGATAACGCCCCCTTTGCCTGGCAGGCGTTTTAGTACCATTTGTATTAAAAGAAAATATTAAAAAAATAATTGTTAGGTCCCACATAGAATTTATAACTTCTAATTATATTTACAAAAAGGTTGGCAAACCTACACGTTTAATATCGATGACAGGACTGGTTGGGTTGGGTTTCACTTTAGCTGACAGGATGTACCCCCTGGCCCCATTCATGTTTTTATATCCTTCAGACTAATGTATTTACTTAAAATGTTGGCTTATGTTTTGTTAGTGAACCTCTTATTTTAAATTATCTGAACTTAATTATAATCTTGTTTTTATTACCTGCAACAGTTTAGATACTATTTTTTACTTAAATTCACTTTTCAATGATTTCTATGAGTCACTGACATTCACCAACATTCTTGTTTCAATTTCCATATTTATTTCAAAGGAACTTTCTCATTATTTATGTTTTTTACATTATATAAATATATAAAATGTTTATTGATAAAATGTATTCATCAATATTATCACACATATTTCAAAATTATCTTATCTGTAACATTGTACTGATACTGCTGTGTCTATTATGTTTTGTGTAATTTTTCTTTACTTTTATTTCATGATAAAATATTCATAATATCTTTCAAATCTTTTAAAATTTAAATTCATGTAAAATTTCGATTATTTTAAATCCATAGTCCTATAAGTGAGCTTTAGCTCTTTGGATTGTGTAATTAAATATTAAATAATAATAATTAATAATAATAAAAGTTTATTGTTAATAGAGTGTATTGAAATCCAACAATACTCTTGTAGATATATTTAAGCTATAAAGGCTCAACTACAATCTATCAAACTTGTAATATTGTCTGACAACAATAGCACATGCAGTTTTATATTGGAATTGTTGGACTCGCTTGTCTGAAGCAGATTAACGTTGTTCATTGCTTGCGATTATATAGCCAAGTTGACTTGTATTCGTCCAATCGGAGACAAATATAGGTGCACTACTTTATTCGACTAAAGCACTTTTGCCTAGTTATTTGATCAAGGATAATTAATACTTAGCACTACATCTTACAACCCGTTCGGGCCATACCCTAATCAAGGATAACACTTTGTGAATATATTCAGGGTCTAATAAATGGTATTGCATTTTAAATTTTCTAATAATAATAATAATAATAATAATAATAATACTAACCTAGATATAACGTTTTTTAAATGTAAATTTTATTCTATTTAATTCTTATACTAACCTATGTGAACTCAAAAATACCTTTGATCATGGAGTCATATTGGTTGAAATTAGCTCTCCAAACAATTTATTGTAGCGAATTCTCATTAAAGTAGAAAACAAACGTGCATCACAGCTTGTGATTGACATTGACATATGCACGTCTGACAAGCCAATGTAAATGATTGTAGACTAGTCATTAGTTAAACTTATTGATACTAAACCTTGTACCAACAATTAATTTAGTGTAAAAAAGTAGTTGAGGCTAATAAAAAATCAGATTTTCTTAGTTAAAAACTTTTTTTACTCTGCTATAAGCTACAATGTTAGCTCATGCAAATAGGGATGTATTCACAAATTATTGTCAAGGGGAACTCAAACTAAAAAAAAACTTTTTTTTTCTAGGACATTCAAGGCTTCTGGGTATGAGTATTGTTGGAAGTAAGAGTAAAGAGAGTCTCTTTATTGTTTTCAATGACTCAACACAAGTTAGGTACGACAACAATTGCACAAATCCATAGTTTGAATATTGGCTTATTGTTGTTGAACATATTCATAATTTTATCATTGACTCAGTAGAGGGGAGGGGGTTGGTGCCTCCACATCATCTTTCCCCCCCTCCCTTATTTATCTCTGGTAGGTCCCCTTGCACGCTAATATCTTGGACCTTTATTTCTGATTTTATGAAATCAAACTGAGCACTCACATAATACAGGATGGTTCATAGAGAACTGAAAGATTTGAATATTTAATAAGTAATTTACTATCGCACTCAAAACCACATTAAATATGTATATTTGTGATCAGTAAACTCAGGAGTTATTTTTAACCATACACCTGTTTCATTTCTTTAGAATTGTGTACAAAAATAGCCACAGTCCATGAAAAACAACTTAAAGATAGGATATTAAATCTGGCATTACTTTGCTTAGCATTTCCTCAGGAATGGTTTCAATTTTCTCATAGGTGTCTTATCTTTAAGTTCTCCATGAAACAATTTATGGTAGATTTATACTGTGAACGAGCTGTTCAAGAAATTTCCTCAAATTGAGGGATGAGTCGCCTATGGAACATTTCACATAGTACCTTTATTCTTCATGCCATGAGACTAGTACTCATCTTATTGAAATAATAATTATCTCTTCAATGATTTCCATTTCTCCAAGTTGGGGCTGAATAACAGTTTGCTGTAACTGTAAGAAAAATGTACCAAGTATGGTGAATAAGGAAATAGTCCACTATACTGTGACTTTGAGAGATTGAAGAGACCACCGGCATGAAAATGAGCTTTGTAACTCAAGAGCACTTAAGTTGTCAAACTCTGGTTTTGTTCAATACAAAGTAAGAACCTATCTTTCAAACTCTTGATACAAACCTCACGTACAGGACTACCAACTCCATGTAATGTTGTTCAGAGTGTAATAGTATATTATGCACCCACACTCCGCTCTCTTCAGTGGTTTAATGATCTAATGTGTCACTCTTGCAATAGATTGGACTGCTGACGGTGTGGAGATCGAAGTTTAAATCACGGCCAAATCTTTCGGGGGCTGTTTTTCCTAAATTGTTTGATTCACTCTTCCGCCACACAACTGTGGCATCTCTTCTTCTTAATTACCTAAATATTTCTCATCCCTAACACATTAGGTAGCATAATTTGTACATATGTGTACAACCCGAACAGGCAGTAAGATTCATGGACAAAAATAAAGATAGGCCTACCACCTCTCTGGACTATTTGCATGTTTACACTGGATTAAGCGCGAGGAAGGTATAATTGATCAAAAAAATATAGGTGGGTACATGACATATTAAGGGGAAAGGGGAAAACCATTTAGAAAAAACATCAGTACACTAAGCCGAAATTTAACCCCAATCTCCCCATCATTGGCAAATAAAAAATCATTACTTTTACTAATAGTTAAAAAAAAAGTAATTATCTAGGTTTTTTTTCCTACTACCCATTTGGGTTGTATGCCTATATACTAAATACTTATGGTTTTAGGGTTTTGGAAGGTCATATTCAAAGGAAATGTACCTGCAATTGTGTAAAGGAATAGTGAAAAAACTACCCTCACACACCCGATCGAGATTCGAACCTCGATCTTCTTGTCATCGGCAGTCTAGTCTACTGTGAGAGTGACGCTTTAGATCATGTGGCCGCTGAAACGGGTATTGTCTAAGTTAAATAGTGTATTTACCTCTAGGCTGAGAATATAACTTTTCAAATATTTGTTTATAGCCCCATTCTATTACGCTGTAGAAAAGTGTAGATGCACTTAAGGTCAGTTTCATATTCATACCTCAAGTGTGGTGTTACATTAAATACAAGATGACACCTACCTAGGCCAAAATGGACTAGGCCAGTTTCATATTAGAAAATGGCCCATTCCATTCGAGTCTAAGTAGTTGTTGTATCTTATTTAGTGTAGCACCACACTTAAGACTTAGGGCCAGTTTCATAGTCAAATTTAGTACGCCTCAAGTGCTGCGCTACACTAAGCTCATGACGACACCTACCTAAACCAGAATGGAATGGGCCGGTTTCCTATGCGAGAACGGCCCATTCCATTCGAGTTTAGGTAGGTGTTGTCATGTACTTAGTGTAGCGCTGCACTAGAGGCGTACTAAACTTGACTATGAAACTGGCCCATAGAGTCTGACCATTAAACTGGCCCTTGCCAGTTTTAATTGGATAGAAAACTCGCAACACACGTACACCTGCCAGCACTTGACTTTTACACCATGAATACATATCATTAAAACCTAAATGCATTTTAAAAATGATTTCATTTATTTAAGTGAAATAATAGCTATCACTCTCCAAAGTTCATTTAAAAATTTTCTGTGTCGCTTACTCAGTTATAGCTCCAAACAATGTACATACTATTCTTTAACAACATACAAAGAGTACATTTTAATCCAATTTGGATTCAAGTCATTGCATTATAGTTTATGAAGCTCAAAGAGCTTGATCATGTTTGTGGTGGGCCAAATATCGGTTTCTAGGCAAGTCTTTGAATAAAATTCACGCATACAGTAATTGCTCTGGATATAAAAAATTAAAGTCTAAATTATTTACACTTTGCAGCGATTGATCTCATTCTTGGACGATATTAAATTTTATTAGTTCAGCATTACATCATCTAGAGCAGTGGTATTCAACTAGGGGTGCTCAAATACATCTTAGAGGGTACATAAAATATAATATAGGCCTATATGTACTGGGTGTTCATTTGGAAACTTTCCACTAAAATATCTCAAAAACAATGCAGTGCAGAAAAAAAATGTTTTAAACAAAAGCTTGGTTTTGAGGGGAAAGTAGGGTGGTAAGGATGGTATGACCTTGGGTGACATTAAGGTCACTATAAAAAAAATGAGACTCGCTATTTTTTATTACATATTCCTGTAGATCACGTGGTGCTGGTGACTTAGAAACTTGTGAGGTTCATTTTTAATTATAGTACTTTAAAAAGCTTAAAACCACCATTTTGAAAATGGCACAAGGTTGTCTACAGGAATATGTAATAAAAAATAGGAGTCTCATTTTAAAGAAATCACAATGACCTTGATGTCACCTTAGCAATGCCACCCAAGTTCATACCAGCCTTACCACCTTACTTCCCCCTCAGAACCAAACCACTTTTGTTTAACACTTTTTTTTTCCTCCAATGTGTTTTTGAGATATTTTGGTGGGAAGTTTTCCAAATGAACATCCAGTATGTATATAATATATATAAATTATTTCATGGTACACACAGCATTATCAGGACCAGATTTAGGGTTAAGGACATGCAATCTGGGACGCCCGATTTTATTTTAGATGTAGATTACAAAATATTTATAACTTACATTATACACAAACAAAGAAAAGGTCTAGAATATCAAATGTCATTTCACTTGCATTCATCCTGCTCTTCATACACCTTTCTTCTTTTAAAACTGATCGCTGTTGGTTAGGATCTAGCAAAATTGTACCTATTTGCGTGGTGTGGAGAGTAGGAAACCACTCAAGGAGAAAAAAACCACCCTCAGTGCTGTTGGCTGGAATTCGAACTATGACCTCTTTGTAACCTGCGATTCACCCTATTGTGAGAGCGATGACTAATGTCTAGACCTTGTGACCACTGTTGTGTACTATAGTTTACGCCAGAACTGAACTAAAGGTTCGATTCCCAGCATGGTCGAATATCATACTGCTGATAAAGATGAATTATCAAGCGGGAATTCGGGTCATGTAGTTGGTTCTTAAATCAAGTTGGTTTGTAAGTTCGGTCTGTTCAGATAGTTCATGTTAAGGTGGGAGTGTAAAAGACATGAGTTAAGCACAATGGTTTTACAGTTTTCATCGCAGCAAATTTTATTGGTCAAAATAAATCAAATATTCTTCCAGAAGAAACAAAGAGCATAATTTTATTCATATGGTTTTATCAACATTTGTTGAATATCTGCTATGAGCATTGCGGCATTAGATGACAATCTTTTTAAATGAAGAGAAAAAGTTGTAATTAAATTCTAGTACACCCTTAACAGATATTCAACATCTGTTGATATCACCCTGTGAAGAAAATTGAACTCTTATGTTTCTACTGAAGCAATGTTTTATTTCTTTTGGTCAAAAAACTGTTTTGATATAATAAAACTGCAAAAATACTGACCCTTTGAACTTTTATCCCATCCTTTGCTCTCCCACCTTAAATACCATCTTATAGCAGAGCACAGTATGTAGAATTACACTAATGTGTTAAGGAAGATGAGAGTTGAATACAAGTAGATGAACCCGCATTTACTTGGAGAAAGAGTTAAAAACTATCTAAGCAAAACCACCCCCAGTACCTGGATTCGAAAGAACCTCGATCTTTGTCATCAACAGTTCAGTCTATTGTGAGAGTGACGCCTTAGATCATTCGATCACCGAAACGGGTAAAAAATGAAAAAAAAAGTCTCATCTGTTTTGCCCTGAGTCGGTGATCGAACCCCTCGTGTCTCCCAAGTGAGTCTGGCGCACCAACTGACGTTGTGCCTGTGTTTGCGAGAAAGGAATATATGTGGCTCTCTTTATCTCGCGTTCCGGTTCAACGGTTCGTTAGATTGTAACGGGAGTTTGCTCTTCTCAGGGCGTTGTTGTGACAGTGGCGTGGAAACCTTATTTGTTTAAATGGGGAGGCGTGGGAATATTTTTACTGATAAACTAAAACATATTCAATTTATAATTTTCGTTTACAAAATAAAAATTGTGTTTGGACAATAACAGTTCATCATTATTATCTAAATTCCCCTCCACTGGATACAAACACGTCTCCACGCATTTCTGTCACGCCACTGTATCTTCTCCCCCCAGTGGATCTCATTTGGTTAGGTCTCTTTTCACTTGTTACACCCAAACATCTCTTGGCCCCCCCTCCCCCCGTGTTCTTAAGTCGGTAATGCGAGAAAAGTCCAGTGTTCTTGCAGTTTTTAAGGCAAAACAATTTTTTGGCTAAACAATCAAATATTGCTCAAGTACAAACAGAGAATTTAATTTTCATCTCATGGTGATATCAACAGTTGTTGAATATCTGTCATGAGCGTAGCGGCGTTAGATGATAAACTTTTTAAACTATTAGAAAAAGTTGTCATTAAATTCTAGGACACCATCGACAGATATTCATAAACTTTTATCACCACGAGATGAATAATAAATTCTATGTTTGTACTTGAGCAATATTTGATTTATTTTGGCAAAAAAATAAAAATGTTTTGCCATAAAACACTGGATTCTCGTACTCTTCCATCCCACTTTAAAGATTCCATCCTCATAATTTGACCAAATCACATCAAGTTCAATAATTACACTTTGTTACACTTGTTATTCTTAAGAGTACATTGCTCGATAGAAAATCATTCCGACTGGGTGACCTGGTGGTCTAGGAGTAAGGTGTCAGACTTCTATGCTGGCGGCCGGGGTTCGATCCTCGGTCTCGGCACAGATTTATCTGATTACCAAACCCTTCCTTCACCTCTGACAAGACATCTTGTGAATGTGGGGAATGCCAGGCCTCCACCGTGGTTCGGATTCCACGTTAAACTGTAGGTCCTCCATTTCATCTCACAATCACCCTACCATTACACATTAGAGTAAGTGCGTATAACCCGAACGGGTAGTAAGACGCGGTGCTAATAATAATAACATTCCGACTGCTTGAGTTGGGCTGTTTGTGGTCTCTCCTAGTCCATGGGTTAGGATGTAAAGAAGGTATGTTTTACAGTGTTTACTATTATATATAATATATATCTTTTTAGGAGGGAGGGGGCTCTCGCCCAATAGATGTTGGCGACCGCAAATGTAGGATGGACTAAGTAACCAAACTATAACAGTGCTCACCAAAATATAATAGCTCGTCTATTTAATCCAACACAGTAACAGTACAGTTCCATCTGTACCACATAAAGCCCTCCACAGTCGAAGGTGGCTCCGTTATTCGATAGCTTGTGATCTTAATCGGCCGCGCATACGTCAGATGTACAGTAGCCCCATAGCTTCTTTGGTGCTGACTGACAGCTAAAAGCTTTGAAAAGTTACCAAACCAAATTATGTATCTCTACGCCGAACCTTGTAATCTGAAAAAACATGTGTCTAGCAGCTGTCACTTCTGACGGTCAAAATTTAAGTACATACCTAAATGTTGACTGTCAGAAGTCAGCTGTGAGCTGTCAGTCAGCACCAAAGAAGCCACGGGGCTACTGTAACTATCTGACTCAGCCTTAAAATATGAGTGAATAAATTACCCTAAGCACGGGACGACCCTTGGATAGCTAATTGGTAAGAGCATTGGCATACTACCCAGTTAGTTAAGGTCTTGGTTTCGATTACCGTATCCAGGTGTCATTTTTTTATTTTGACGAATACAACTGTTTAAGTTTGCAGCCGCTTTTATCCTGCTACTAATCTCTTGCGTAATTTGTGTTGTCCTATTTGAGAACACACCGCCAAGATAATTTAAATTTGTTTACATTTTCAATGTCATTGTTTCCCAATTTTAGTTTGATTCCTTCATTTTTTTTCTGAGTTATTATATTTAAAATTTATTATTGATTTTTCTCTTAGCAAGGTGTCACATTTTTAAGTTTTTGATAAGCTTCTTATCTTGTTGGGATGTTTATTTCAGGAGATTGTGTGAGTATGTAAACTGTTAAATCTTGTTGTTAATTACAAGCTATGACAGGTGACAAAGTTGAATGAGTCGTATAGTCTTGTGGTACAAAATATGGCCCACCACATAAAATGGGACATAAAATTTGTGACAGACCTAGACGCGCGCTGACGTGACTACAGTTCAAGTTTTATAGGAAGGGCTAATATCTAGAAAAAATTACTAGATCTTCTTTTGTGTATTCATACGTCAGTCGTCGGCAGCTGATAACAAAAAAGTTGTTTCTTTCGACACCGATCCGATACCAGAGTGCGAGTACTTATATCAGTAAAAGTATCGGGGGGAAAATTACCAGCATCGAAAGAAAAATATCGATATTAGTAAAGTATCAATATTTTCTTCACATCCCTTCTTACGCGCTACTCTCGCAGTAGACTAGATTACTGATGACTGGAAGATCGAGGTTCGAATCTCAGTCGGGTGTACCGAGGGTGTTTTTTCCAATATGGTTTTCCACTATCCCTCAACGCAAATGCAGATACATGTCATATGAATATAACCTTCATAATCCTTAAAAGCGTTAGCATAATTAGTGCATAAGCATGTAACCAAAACCGCTCTTAAACCTATAAGAACTAATCTACGTAGATTCGCTTGAAAAACTAACTCTGAAATGACAAAAATATGACATCACTCAATGGTCTGGTTACCTAGGCTGAAGCCATGTTTCTAATATTTCTACTGGTTCCACTCCTTCATAATCACCATCATCACGTCATTTCATTGCTGGTATGACGTTTAGACAACCGCTAAGGTATAAACTGGGCAACGTTCTGTTCCTTAATAGTGGCTACATACACGGTGACTGAACTAGGTACTTTTAAAAAAAGACAGCAGTGTCTGAAGAAGGGAGATTTCTTCACTCAGCCCCATATAACCTCTTCAGACCCGGATTGTAGGCGCCATAGTCCCACACAGGCGCACAAGTCTGTCCGAGTCGCCTGGCTTTGCACGCGACTTCTTGGAAGGACCTCTAATAAAAAGCCCCCGGTTTGGAGGTTGAGGGACATCGCCAAACTCCTACCTTCGAGGCCAATAGTTGGTAGTGTTAAGGTTTATATGGCAGTAGTTGATGTTTCATTAAACAAACCACGTGGGCCAGGCCAGACGTTCCTCTCCCGGGACTAACGATTTGGAAAATAACTTCAAAATCTGTAGGAGACACTCGAGTGAAGTTCCTAAAACTACTGACGTATTAGAGTATGTTTTGTCAGAAGCTTATTTATATAGTATGAACCATTTTAAAGCACTGTACGACTTCACATTATTCTTGAACCGATCATAACTTTGTACAAAGCACAAGCCATAGCAGCATCTTCGGCCGACATCTTGTACTCGTCTGAACTGAATGGGAAACAATGTCTCTTCATTGAAGTCTGGAAGCTAAACAGTCTCTTCATTGAAGTCTGGACGCTAAACAGTGTCTCTTCATTGAAGACTGGACGCTAAACAGTCTCTTCATTGAAGACTGGACGCTAAACAGTCTCTTCATTGAAGTCTGGAAGCTAAACAGTCTCTTCATTGAAGTCTGGAAGCTAAACAGTCTCTTCATTGAAGTCTGGAAGCTAAACAAGTCTCTTCATTGAAGTCTGGAAGCTAAACAGTCTCTCTTCATCGAAGTCTGGACGCTAAACAGTGTCTCTTCATTGAAGTCTGGATGCTAAACAGTGTCTCTTCATTGAAGTCTGGACGCTAAACAGTGTCTCTTCATTGTAAGTCTGGACGCTAAACAGTGTCTCTTCATTAAAGTCTGGACGCTAAACAGTGTCTCTTCATTAAAGTCTGGACGCTAAACAGTGTCTCTTCATCGAAGTCTGGACGCTGAACAGTCTCTTCATCGAAGTCTGGACGCGAAACGGTTTGCAAACTGTTTTCCTATGTTTGTAAGCAACAGAAAACTTTTGGGAAACATCAAGGCCGCCTTAATCTTGTTAGGCCCCTTACCAGCGCTATCTACTCACGGGAATAAAAATGCAAATGGTCAATTTAAACCCATAGTTATAATTTAACGGTACTTTAAAAACACACACACACACACACACACACACAAAAGTTACAAAATCAATGTCTAAACAATGTTTGCGCATAACTTGAACGGGTAGTAAGACTTGGCGCTAATAATATTGTTTAAACATAAACAAATATGCTGTATGTAAGGCGAAGATTAATCAACAAACTTTTTAACAATATAAAATAAGCTCTGAAAGAAAAAAAACTTGGTGTTTTAGACTAAGACGAGGATATAGGAGTTCAAATCCCGGTCGGGTCTACTGAGAGTTCTACCTTCCTCATCCTTACCCATTAGAGTAATTATATACGAGCATAGCTCGAACAGTTAGTAAGACGCGGCGATATGAAAAAAGTTTCCAAATGTGTATTTGTATGTGAATGTCATTGAAAGCCGAACAACAAAGAAACCGAAACTTCCTCCCTCCGTTTGTCCTCGTCCATCCATCCTTTGGACGAACCTCTGATCACCACATGTTCCCCTGGCTTGTGAGGGGAGAAGGGAAGTTACCCTTGCTCGCTTTGTTAGCTCTGCTCTAATGAGGTTTGTCAAGTGACGACCTCCCGACCTTGAAATTGTTTGTACAAGGGGCGGGAAGGGAGACAAAAGGTTATAACCTATGGCGTGATCCTTTTTTGAGAGCTAGTTATTTACATTATATGCTGGAGAAGCTTTTCTTAACCTAACTTTCTCGGAATTACATTTTGTAGGAAAACGAATTTCTGTTTGAGTTTAAATGTTAATTTCAAAGATATATTACTTGAAAAAAATCGTGCCAGGAGGCAAGGCCCTAGCCAGCCAATAATTTGGTAGCGGGCACATCCCCCAATTGCCGTAGGCTGGAAAAAAATATAAATTTTAAACAACTTTAGAAAAGCTTTCTGAAGTGCTTTTTATGATAACACAGTCCCCTTAATTTTGATATTGTTTGAACCATAAATAAACCCATATATATATATATATATATTGTTTCTAAAATTTCTGTTAAGGGAGGGAGGTTGACCCCCGACGACTACGGCCTTGATTGGAGGAGACTTCACTAACCTATTTTAATTTTCAATAATAAAACAATGTGCCTATCGAACAACACAAATAATATAACTCTTAATTATATATTTTATATTTAAATAAATTACCTTAATAATATTTGCATTGTTATAAAAGTAGACTTTCAGTTATATTAAGGGGGAAAAAACATTTAATGGTTCGTTTTGAGGTACTTTAAGAGTGTCTAATTTTAGCAGGTTTTGAGTGAGCGGGGGGCGGGGTGTTAACGTCATAACTGAACCCGCTTCGGTGGCGTAGTTGGATAACGCGCTAGTTTCGTGCTGAGCCAGACTGCCGAGGTTGGGGAGATCGAGGTTCGAATCTCGGTCGGGTGAACTGGGTGTGGTTTTTCCAAAATGGTTTTCCACGCAGATGCGGGTTCACTTCCTCTAAATCCAACCTTCCTAATCCACTAGCGTAATTAGTACTTAAGTGTATAACCCGACTGGTTAGTAATACGTGGTGCTAAATTAAATTAAAAGGTAGTAACTACAGTCCTATTTTCATAGGAAGTGTGTTATGGGACTTCTAGAAAAGTTACTTGATATTTCACGTACCTATTTCAGTGGCCGAATGGTCTAAGGCGTCACTCTTGTGTTAGACTGGCTTGCAGATGACGGGGAGATCGGGGTTCGACCTGTTACAGAAACGTATTGAAAAAAATAAATAACATCATTGTTAACCAAAGAGCATAATTATCAATATCCCCCACATCAATTTAAAAAATATAGTTTCAAATAGCTCAAGAACTGTTGGTTTTACAAAAAATCTATTTAAATAAAAGTTTTTATCCTAATACAAAGTTTCATTAGTAAGTTATTTCTTAGATATTATTAAAATGAAGTGCGCCATATTGTTTTTAATGTTACGATACGTTGCGAATTTTAATCAAAATCGTTAAGAGTGGATTTTGAGAAAATCAATTTTTTTTCTCTTTTGACCCTTCAGTAAACTACCGTTAATTTTAGGGTTAGTTTTCTCTTTCCGAAAAATCCTTGAGGAAACCTTATGAAAACCTTAGACGCCAAGTGTTAGCCTGACCGGTAAAATGGTTTCACCTCTGGGCCGAGGTACAGACGGGCTCGTGAGCCATCAAAATCTTGAATTCAATTATTTTTTACGATCACAATACTTTCTCTACCAGAGAGACCGTGAGAAAGCAAAAGGAAACCATGTTGTAAAAGTTGTTACTTTTCTTTAAAAAAATTTATCAGTATCTCATTATTTCTTTGGTTTAAGGTTTTAGGGTTTTTCGATATCCGAGATGGATCAGGATTTGAATCCCGGCCGAGTATACTGGGAGTGTTTTTTTCCTAAATGGTTCCCTACTTTCACTCTATGCATATACTGATACATATCCTATAAAAAACCTTCCACTTTCCTTATCTCAATTTTATTATATTCTGAAAATTGAAAAATAACATCTGTACCTGGGAATCGAATCCGGGACCTTTGGATTAGTACGCCAAAAATCCCTAGTTCGATTCCGGGTCCGGATGTCTTTTTTTCAAATTTAAGATTATCTTATCTAGATGCGGCTAAATCCGTACTAAAACAAATATAATAAATAGCTTTGGTTATTTACTTCTCAATCCTATTAACTTAATTAAAGATACGAAAAAAATATACTACACTAGGACGAGCCGATGTACAAATACTGAGCAATTACTGGAGTCGAACCCGGTTCTTTATTCGTGCAGCCATCCTGCCTGGTCACATGAACGAATCTCAGGTAAAATAAAGGTTAGCCAATATGGCCCTTCCTTCACACCAATAAAATAATTATTCCGACTTTGATGTTTGTCTGAAGTGTTTTTGTGAACAGTAAATTGTCCAATGTGTCTCCCACCCTTTTGCGGCACTTTGAAAGAAGACCTAATAGGACTAGAAGCTGTGAACATCTCAATAATACCGCCTCAAATCACCCTTCCGGGGAAAGAGGAAGCATTAAAATAATACCCCTCTTTGTTATATTACTAATAAAGAAAAGAAGTGCTAGTCGTAATAATCCCTTGATCCTTCCTGCCCCCCTACCCCAACCCCTTACACTCCCCCCCCCCTAATCGCTCATATTTTCCTTGAAAAACAACCATTCACTGTGAACAATCCAATCCAATCCAATCCACTGACTACTTTTTTTTTTATCACAGAGTCTTCAGGATATAACAATATATGATAAAATACTATAATGGGTTAGGGATGTGGGAAGAAGCGTTTTAAAGGTAATCTGTCCGCATTTGCGTGGAAGGAGAGTGGGAAACCATTTAGGAATAACCACCCTCAGACCCGAATGGGATTCGAACCCTGCTGGTCTTCCCGTCTTCAGCAGGTCACAATCTTGACACGAGATTGACGCCTTATTCAGCCACTGTAGTAGGTAATAACCCTAAAATATTTTCGCCACCCCCTAGTTTTAACTAACATATCATTCATTAATATTTATTCTAAAATAGTCGCTTTATTTACTAATCACAATAACAAACAAATAAAAAAAAATAACTTACCTAAATGTATTTAATGGCACCTTTGCTGTTGAACATTTTCCATTAATTTGTTTATTCTTGTTTCGAATGTATCACTAAATGCTATTCACATGCAGGAGTTGATTCGGAGTCGATTTCGCTGCTTCATTTTAATATTTATCACTGTGGAAAATATATTTTCACATAAATAAGTAGAAACAAAGGGCATCAAATTTTGAATGTCGGTGGTACCAGATGGAGATTAATTGTATTATACGTGCTTCCCCGCCCCCTTCATTATCTTGGATAATCGAGAGTGTACTGTACTTATATGCTTACGATCATCAAATTATTGCTTCCAAAACGTAAAATTTAAGATAATTGACTTCGGTAATAAATAACATTTTAAATTATTTTTCTGAGGCCCACAAAAAAACAACCTTTTGTGCCCCCCTCCCCCTCCACCGATCAAGAATCGCTGATCTAACAAACTTTTTAACTGAAGAGAGAAAGTTCTCATTAAATCCCAGGACACCCTTGACATATATTCAAGAAATCGAGGTCACCATGTGAATACAATTAAATTATTTGTTTGTATGGAGCCATATTTTATTTATTTTGGCCAGAAAAATCCTACCTTAAGTCATGCTCTGGTTGGATTAAAATTCCGCCATGCCACCCCATCCAGAGTCTGCATACATAAAACAACGGGGTAGGAAAGAAAGGTATATTTGGGGAGGAAGCGGAGGAGGGAAGGACTGCCTTGGATTCGAACCCCAACCTGTCACCGGAAGACTAGACACTCCTTTTTTCTGTGTTTCCAGTTTAGATTAAGTCTGGAACTTTGTGGATTGTTTTATGAAAAGTTAAGTTTATGATAGGTTCGGGTTGAAGGGGAGTGGATTGTTTTGGCAAGTTCTCACCCTTGGGGAGGGGAGGTATTTTGGTAGGGGTAGCAATCACCAACAGATTCAGAATGTGGTTTGTCTTTAGTGGCCTCTGCTGCTTGGAATCATGAACTCTTATATTGTACAGGTTGTATCATATTGATTTACAGAATTGTTTTTATGTTTCAAAATCACTTTAAATATGTTAACTATCAATGTTGATTATTTTATGAAACGGGGGTGATTGCACATGTCTATGGTGGTTGGACTTAGGCCTACGTATTTCAAACTTGGATTTAAAAAGAAAAATTAATTTAGGAAACTAGATAACTCTTCACATGAACATTTTTAAAAATCTTACACTGTGAAATTAATAATATTACTTACAAAAATTCGGGTGACCTGGCGGTCTAGGGGTAAGGTGTCGGACTTCTGTGCTGGCGGCCGGGTTTCAATCCTCGGTCCCGGCACAGATTTATCTGATTACCAAAACCTTCCTTCACCTCTGACAAGACATCTTGTGAATGTGGGGAATGCCAGGCCTCCACCGTGGTTCGGATTCCACGTTAAACTGTAGGTCCTTCATTTCATCTCACAATCACCCTACCATTACACATTAGCGTAAGTGCGTATAACTCGAACGGGTAGTAAGACGCGGTGATAATAATAATACAAAAATTTAACTTGTAAACCTACCTATTTTACTAACTTGAACAGCAAATTGTAATTAAAAAATAATGTGATTATTCTATTAGGTTAGTTTTCAGATAATATTTAAAGTAGGTCTGTATTTTTTTGAAACTTATTTTACCCAACACTTTGAAATATTTTTATAATCTCTTTCCAAACTTTACTTTTATTCACCTCTTTTAGTTTATTTTTCACTAACTTGATTAGATGCGGTGACAGAAAAAAAGCTCTATTGCTCCATTTCATAGATTTATTGACAGTTTCAGGCTGCTGATGTCAGGGAGATTGGGGTTCAAATTCTGGTTGGGTGTGCTGGTACTCATAGTGGTTTTCCCCATATGGTTTTCCACTCTTTTTCCACGCAAACATGGGTAGATTTAATCTAAATTCAACCTTGCTCATCCCTAACCCATTAGAATAATTATCATATTTGCTACCGAACAGATACTGGTAGTAAGACGCTGTGCTAAAAAAAACCTTAACATGGATGTACAAAATCTAGAGCATGCTGTAAAGGTGTAATATGTATAATTTAAATAGCGACTATTTTTTCTTAACTTCCACCACTATTTTAAAATTACTATCCCCAGAAATTCCAAGGAAAAAAATGGCCACTGTAAATTACCCCCAAACTCTTGATAATTCACTGACGGTAAATAAATACCTATCTGTGTGTGCTGGTCAGTGTGGGGTGTGCCGGCCAGAGGGCAGCAGTGGAGCAGCAAGGTGTCTGGAGTGGCTGCCTCTCGCCATGTTCCGCGAGCAAGTCAACTCTATCACGGCGCAGTTCGAGCAGTGGAATGAGTGTGAGCAAACGGTGGCGCTGTATGCCCTCCTAAAGCGGCTCACCCCGGCCAAGGCCCGTTTCCTCTCTTTGGCTTTGGACCAGAGCCTCGCCAACTGTGTCGAACTGCAGTTGCACGAACACCAGGCCAACAACTCGGGTAAGCAACCCTTGACTAAGTTAGTGACTCGCGCGTTGAGGGCATCTTTTTATCATCGGCCACAATATGCAAATACACAGAGTGACTACTATCACCGGCAGGAGGTTATTTTCGATATTTTTTTGGCACATGTTTCTGTTAATCCTATTCCAACTTCTTTCCTCCTCTTATAGAGCAATGAAGGTGGTTTGTAGCACAAACATTTTAATATTAACTTTACCTTTATGCCACCTCTCTCTTCAAGTCACTTTTAGTCACTATTTTCAAGAAAACTTACTTTTTACTAACATTTCTATCAAAAGATTAAGTTGTTTATTCCAGCCTCAAGTTTTTTTCCTATGAAAAACAAACAAATTATAAATTAATTGAACCTAAGTATATACTATCATAGCTACACACAAGAGGTACACATACTGGAAGGCCTACAAAAAAGTGCTTTGCAAAAGAATAATTTGCGGACAAGCTTTTGCCATGTAGACTTACCAAAAGAGGAAAGAAAAATTAAGAGAGGAAGCAAACAACTGTTGAAAGAAAATTTTAAATTGCAAAATATCTTTAATGAATTTATTTGACTTTTAAAACATCTAAAATATAATACACTTTTATTTTATCAATCTTTTAAAAAAAATTATCTAAACATTGATTCTATATTCTTTTTGTTGCAATTATCTACACACATTCATGACAATTTTATTCACTCTTAAACAGACAGTAGTCCAATTAAGCAAAAAATGACAACCTAGACAAGGGAATCGAGCCCTGGACCTTTGACTTTGTGCGTCAATACTTGACCACTGAGTCATCCTGGTTTGTCTCATGTCAAGAGCTTTGGGTTCGGTTCTTGTGTCCAGGTATTGTCATTTTACACTCTATTAAATTTGATCCTGTGGACCTACTCAAGTGGCTGCATGATTTAAGGCGTCACTCTCAAATTAGACTAGACTGCCGATGCCAGGGAGATGGGGGGGGAGGGGGGGGGGGTTGAATCTTGGTCAGGTGAATTGAGGGTGGTTTTACCTAAATGATTTCCCATACTACACACAAATGCTGGTACGCCTTACAATGAAACCTTCCTTATTCCTAACTCGTTAGTGAAACTAGTACATATGCATATAACGTGGACAGGTAGTGAGACAGGGTACTAACAAAAAAACTACAGTCACCTAAAGTCAATTTTTACTGGTTCTAGTCACTTTTTTCACTTATTAAACACCTCATTCTCAGCACTAGAATCCCTGCTTATTTGGAAAACCAATCTTGTAGACCTCTTTATTATCTTATAGGCATTTATCTGGAAATGTCATCCTACATAAGGTGGATGTGTGTGTGAACCCTCTACAGGGTACATCAGTAGCTTGCTAGCAGAGCCCAAGGAAGTGGCTATCGCTCAGCTATTGGTGCACCTGCCACTGCTGCGTCCAGGCAATATAGAGACCAAGACTCGCTACATGACGGTGATCAACTTGATGCTGAGCCACGCCGTCGAGACGGGGGCAAACGTGAAGGAGGCCCAGCAGTTGCTCTGCTATAGCTTCATCCACCCGGCTATCAGCAGCGAAGATCGCAGGTCGGGGGCTTTAACAACTTAACATTTCCAGGGCCCATGATATGATTAGACAAGACAATCTTGTCACCACTGTATGAAAGCAAGAAACTAAAGTAACCCCTATTTGATTTTGCGATACTTGCCATAATAGTCCATTTGACTAGAGCTAAGATGTCCATTTTTTTCATTTCTATTGGGGCTGGATTCCTTGAACCCTTTAGGATATTGACTCAAATATTTGAAAATATGTTGTTTTTATTTCTTTCAAAATTTGCAATTGGAATTGGTTTTACTGCTTATAGTTGCTTAGCCCAAACATGATTATGGTAAAAACTTGATGACCAGACCCCAGACTATTAATTTTACACTTAAATGAATATATGAATGTCATAATAAATGCAGTCTAGCGAAAAATGTTAATATTTGATTACTGTTTCTATTTTCTACTATTGAGTTATATTTCCATTTCTCTTATGTTCATATTTTCTAAGATTTGAATGTGAATTCGAGACACATTCGAAGGTAAAATAAAGGTTCGGGGCTCTTAAAATAGTGGATTCAACTTGGCTCTAGTTTCTTCTGTAAACATGTGGGAGTAAAAGTTAATAATAATAAGAGTCTAAGATTCTACTTTCAAGACAAAATCAAATCATAATTACCAGGAATCATACCCGCATTGCACCGGCAGATAGCCAGATTAACATATTTGTCTAAAGTTAACCTGTGTTTATTTCAGCTCGCTGGCACGATGGATGAGGCAATTGGAGGATCGCATTAGGAATGGAGGTGGCAGCCGGATGCAGGCAGGTCACGACTCTTCTCCCCAGCACTGGGGGGGCCACCAACAACACCACTACCACCGGCCTACCGCGGACTCTCACCTTCTCGCACACAACAGCAACTCCACACCGTCCAGTAGTTCGCAGGGTGAGTCGGCAAATCACTAGACGTACAAGAACTGGGGGTTTAAGAAATGTTACACGGAAACATGTCTTCCTAATCAGGAAGATGTATTTTTAGTGTAATTTGTTCTGTCGTTTCGGAATTTATTAAGCATCTTCCACTCCCACAAGTCTTTATTCAAGTTTGATTCTTGAGTGATTATTTGTGAAGTAGTTGAGGGTCTTTAATGTCTACATTCTGAACTGACTGATTATATTAGCACATGAATTGAAAACTAACTTAATCCTAGACCAGACACAACACACATCCTAGACCAGACACAACACACATCATCTGGACATTAATACATCACTCTTAAAGGGGAAGCTTCAACTTTAGCAATAATACATTCTTAAGCTATGCTGAGAACCGAACGCGGGACCCTTGGTAGTCAGATGCTCTACCGACAGAAGATCTAAGGTGTCAATAGCAAATTATATTCATACAATTCACTACAGTTGGAAAGCAATTTTTAACACGGATTTGTTGAGTCCTTGATAAAAAGGTTCAACAAACAATTTGTCTGACACTTTAGATCAGTTGTAAGCATGTCTGCTTGCTAAGCTAAGAGTGGGCTCAATTCCTGGTATGCCCGAAATGCGGTTTTCCCCTCACACAGTGGCGAATTAATGGCCCAGGTAATAGTGTTGTCTGTTCTAGATTTAAGTTAGTAGTGAGTCGTTTGATAATATAATCTCTCAATACAGGGAGTGTAGCTACCTAAACAAAAACAAAAAAAATATGTTGGAAAATACAGTGAATTCACTCCTTTATTACTATGATTAAATACCCTTGTTCATCCGCTTCAGTGCCCACATGGCTTAAGGCGCTAATCTCACAATAGACTAGACTGCCTAGGAAGGGGAGATTGGGGTTCTCTCTTGGTCGGGTGTACTGAGGGTGGTTTTTTCTAAATATTTAGGTGACCTGGTGGTCTAGGGGTAAGGTGTCAGACTTCTGTGCTGGCGGCCGGGGTTCAATCCTCGGTCCCGGCACAGATTTATCTGATTACCAAACCCTTCCTTCACCTGTGACGAGACATCTTGTGAATGTGGGGAATGCCAGGTCTCCACCGTGGTTCGGATCCCACGTTAAACTGTAGGTCCTCCATTTCATATCACAATCACCCTACCATTACACATTAGCGTAAGTGCGTATAACCCGAACGGGTAGTAAGACACGGTGCTAATAATAATAATGTAATTAGTATATAGGCGTATAACACGGACAGATTGTAAGAAGTAGGGTTAAAATGAAAAATAAAACAACCTTGTTTAAATGTTTGTATCGCAGGTAACATGGCTCACTACACCAATGGATCTCATCCACGAATGCGAAGAAGTAACAGCCTCACTCCCCCTGTCAGTATTACACAGGCCACTGGGGAGCTCTGGAGCTCTCAGGTAGTAAATAATATCGCTTTCAGCTTATAATAACATCGCTTTGTGAGAAAAATAACACCAAATTTCCCCTAAAAATAACCTCACCTTTTGCATGTTTCTAATTATAGGTATCCAAAGGTTTTATAAAGGCTGTTATTGGGAAAAAAGGTGCGGCTCATTTTTCTGTCAATTTAATAATAATTTATAAGCATTTACACTTGACAAGAATTGTTATTAAAAATATATTAACCTATTCTAGACACATTGTGGGATTTGCAATGGCTTAAAACCTTATTGACTTTTTCTAGTATGGTTTGATTCAAATTATCCGATAGAATAGTATAAAATTCGAAATGATATCGATATTATTGAGGCTTCGCAGACCCCTAACATTTTCAGTCAAAAGCCTTTTGTTGAGTAAAACGTTTTTGTTCAATATTGCTGAGACTAGTCATTGTGCACCACTCGGCCTCTTTTAAAGCATAACAATTTTTTTTATTCATTCTTAACCCACACATCTTTGTTAAAGGATGACTTGTCAGGCAGACAAAAACCTCGCAGTTTTTCTCTCTCTTCTGAACATGCTCCTCCACTCTCGCCTCAAAGCTCCCTCGCCTCCTCTGGCAGCGGGTCAGAGTCTCATCTTGATGATCTGCGCCTCGGCTTCAACTCTGACACTTGGCTGAAAGGTTAGTGCCAGCCACCAAGCTTTTAGAAATTAATAATTATGTTTTGAGAGCAGTGATGTGATTTAATTATAAATCAAGATTTGGATAGATAATGAATGATATCATAACACTCCACATTCATCTCTCACTTGAACATTGTGTGTTTTCGCTGTTAACTGTCGCAGTTTTAGTTGCTCTAAACGCTTTATCTTTGATTGAAGAGGTTGATTTCGCATTATTGTTTATTTTATTCTAATCAGCCTAGGTCACAGACAAAACTACATCAGATACGCAGCCTCTATGTTAAAATATTAGCACTTTTTGGGACAGCTTAGATTCCTTCAAAACAAGGCTCGCTAAGTGCAATCCCAAGTGGGTATTTTTTAAAACGGTTTAGTTTGTAATGGTGTGCGAAGCTTCGAAAAGTTGAAGTCGAAGGTCAAATATTCTTCAGCTTCGACTTTGACATCTACAGTAACCTTCACATATCCGAAAAATTTTGAAGGAAGTATAACACTTCGATAAATTATCAAAAGATTTAATTTTATCTTACTAAATATTACATTTTTCAAGATTTTATCGTTTTAAAACCATTACTAAACAGAATTTTAACACTGACTAGTAATTTAACTATCACAACATAAGTATGGATCAAAAGGGGGTAAGTAAATGTTAATATATTATGTTCACTATCACCAACATAATTTTATTAAAAATATTAAATACCTATAAAAAATAACACCATGGTCACTTGTATGAAGCAGAGAAAGTGCTTTAGTTGTGCCATCATCACAACTCACATTTAATGTTTAGTCCTTAATATCCTATCTCTTTGGAGTTATCTGTGACAAATTTACAAACGCATTTTGACACACAAGTTTTTCATAACTTCTTCGCATTTTTTTTATTATTCAAAATGGCTGCTATGGAAAGTAGGAAACGAAAATAGAATTTAGTCTATATTTATAATCAGAGAAATGCAGACAAAGACACACATATGTAAAGTTTGCACCAACCGAGCTAAGGTGTCAGATTATAATACCTACTCACAGACCCAAAGTTTTTGTATGTGTTATCTCAACAACTTTTACTCTGGCACTACCCGTGTATATGTGCTGGTTATTCTTCCAACTTTTATCCATAAACCCTCCTAAACTAGCATAAATATAATAGAATTTGACTTTTGAATTTGATTAGTATGAGACCCAAATACCTAAACATTTTGATCATAGTGCATGTTTGGTTTTAGACGTGCCTGCTTGGCTCAAGTCTTTACGACTCCACAAGTACGTATGGGTGTTTGTGGATCTCAGCTACGAGGACATGTTGGACTTGACCGAACAAAAGTTGGCAACTCGTGGTGTCACCAAGGGAGCCTGTCACAAGATCGTGCTCAGCATACGTAAACTCAGGGAACGTTCAAATATACTCGCCACGCTTGAGAAGGTACATTTAATTGATATCACATTCATTTAACTAACTAAAATTAACAAACTCTAAACTAATTTAAGTAAAGTGAACTTTGATTTACAAACAAAAAAAATACACAGAATAACGTTTTGTTTTAACCACAGTGTTTTACTAGTCATTTGGGCTATACTAATTACGCTAATGGGCTAGGGATGAGGTAGGTTCACAAGGAAGTGTTCCCACATTTGTATGGTGGGAGGGAGTGTCAGTCTTGTCTGTTATGAGAAGAGGGTCACAGAATAACTGAATGATCATCTATTCAGTAATAGAAATACAAATTTTAATCTATAATTTTTTCATTACATGTATTGATGCCTACTGTCAAACTAAATTAACTATAGCTCAGCTAAATAATTGATCTGAGTTAGTTAACACTTCCTAAATTTGACTGAAGCAACCAATAAAGCTTCTATCTCATGTCAGAATAGTCGGAAAAACTGATATATCATAACACACTATCTAGCATCTTCACTTAGTAGCAATGAAGGTTTTTTTGATTTTAGAATATTTTAAAATATTATTGAATAAATAATATAAATTTGTTAGAAAATGAAGCACAAATAAATCAATAAACACCCACTTATATTTAAATGAAAAACACAGCTCACACTTTACATTGCTGCCACTGGACATAAAAGTAATGGCTGCCTCTTGACAACATCTTGGTTTCATCCTATCGGAATTCATCAGGAGGGCTACGCAATTTGCTTTTAAAATAAAAGTGAAGAATAGGACACTTTTAGATATGACCATCTAAAAGGAACTAATAAATAACATGAAGGACAAACACCTTTTATGTGTTTTTATCCACCATTTCTGTAGCTTCTTCCAAATATAACAAAATATTCCATAAAGTTAAAAAGTAGTTTTTCCTTAATGAGACAACACATATTTACAAACTCTTGAATATTCTGATGAACACATATTTACAAACTCTTGACTATTCTGGATGAACACATATTTACAAACTCTTGACTATTCTGACAAACACATATTTACAAACTCTTCAATATTCCAACACTACATAACATCCTCCTCTGAAGATAAAGTCTGAACAGTAAGTTGGCTTCAATGATTCTAACTTTTCTGGTTGGATAAAAAATATCTTCCGGCTTAGCTAATTTTATTTCTGTTGCAATAGAATCTCAAGATGGGCTAGTTAACGAATATTTAGGTTGCTATACATATTTGAAAGAAAGTAACAAAATACTTCAAAGAAGTGAAAAGAGGTTTTCCTAAAATATTAATATTTAGGTTGTATATTTTTATATACTTTATAGTTCATTGATATGTCAGTTCTCATTTCGTCGGATTCTGTTGGTGGTAAGATTTTAAGACCGTGTCGATATAGCAGTCTATTGCCCTGTAGCATATGCTAAGAATGTTTTTTTCTGGGTGCTTGATTTTGTTGTCATAGAGGTTTCCTTTCATTTGTTTATGGAGAGTTTCATTGGCGAGGCCAATATATTTTGAAGCACATTGCTGGGATTATAGTTTTTACATTATTAAATAAATTCCCAACTTTTTCCATGCACACGGATCCCGTCCACTACTAGTTCATTCTCTTTTATTTGTTTCTATCCATTTTTCCTATACGGTATTTAAAATATAACAGAAGATTTCCTAGTGATAGAGGCTGCTTGTATACAAGCAATGATGTGTTTTCTGGGGTATTGTTGGTTCTTTTCACCTTCCAAAGTTAATTTGAACCTATTTTTCAAGGTGATAGGTGCAGCTCTATTTAAATTAATTTTTTTCAGGAGGTTTTAACTGGTGAAAATCTGGGCAATATTCTGGAAGAACTGAAAGCCATTCTTATATCTCCCATGAAAGCAGCAAAGGCCGAGGCAGCTGAAAATGAAGACGAAAAGGAGAGAGAGGAGACTGAAATCACCATTAAAAAAGAAACTTTTCTGACCAATGGCAAAACAGACGATTCTCACAATTTTGTTTGTGAGGAGAATATTCCTAAGGCGTTGACCAGAGTTTTAGGCAAAGGTAAGAATAAGTTAATATAAAAATTACTATTTATTTTTCTATATTTATGACAGAAATTTCATTTTCATTTTATATAGTAAATATGTGACTAAAGAGATAAAGAGGGAGTACACTTAACAATTTAATGAATCTTTAAAAATTTCCAAAGATGTTATGCATCATACATCTTTGAAGGTAAACCATGAGATGAATAATATGAATACAGAGTAGGGGCCTGCAAGCTTGGGTATTTTCATTGCGAGTCGAAATCGAGTATTTCTAAACACTCCCGAGTTCGAGTTGAGTTTGAATATATTCATAGTTTTAAAATTTTAAGAGTATATCTATTTTAAATGTAAATAGGTGTCAAATCTTAAAAATTTCAGATTTAAAAAATACACTAAAACACAAGTTCTTAAAATATGAATGACACTCAAAAAAACTATTAAGGACATTAAAATTACACAAACAATTATATAAAAAAAGTAATAAAGTTAATAATTGCCTGATGGCTTGTAAATGTACAATAAGATGGTGTAGAAACACTGCACAATAATGTAGGGTAAGTGATAGTTAAGGAAGTCTACTTTAAATGTTAGGTTAGGTCTGGATAGAAAAAAATAATTTTCTCTACATTTCTTCAAACACTTTTACACTTACCACTTCTTCAAAACTTCGGCAGTAGCACATTGTTTTGAATTTTCAGAAATATTACTCTTTCATAAATGTCTCTTCATATGAAAAATAGATATTTCCGAAAATTCAAAACACTGTGCAACTGTGGGAATATGAAAGTGGAATTGTAAAAAATTAGAGATGGGTCAAATCCACTATTTCTCGTATCCAAATCTACATTTTATTTTCTAATCTCTAATATCAAATTTGAATCGTAGCAAATTGTTAGAAATTTTAAGGATTTACAAATAGACCTACATTGCACAATATAGGCCTAAGCTGTAAATTATGATTTATTTAAATCATGCTTTCAAAATATCTATCTTAAGGTTCGTATGAAATAAATGGGTGCTCTTTTAATAGTTGTAGGTAATTAAAACCAGTTGGGTAGTAAGAAATAAGGCATGTTTATTTAATCATCACTCTGGCCGCTGGCAAGTAAACACATACGTCATGGCAGCTGACTTTGTATTGCGTGTAATGTGTTCTTATTTCTCTTTAAAAAAATATTTTGAGTTTATTTGTAATTCTAGTTTAGATTTTCAGTTTTTGAAGCGCTTTAATGTGTTCATTAAAATATTTACAAGATTATTCGTGAGGTGAAAGTTTTAGAAGTGAGCATGCGCTGAAATGAGTCCAAGTTTCCCATTGGGATGGAAGGGTAGGTTATTAGGCACATTAAATTTTCCACACCTAACAACTATTATCTAAAAAAAAGAAGAATTTATTCATGTTTATCTCTTTTGTCCGACAAAATAATGATTACGGATTAAGTTGTGCTTTTTAAGTAGGCTTAGCTTAGTAATCTTTGAATTCAAAAATCAAAATTATGCTTTGTTTATGAGGTGAAATATTCTAACACAGAATCCTCGAATCTCGAATACTTGTCAGGATTCGGTGGATATGAGGATTCGAAGATTCGAGTGGCCCATCTCTAGTAAAAATGTTTGTTTATATCCAGGCCTAATCTAACTTTCCTTTTAGGTTGGCTTCCTTCACTATCACCTTACATTATTGTATTGTGTTTCTACACTGTATTGATAAAAAAAGTTAATAAAATTGTCATTTTAATAAGCTAATATTTCCCCAAAATATGCTTCAGTAACTTAATTAACCTTTTAAGAAAACATAAGCATCATAAACAGTTATAAATTTGAAATGTTTCGTGTTTTATTTATTATTCCTTAGTGTAATCGTGCTTGATCACATCTTTTGTTCCCATTCCATTCCTCTATGCGCAGTTGCACCTCCGTGTTGTACGGGCTCTCGTTAGACATTTTTAAAATTAAAAATAATATGACTAAAATAATATTTTTAGCAAACAATATGAAATAGATGTTTTTTAATATAAATGCGGTAAGTTTGGTAAAATATGTATGACAATTAATAAGATCAATATTAATTTTAGACAGATTAGCCAATAGAATTCTATAACTAAATAGTAACTAAACTAGTGCTAGTTTTGTAGCTAAACACATTAATTAATATGAGTTTTAAATATTTTAAGTATGAAAATTTTTACTATAATAATATATTCTTGATATTACATTTTTAATTTAACATAAATTATTATTTTAGAAAGGGACCAGGTGAAAATAGTAAAAAAGAAATATTCAATTATTTAGTATCTACTTAGCTATTTTTATTTTCATTGCTTTGTGATAGCAATACAAATAAACAACGTCAATCAAATATAATTCAAAATGGATAACAATATTGAATAACTTTACCTGTTAAAAGTGGTTTTAATGCTCTATTACGTTATTAATGTGAAAATTTATATTAATTTTTAACAATTTGTTAAGTAACAGAATGATTAATAAGTGGAAATGCTGATATTATCTCAATTGAATGGCCTATGCTTACTATTGTGTTTTAAAAATTGATTATTAAATACATCAAGTGAAAGCTCGAAAATGATGAGCCTACAAAACTTTCTAGCTCGATCTCAAGCTTAAAGCACGAGCTCGACCTGAAACTTGAAATCTGAGTACTTTCAGATCCCTAATAAAGAGTTTAAAAATATTTAACAAACACTACTTAAGTTTTGGCTACTAAAGCTAAACCAATAAACCATATTTCCTACAAACAAGTTGTTATAGTGTGAACACTAACATTTTTTTTAGAAAACTTATAAAATGACATTATATTGCTAAGTCCAAACAGTTTCATACAAGCTTTCATATGTTGTAATAAAAATAAACTGGACATAAAACAGCATTTGTGAAAAGTAACAACCAGGGAAATGACATGTATCTTTAAAGACATTATGTTGCTAAGTCCAAACTGTTCCACACAAGCTTAATGAATACTAACGTTTATCTTAAAACCATTCTTTTCTTGTAAGCTGTTATTATTTTTATATCATATTATATGTGGAAGGTGGTACAGGGAAGGTAGACATAAACATGTAAAAGGAACAAACACAATCTGGCTTTTGCAATTAAAAGAACAATACAGTTCACACTTTATGTTGCTGCCATTTGACAAAGAGGTGATGGCTGCCTCTTCAAGGAAATTGATATAGTCACCACCCAACTCTTTGACCTAGGTTTCATTCTCTCGGAACTCATCATTTCTTGAAGAGGTAGCCATTTCCTCTTTGTTAAATGACAGCAGTGTGAACTGTTTTTATTTTCATTGTCAGCCATATTGTTTTTATTCGTTTTACATCTTTCTATCTACCTTTCTTCTACCTTCTTCAAATATAATACAATTACCTCATAAAGCGAAGAGGTTTTCCTTATAGCTATATATTTTTTCCAATATTTGTGATTTGGAGATAAAATGAATATTTTGATTCATAAAATAGTGAATTCAGCTGGTCTTATATTGTACTTTCTGTGCAGTGTTTTCCCATCTACTGGTGAGTCCGCGGACAGAGGAAGAACATGTGCGGGTGTTTGTTGCCCTTCTGGATCGTAGTTTGCAGCACGAGGCTTTCACAGTCCAGCAGAAGAAACAGCTGACAGTGTGGCGGGTGCGGATTCAGGACGCTTGGCAACACATCCTGCCTGTCCAACACAAGAGCACAGAACAACGGCAGCCCAGACAGAAGTAAGTTACTGGTCAACTGTTGCTTTGATTTTGATCGAGACAATGTACATACAAATGAATGTTTTAAAGGCAGTATCAGGTAAGGAAGGGGTTTTTGGAGTTGGGATTGAAGCGAAGGGTGGGTGTAGAGAGGATCTAATAAGTATAGGGCAACAAGAGTTCTTGTTCTCTACATGGTTTAAATTAGGACAGATAGCCAGCACACTTACCTAGGTGATACTGGAGTAGAAATTGTTTAGATATAACACTAAAAAACACATAAACACATTTTTAAGGACAAGCTTTCACTGTCACAGACAGCTTCATCAGGTCAGGAGAGTAGACTTATGATTTGGTTGAACTGTAAGGTTGACTGTCCACAGATGACCTTACAGTTCAACCAAAAGCATCAGTCTACTCTCCTGACCTGATGAAGCTGTCTGTGACAGTGAAAGCTTGTCCTTAAAAATGTGTTTATGTGTTTTTTAGTGTTATATCTAAACAATTTCTACTCCAGTTTCACCTAGGTAAGTGTGCTGGCTATCTGTCCTAATTTAAACCATGATTTAGCCTAGTGCTCTATACCACATGTTCTATACATGTGTAAGAGACCTGCTCCGAGGCCTAGAAGTGCCCTTGAAGGTTAAGGACATTATGAATAGAGTGTACTTTGCACTTATTGTCACACATGCAACAGAAATCTAGACATTGAATGCAAGAGAGGCTAGTAAATTTTAGACCATGGGAATGAAGTTTGTGAAGAGCATGTTAGCTGTTACAAGGACAAATGGGATTAAGAATGAAGTTATCTGGGAGAGAGTGGGAGTAAAATAGTAGGGGAAGCAAGACTGAGATGGTAAGGTCATTTAATGATTATGGAAAAGGAGAGAATACCAAAGACAAAGATGAAGGTGAAGTATTTAAGAAAAAGTGCAAGGGAGACAGAGAGATGGCAGGAGCAGATAATATAAAGTGTGCAAGGGAAAGGAAGAGATTAGGAGGAAGGATAGAGGAAGATAAGGCATTTTACTAAACTTACCTGGCCACAGGATGGAAATAGTTTATGACTACACTGATCCTATTGGGCGAGTTTTCTTGATTGACTTAGTCATTTAAATCTAACATAAGGAGTATGCTATATATTTTTTTTAAATTGGTGCACAATTCTCAGTTAATTGGTTCATATCAGGCTATTTAGTTTGGTTTGAGAAAGCGCTACACACTGAGACCTGATATTGTCTTGCTAATAAATAATTGTTAACCAGCCGCGATAACAGGAGCGTGAAAACACTCTGGACCTAAGCATTGATACCAAGTCAATTGTGAAAACACACCTGCTGTTGATATTGAGCTGTAGGGTATGTGAAGTTCACTTTTTCAATTTGAAACCAACTTAATCAAATATATAAATTATTATCAAAGTCAAATCAAAATATGGATATTATTTGTTATTTGTTTTATGCTGAGAAAACATATATTGTGTTGATGTATATAATATTTATTTTAAAAAGTTCCTTTATTTGAGTAGTATTTGACTGCTTTTCCCAATGTTTAATGTTAATGCTATGTTAACTTTTACCTATTTCAGGTGGCACCACCACTGCCAATTTCCTCCATCAACGAATCAAAACACATACACCCACGGACACCCCCTACCTCATCCTATCCCTCACCCCAACCCCCATCTCCACCATGGAGGGTGTCGAAGTCCAAGATTCCCTCCTCCTCCGCCTCCCCCTCCATCACAGCAGCAATTTACCCGTCCTACCACAGCAGGGTATGGTGGCAGCTTGTATGCGAACCCTGGACCACAACATCGCAACAGTTTGTCTGTACTAGGCAGCACCGGTGGAGGGGTGGCTGCAATGATGGCAAAGAGGCCAAGCCTCCAAGATCCACTCACCGAGGTGGGTGTTAGTGTTAATGAAATGAATTTATAGAAATATATTATTGGGCATAACTAGAAGTTTGAAGTGAAGTAGAATAAAATAATATGAGAGATTCTCGAAGCCGATTCTAAGTTGAGTATTTTTTTAAAAAAGGTTAATATTGAATAAAATATTATATTTTGCATAACCATGTAAATTTAGGTGTTAAATATAATTTACAAAATGCGATGTTCCAAACATAATAAATATATTTTGTCTCAAAATGATAACGTAAGTTACCACAAATGTGATATCATAGTGAAGTCAAAGCTTTCAAAGCTTCGCACACCCATAGGCCTAACATTGAATTTTTATATATTGATACAATCGAAATTTTCTGCAAAGTTTTTCATAAACATAATTGTCACGTCTACTTGCATGCTTCAAAATTAAGTGATCATTTATCATATTGTAGTGTATTGGCTTGAAAATAGGCTGCACCTGAATATGGGCTACACCCTAAAAGTATCTCAAATATTTGTGAGCTAGGTAAGATCAGAAGAGAGTAGAACAATGATTATTGCTGCATGAATTTTGCAGTTGCCTGTTCAAATGTTGCTTGATTCTTGAATATAAATAGGTAGATTATAGAAAGATGGTTAACTTGGGTTCAAACCTAAAGAATCTCCGGATTTTGCTATATTTTGGTGAACAATTTTCCGCCATTGAAGCTACCTTTAATTATATAGGCCTACATTAATTGTTTTATTTCCCTATTTCTGACCTAGGATTTGATACTTGTAGGTTCAAACACTTGTAAATAAATGATGACGTACATAAGTAGATACTTTTATAAATACTCCATAATGTTGTGACTCAACACTCAACATACCTCTTAGTTTATTCACTAAACATTCTCAATGGGCGGTATTTTAATAAATTAAAATACATTCTGAAATTGAATATATATTAATTAATTTAGATGAAATTAAATATATTTTAAGCATGATTTGAAAAAATAGTTTTAAAGTATAATCTAAAAAACAGCTCTTATCGATCTTTCTTTGACTGATCCACTTTCGTATTAGAACATTTTCTGTGCCTTCATTATGAGGAATCCATGAAGTGACGTGCGTGCGATCTTCCATTGCCTGAAACGGTTTCCCACGCACTGTTAAAGTGTAACAGTCGCTAATTATCCAGTTGTAGCTATTGTAATGTATGTTTTGTCAGTCCCAGACTCACTCGACGCTGCAACGGACATCTTCGGCCCCTATGAAGCCCGTCTATTTGAGCAGCCTAGACGTGAACAATGGGGCAGTGGATCCTGAGATTAACTCACGTTTGGAGTCGCTGTGTCTCAGCATGACTGAACATGCCCTAGGGGGATGTGGGGAGATATGAGCGAGCACTCTGGACCAGAAGGGAAAGGAAACTTTTAACCTTAGTTTAGGTGATGATTACTTTCAGAACCCTTCTTGAAATGCCTTAATAATTTGCAGACTTGAGGTGCATTTACAATTGCTCACTATTTAATCAGTTTTTAAAGAGCTCTTTTTTTTTTCTTGCCCTTGAGTTTTTGTTAGGTACAATTCCTAATCGAGACATTATCAGATTGGTTCTGAACCTAATCATCTTAAAGTGTCTTGGAGTGTTCAAACATCAGCTCATCTGGTGATAACAATTTTGTGCCATTTTGTGTGGATAACACGCCATTCAAAGAAGTGTGGGCTGTCACTTCTTACCTGATGTAATCACCAATCAAAACACCAACTTTACCAATACTAAATATTAATGGTTACTATCGGGATGGGACAGTGATGTTAGTGACAAAGTATCCATTGACCCATTCCGAGCTACTAAATATTAAATTAAGTTGGTACACAGAGTTTCCTTTCCCTTTGTTTATTGATGTTTCTGAATGCTGAGATTTCACTGTAAACTGTAAAAGTTCACAGCACAGGTCATTGTTTTAAGACTTTGACCCTTCCTGTGTTTGAAGTTTCTTAGATTTTATGATACTATTCCAATTTTTTACTCGACAAATGTTTTTTCAAGCATCATAAATAGTAACCTTTTTCCATGTTCAATAGCAAATTCTTCTGACAGGATCAGATGATATTTTAGTCATTTGAACACCATTAAAGTAACATTTAACTGAGCGGTAGAAAACTGTTCTAACTCCACTTGTCGTTTAGATAATTTGTTTTGTTTGTGTACTGTATCAAATAATTATCGTTTTAAGAATGAAGATAGAAGAAATTATTTGATGTTTTAAATATGTTTTTATGTTGTTGGATAGTTTTAACGAAACTTACTCTTGTTTTAGAGTTAGGTTGATTCTTTTCTAATCAAAGTGTTAGGAGTTCTAGTTTGATGATAACTTTGAAGTTTCATTTGCTTTCATTAAATCTAAATCGGAGATGTATCAAATCCTATATTTCTTGAATCCAAATCTTAAATTTTCTTTTTGAATCTTTGAATCTTTAAAAATGTACAATTATTTTAAAGTGAAAATATTTAAAATTTAATCAAAACTTAAAGTTGTTTTAAGACTTGGTGCCACTGACATGTATATTACAGCACAAATTAAAAAGAACACTTTTTATGTAAATTAATTATATTAATACAATTTTGTCCCAACTTGCGCTGGGGAAGGCGATGCTGGTGTACTACCCAACCCCTGTCAACTTTCCTCCTTGTACTCCCCTTACCACTGCGTACTGAAGATGCATTCCCCCTTTTGTTTATTCTCACACAGTTGCATGTTTGGAATTAGGCTGGGCTACCTGGTTTGTATTTAATTCTTAAATGTCTCATAGAATGAGATGTGGGTCCAGTTATCGTACTTCCAAACTTTAGTCGACAGATTAAGTAAAAAGGATAATGGTTGATTGGATCATTCACCCCGTGGTTTCCTACCCATTTCATTTACACCAATTTATTGGGGAGACTTTTCCACAATAATGAGATTTATTTGATATTTTATTAGGTACTTTCTTTGATACATAATTTCTGAAGCCTCATTACAGATGACACACATTAAAACACATAGAATATAGATTCCTTTGTGAGTAACACTCAATGAGTCGACAGTGTAGCCCAAATCTTGAGTCTCTTTACTTCGCAGATCATTATGTGTGGGATTTTATTAATACGTTAGTTTTGTCACATTGTTTGAATCAAATTCTGTGCTTGGCCGGAATTTGCCAATGACCTAACTCAACTCGCTCCCTTTGAGCTTTAATTATAAGTTTCACTTCAGTTAAAAGCTAATTTATTTTGTCTTGACTGCAACACACTTTCAAAGGACTGACCACTATTCCTGCCGTCAGGAAACTTTTTCTGACTCACGTCTACAGTATTCTTTCAACTCGTTAGTCATTAGACTATCCTCGAGTTTCTCAGTTAGTAGACTGCAACTCTACTCGACTCTCTTCACTCTCTTTTACGACAGCTTTGTTTGTCTGCTAAGCCCCGTGACCTATCATCACGCTTTTGGTGGGCGATCACTTAACTCAAATTACTTGGTTCAACTTAGTAAATAAGTTTCGGTGTGGCAAATTGACACAAGTTACACAACTCTCAATTCCTTTTACCATTTCTGTTATTGCTTAGAAATGTTCTCTCAAATCAAGATGCTCTTTTTTGAGATTCTTACGAATCTCGTATCTCTTGAACAACATAGGATTAGAGGAAAGAGGAGGCGAGTGTCCCATCTCAAAATATAAATAAATTTAAAGCAATCTTCAAACCTTAACTAAACACTTTGATTAGTTTAATATCAATTTTTGTAAATTATTATAAGCAACTGTATGGAATGTTTTTTGCATGGAAAAGTTAATTTACACAAGCCCCTTGGTGCGTGTAATTTACCATTTGTAGGAGAAAAACGGTGACTATGGAAAAATGTACATCAATTTTTCAATGTCTGTTTATGTGCACTAGCAAGTCTTATCAAGGTAGGTTGAAATAGTAGTGTTGCCTATGTAGTGTTTGGTTTGTGCAGTGTAAAACCTGTATTTGTCATAGTGGTCGAGTTCTACACACAAGAAGTGATTGTTCATCAAACTGAACATGTTGTAAAGTAAACGTTCTTAGCGTAAAACATTTTTATCACTTTATATATATATATATATATACTCCATACAGACTAAAACTTATATTACAATCTCTCCTACGTTACTGAAAGAAAATCATGGTGTGGACAAATCTATTTATGACAATTTGTAAAATGGACACAAATGGAATTCATTCATAAATTATATTGCATCAATTGTTCTAATTTCATTATAAGACTGGCCTTATCTTTTCCTAGCTAAGGTGACTCTAGTTAATTTACAAACACAGGATATAAATTTGACAAATAAATTATTACCTTGGTTCTCTGTGTTATTAAACTATTCAGGTGAAAAGCTATTGTCTGTATGGGGTATTGCCACCAATTTCAAATGTTCATATTTTTTAAACATTGAAGTATCAAGGCTGAAGATAGTATTGTAGGCTGTAGGCATGCTTTAAAATTGGAGTATTTGGAATTGGTATTTTATTTTGGTTTCTATTATTGATGAATCATTCGGTGTGGCTCTATTGCGGGCTGATGAATGGTGTCTACTCTGTCCATTATATCCGGGAATTGGAGGACTTGAGGTAACTATTTCTTTTAATGCTCTATTTAACTGTAAAGCAGAGGTGGCCAAACAGACAATAGCCATCCACAGGGCGACTGCAGCCGCTAGTTTGCTCAATCGCCTGTTTGAGTGATTAAAACAGATTGAAAGAAAGAAAATTAGAGGGTTTGCAGATTTTTCTCAAATCAACATTAGAAAATCAAGATATTGAAGTTGTCTTATTGATGACTATTTACAATCCTGCCTTTGCTTATGACAGAGTAATTATAAACTCTCATTCGACAAACTATCCTAAGATTATGCTGTGTCATGCAGTAACTTCAAAGTAAAGTGTTTAGTAAGAAAATACTTTTTTTTTTCAGGGAAATTATTTATATTATGTGGGTTGATGAAACACTCGGTTTCAGTGTGTGAAAAGAAAAGACTAAAGTTCTTAAATGCAATATAATTCTATCATTAAAACACAAATTAGGCTATTAATTTCTTACCAGTGGAACAAACGATGTAAGCCTATGGTTCCGTAGTAGATCACAAAGGATTTTCCTTGTCAGGAGTAGATCCCTAGATCAAAACGTTTGGCCACTCCTGCTGTAAAGCCTTTGAAGAAATCTTTGCTGAGCTTTTGTCGTTTGAAGAAATAAATATATATCGTATAGCTGGTCTGAAATGTTATTACAGTAACCGATTTTGTTTGAGGTTTAAGACTGAGGAGACAACACCAGTCTTCGCAGAAATTTTACTATGAGTTTTATCTATGTTATTATTATTTTTTACTTTAGTATTTTCCATTCTAACCATGCTTATTGTAGTAAAATAGGTTGTAAGTCCAAACTGTAGTTTGAGAATCGGAAATCTGGTTGTAATCGATTGGAAGGCTTAAAAAGTAGCAAACATTCGTTTATACTTGGAGCTGGGAATTTTTTATATTTTTTTTATTATTATATAAAGTTCAAACTTGGTTATCGGTTAGGGCTTGTAGGGAATTTGAGAGTATCAGCACTGAATAAAAGGGTTTTATAGCAAAAATACAAAAGTGTTAACAAAATTACAAAAAAAGTTGCCACGTGACTATAATTAATAATAATAAAAAAGTACAATTGCATGGTTACAGGATAGCAATGTATATAATCATCACTTTAAGGAAATCCTCTTTTCGCTTTTTGAGGTAATTTTGTTCTATTTGGAAGAGAGTATAGGAAAGATGGATAGAAACTTAAATGGGGAAGTATGCCCTGTACATAGCTGCCACTGGACAGAGAGGTAATGGTTTCCACCCCCCACCCCCCTGAAGAAAATTATTGTTATTTCCCAATCCTCCACCTTAAGTTTATAACAGAACTTATCAGAAGGGAGTGTGAAATGATCAAGCACCTTCCTAAAAAGAGAACCAAAAAAAAAAAAGAAATAGGTAAAAAATTATAGGACACTTATAGAGGAACATGTAGAAGGAATGAATAACTTAAAGGACAAACACAGAAAATGGACAGTAGATGTGAATATATAAAAACATACTCTATAAGGAAAACCTCTTTTCATATGATATCTTTAAGAAAAACCTCTTTCTTCAAAAAGTGAAAAGAGCTTTTCTTTAAAGAGTTTTACTAAATATTCACATCCAATATTGATTACCTGTTTTTCTATGCTTTTGGTTCCTATCAATGTGCCCTATTTTTCTCTACCAATTTCCTTTTTCTCCCTTTTTCTTTTAGGAAGTGTCATTGTGCCTTTTACATTCTTCCCTCCCGACAAGTTTCTGTGACTGAATTGGGTGGTAACGGTCGATTTTCTTCAAGAGTCAGTCAATCTATATTCACTGTTCTCTGGGAATTCAATTTATAATAGAGTGTTTTGTCTTTTACTCGTATGAATAGAAAGTAAAACTCTTAATCAAATCAAAGCAATGTTGTTCTGCCAAATAAATAGAATATTAAAAAGAGGATAGAAGGGCAAGGCCTAAATAATTACCAGAAAATTGTAGGCCTCAAAGCTGACAATTAAAACACAACAAAACATAATTATGTAATTTTCTGGGTACATCAGTCTCCTTCTCCAACAGAAGAGAGTACAACACAAAATGGATTATGGCAGCATGACTAGAGGTTGAGTGTGATCACTGCCAAAGAAAAAGATTACTGGGATTTATCATAAGCTTGTCAGAGAATAATTTCAAGTCAGAAAATTTTAAACAGATTTTGACTTTGATTAGCAGGTGAGGGCGGAGAACCCAAATGTTTTGAGTACATTTTTAAATTTATAGGATTTTCAAATTACTAAATAAAGTCTTAAGATCCAAATTTATTTATTAATGTCTTGATTAGATACATTAATTCTTATATTGCTCTACAAAACAAAGCTAGTAACTGCATGTTAATATGTCATTAAAATGCATTTATTTGATTGGTAAATTAATGAACTGGTGTATTGTTAAAATTTTCTCTATAATTAAGTTGGACTGAACTGTAATGAGTTCTAAGACATATTCCAACTCATAATTTGAAGAAAAAATAAATAGTATGGTGCACTGCACATACATTCTTGCTCCTTTACCTTAGAAATAGAGACAATTTACTTTTAATTTGTAAGAGATGTGAAACGACATAATATACATTGTTGCATAAATGTCAACATCTATCAAAAGCTTTGATTTACATTTTTTTTTTGGTCATCACAGTACTTAATCTCTTCTTGAAGTTGTGAGAAAGTAAAAACAAAACTTGAATATATACATTGTGATTAAGTGCCCCTGCTGGCTGTGTAATGAGGATAGCAAAGGAGGAGATGCCCAAGAAAATGGCGGACATGAAGTTTGTGGGAAAATGACAAAAATCCAAGAAAGAGATAAGAGGAGCAGATAACAGAAAGTGTGCAAATGAGAGGAGAAGGATAGAGGGAGATGGAGGCACTTTACTAAACTGACCTGGCTACAAGCTGGAAAGAAGATGATGATGATGAAAGTTGTACATTTCTTTTCAAAATTTTAAATAAGTTTTGTGTAATCGTTTTTTTTAACGTGTGTGTTATAAAATATGTGTTATATTAAATATTCTTTAAAAAGCTTGGGTTGTATTTGAATATGTTATAATAGGATTTTGTTTAATCTCCACTATATAAAGCAATCTTGCAATTGGATTTTTCATTCATATAAATTGCGTAGTTATAATATAACAAAACATATGTGAATACTAATATTACAGGTGTAAATGTCCGTAACTATCTAAACAAGCAATTTACCGGTAAAAACCAATCAACCATTAGAACTATTATATTCGCCTTTAAAATAAATTTCTTAATATGCTGGCAAATTTTTTGTTTTTGTTATAAAACCTTTGTTTGTTGTAAAATTATAAGGTATAGGCATAATAGTTTTAGCTATTCTAATAACTATCATTAATCTTAACAGTAAATTATGTGATACAGTGTTATATTGTGATCACTGTTTGAAGTAAGACTGACAAAAAAAAATTCATTGGTGTGTTAAAGAAATTGTAATGTTTACATAAATGGAAAGATTATATAGAGATATATATACATTGATACAGTTATTCATTCTATATATAGGTATCAAAGCTAAAGTTGGTACTTTATTTACCATGTATAAATTATAACAAACAACCTATCTAAAGATACTTTTTTTTAGTGGTTGTGATCCTAGAAATGTTTGGAACTTCTAATTGAAATCGAGAGTTTAAATTAGTGCCACCGTACCTTCACTATCGGCGCCATTAAACCTTCCCTATTGGCCACTATTAGCTTTGTTTGTGTCGCTTGCACTTTGAAAACTAGCTCTGAACATTTTGCTTTTGTGTCCTCAAAATAAAGTGTGTTCACATCGTAAGTCAAACACAATTATTATTTTGTAAAATATACTAAAATTTAACTACATTTATATTCATAAAAAAACTTAAGAGATTACCCGCTTCAGTGGCCGCATGGTCTAACTCGCTTTGATCGGGTATACTGAGGGTGGTTTTTTCCTAAATGGTTTTCAACTCTCTTGCCACACAAATATGGGTACACATCTTCTAAATATAACCTTCCTAATCCCTAAAACCATTATTGTTATTAATTACATAGGCGAATAAGCTGAATGGTTAGTAAGACGCGGTGCTAGAAGAAACTTAAAAAGAATTGGTATTTGAAAGTTTGTGTAGGTTTGCTGCTCTTACTCTTAGCGGTGGATGATATGGATGTGACGCTAAAATGTGTTCATATGTTCCTATAGAAAATAAACCTAGCTATGAGTTTTGCTACTCATTTATGAAAAAGAAACACAGATATTTTAAGTAGATTTCGTGATATTTTTGTCTCCTTTAACACTAAAATGTTTCATGTTCATACGATCATTTTTTTTAACTATTTCCAAACTAAAAAAAATTTAAATATTACTCAAAAAGTTGTGAACAATGCTTGTGTGCATAAGGTCAATCAATACCCAATGGTTAAATCTCTATTTCAAAACCGGGAAAATAAAAAACAACGCTAAAGTCAAATTAAAAATAAAAGCAAAAGAAAAATCCACACGTAGGCCTTATTCTCTTAATCACTAATTTGCTTTTTTTTTTCCAAAATGCGCATGTTGTAAACCAATCAAGTTTTTAAATTGTGAACATTCAATCATTTAAAATGCACAATCTTTTATTTCATGGTAGCTCCTAATGTTAAGGAACTTTTTAGTCGCAAACAATTTAGTTCCTTCTTACACTTGTCTCTTGCTGAGATTTGAACCAGGATTTTCCTCTTGTAGCAAATAACATAGTGTTAATGATTTGTATTTTAAACTTAATCATTTCAGTTCATGATGTTTTCTCAAGATTTCGTTCAAAATAATTGGCTCCTAGGATTATCACAAGTAAACAAATACAATACCACATTATAAATGTTTGTCTCGTGTTCGAAATGGTAGAGTGGAGTTGACCCTCAAATCAGTACGCTGAGTGGCACTCCCGGTCATATCTTCTTGAGCCGGCTACTTAGATATTTGAGATATTTTCATTAATATGTACTTTGGTAAAATATTGACAAAACCTTTAGCAGTACACGAGTTGGGTGTTTACTAGAGTTTATACAGTAAAAAGTTTCTAAATATAGTCTAAAAATTGAAACTTTCCACTCTGAAAATTCTAGAAATCATGATATTTTGTTTGATCAGCAAGACTTAAGAATGCCTGTGAAACGAAAGGTAACCCAGTATAGAAGTGTAGAATGGATCTTTGTAAATCAAATGATGTAATGGCTGAGGTACCTCAACGAATTGTATTGTCATTTGTATTCTCCTCCTCTCTCGCCAGACAGATCCACCCAGTAACGTTTTAAACCCGCTTGGTTTCTGTAGAGAATTTTGTTGGTCTCTTCTAGCGCCTCAACTAGACTTTTGCATTTATTGGCTCACTCATATTCATTTTAGATTAATTTAAAGCTAGATAACCTTACATATCAATTTTTGTTGGTGTTTGGTCCTTTTTTATTATTATAAAAGGAGTAAAAATAAATTATTGTAATAAAGTTTGGGTATTATTAGCAAAATAAATAATTATAATGAAATCTAACACATTATTGGCTAGTAACCATATTGCCATTCCACCAAACAATTGTTCTTGATTTGGATTGAAATGTTTTGTTTTTTCCCCCTTCAAATTTTGTGCATTTTTGTTTTGAAGCAGCTTTTTTGTGTGCCTGTGTGGTGTTTACTTACCAACACTTAACATTTTAGCTACTAGCCGCTTAATTTAAGGGAGGATGGTAGTGGGGAGAATAAAACCATCCCCATTGCACCTGACAGATTCAAACCTTGACCACCTTGGTACAGGCAATCCAGTGTATTGTGAGACTGACACCTTAGCCCCTGTGACTACCAATGCAGGTGATGGTGGGTTTAACTAATGGGATTGTTAAATCAAGACACATTTATGTTTAAATGGTATATCCATATTTTTTAATGTGACAGAAGATTAGGACCCAATTATATAAAAAAATTATAAAGGACACAAAAAATATAATTTTGTCCGTTTGTGCAGAGATTAAAGCATGTTCAACCTTTTTAAATAAAACTAATTTTTCTACTGTAGGATTTGTTAGGGACTGTCCATAAAATAAGTCAAGCTAATTATATTTTACCCTCCCCCCCCTTATACTACACAATATCACCCCCCACCCCTTATGTGAATAGTATTGATAGTTGTAGAACCAATAAAAACTATTCATTGAAATGTGTTCGCGATGTTTGTTTATCTGTCTGCGCAATCGAGTTTATTAACACAGAACAACACCTGATACATTTAATTGTAATGTGATGTCGTGCATTATCCCTCCTCTTGTCATGCTTAGTCACGTCAAGCACTACTCCCACCTGATTGGCAAATGTAGTTTATAGACAGTCCCAAAAGCCAGCCTCTATAATTATTGCCCAAATATTGTGATTTTTTTTTTCACGTTGCTTTAGGATGGACTTTTATAAAATCCATAGTTAAGACTCACTTGGTTCAATGCAGGTTTGTTTTCAACCCCTCTTATTTTTATTGCAAATATTTCCTATATTTGGTAGACTGTTGTGGCTTTTTCACGATCTCATGTGCGCATCTAGTCAAGTGCAACAAACTGAAATTTAAATTTGGTTTATAAAAAAAAATTAAAAGCTGATATTTCACTGATTTCTTAAGGGCTAAAATTTAACTATTCAATTTTGATATCATTGTTGGTATGCTTTGGATAGGTTGTTATGTTAATTTGCATTAAGATATAACTTATATATAATATATGCTTTGTTTGTACAGTAACTGACTGGAAAATAAGTACAAATAGAACATGAAAATATCTTCTTTTTTCCCCCCTCAAATATATTATAAGTGGTGAGTGGTGTTTAGGAAAATCCATATTATATTAAATTTGCAAATTACTTCACATTGATTGTGTTGTAAGATGTTATGTACAATCTTTTACTCAAAAACTCTGTAAGTTATATGTAAAAAAAACCCATTAATATCCAACTAAAAAAAAGGTGGTTCAAACCAAATTGTTTAACATTCATATATATTTTTAAAGGTGTTCAAATTATTTCCTGTTGTACATTTCAGATTATTGTGATTTTTTTTTGTTTTTTTAATATAATTGATTATGTATATTTTTTTGTTTAAAAATTTTAAGTATGTTTTTTTAAATTCTGTGTATTTAATGGTTAATATATAAGATAATTTTGTTAAATATTATAGTTTTAGCTCTCCCCAAAAAAACTAAAAATCATACAGACTGTTTTATGTGAAAGTAATTTTAAAATGTAATTTCTTTCTTGTAAATGATCTTGATACTTTTTTGTTGTTGTCAATACACCATTTTCATATATTTCTTGTATTTGGTTATTTAATAAGATGAATAAATGAATCTGGTTTAAAAATTTATTTTAGTGCAGTTACATTTTAACATTTAATAGCTTTGCCAGCATAATCATTTTAGTTTCTTTAAAGTAGGTCTTTTTTCTATTTTATCACACTACTATTTAGTCTTTAAGAGCCTTTGTTGTCGTGGTGTAACTTTCTGTACTCTACTTTAGAGAAAAGTGGAATTGTGATTAGTGGAACTGATTTATTTGAAAAAAATAAATCAAAATATTTAAAATAACACTCCCTGACGCAAGTTATGAAGTAACTTGCTTTGGACCTTCTTTGGTGGCTGAAGATCTAAGGTGTAACTCTTGTGTTAGAATGGACTGCCAATTACAGGGAGATCAGGGTTCGAATTGTGGTCGGGTGTACTGAGGGTGGTTTTTCCAAAATGATTTTCCACTCATCCTCCACATAAATGTGGGTACACTTCCTCTAAATTTGAACCTTTCTCATACCTAAACCCATGAACGTAATACGTAAATAATTGCAGGTAGTAAAACATGCTAAAATAAAATAATGTATTCAGACTGGCTAAAACCAAACAAACTTATTGCAATGAAATGTTGGATCATACCTGCACCAGGGAACGTTTGTGAAAACTAAGACTGTTCAACACCTGTGCCAGGAAATGTTCGGGCAAACTAAGACTGTTCAACACCTGCGCCAGGGAATGTTAGGGCAAACTAAGACGGTTCAACACTGACAGGGAATGTTAGGGCAAACAAAGACTGTTAGTTACAACACTGCCAGGGAATGTTAGGGCAAACTAAGACGTTGGTTCAACACCTGCGCCAGGGAATGTTAGGGCAAACTAAGACATTGGTTCAACACCTGCGCCAGGGAATGTTAGGGCAAACTAAGACTGTTCAACACCTGCGCCAGGGAATGTTAGGGCAAACTAAGACGGTTCAACACTGACAGGGAACGTTAGGGCAAACAAAGACTGTTAGTACAACACTGCCAGGGAATGTTAGGGCAAACTAAGACGTTGGTTCAACACCTGCGCCAGGGAATGTTAGGGCAAACTAAGACGTTGGTTCAACACCTGCGCCAGGGAATGTTAGGGCAAACTAAGACGTTAGTTCAACACTTGCGCCAGGGAATGTTTGGGCAAACAAAGACGTTGGTTCAACACCTGTGCTGGGGGAAGGTTTAATTTGTTAAAGTAGTTTCCTGGTTAGTCATCTGTGAGATGGAATCTTTATATCCTTTGTTTACCATTGGTTCAATCTCTAATGCAAAGTGAAAAGTGCTCATTTTAGTGGTATATTTCAATAATTAGGTTGATTAAATTAACCTGGAACAAGAATATAAAGCCACATTCCTTACAGTTATTAAAAAATTGTGACTGAAATTGTGACTAGTCAGTCACACACACACACACGCACGCAAAAATACAATTTTGTTTTCTTTGCTTAGTAAAATTCTATTTTCTCAGACCTAGTTATAATTGAATCATATATACTATATACATAATAAGTTCTATGTTAGAATTTACAGTGCACATAATAATTAAATTGTTAGGTGTGTCCATACACTCTTAAACTGTAATTATTTATTCAGTTAAAATTTTAAATATATACTAGAAATGGGTTNCCCCCCCCTGTCTTCCCTCAAATTTGTATGACACTATTTTATCAACAAATAAGTCTTGGGAGACTACTTTCTTATGTTAATAATGATTTACGATCTCAATTATCTTCTAAATTAATAAATTAGATTTTTGTCTGTCATGAGCATTGTGTGATATCTACCGCACACAGAGGTCTGAAATTTAAAATCGGCACCCTCTATACCCCTTGAAGCTGGAGTTTTCAAGTTTAGAAGATATATGTTTTCTGTCTGTTTGAAGCAAAGAACTGTGTGGCTATCCCGGACAATGACGAGCACTTCTGCTAGTTCTATTATACCAATCATAATACACGAAATAGATCAAACAAAATAACTAAATTACACTCTCACCCTTTGCATTGAGGAAGTGTAGGATTTAAATCCTAAAGGATATGACTACTAGAGATTCTTGGATTTAAAAAAATATTTTATTTAAAATTCTCTTATTTTATATTTGAATTATATAATTGAAGGACTAACTTAAGGACCAGACCACATCCCATCATTTAACACCTAACTTGAAAACAATTAGAACTGAAAAATTGGGGGGGATCATACTAGTGTGAAGAAGTTCAACATTATTCTGGTTTTGTGGGTAAAACTAAGATTCAAATACAATAAAAAAATTGGTTTTATCCATCTACCATCTATAGTTTGTTCCTATCCTCCTTTCTTAGGTTTCAAAAATTATGTGCATCAAAGTTTTTGCTAGATTTCCTTTTTAAATTTGATAGGTTGTCATATCTTGAAGCATTATAAAGGTTTCCACATAATGCAGTCCTTTATTTTGACTAACATTTTATGTATTTTATTGTAAATGTAAATTGAGCATTTATCTTTCAGTATTTATGAGTAAAAAAGTAAAAAAAAAAGTTTTTCAAGGTATTATTGCACGACACCTCCACTTATGCTATGAATACTGTTTGTAACAGTTAAACAGGGGAAGGAAGAATAAGGGTTGCAGAATATGTTCAGAGATCCAATATTTCCCCATAACATAACACTAAAAAAAATCCTCAAAAAAACATAGCGCTAAAATTAAAACATTGAATTTTTATAGAGTCTGAACGGAATAAGGATTATTCCCTACTATATATTTTGGAAAATTCAAATTCAAACATGTTTTTAATCATAGTTATTTTTATAGTATCTACCCTATAAAAAATTAGTTTTCTCCCATGTCCTTGTGTGAATTACATATTGTTATTGTTCATTGATACCAGTTGGCTTACTGGTACAAACATTTAATTTTACATGTTGATAGTAAGAGAAAATGGAGTTTAATTCCGGGAGGCCTTGATTTAATTGTTGATTTTCATAGACTCGCCACTACTGCAAGGTCTATCTATTACTATAAACCACACTAGGGAAAATACTATTGCTATTTAAGACTATGAGTTTTTACTAATCACATAATTTACGTTTTACAAAACTTGCAATACTCCCTTTATCCTTACTTCTAGGTTTTTCTTGGGGATGTTTATTAGCTACGTGATATCCGAGTTTATCAAGTCTGTCACAATAAGCACAGTTGACATATTAAACATTTGTTTCACTAAACCATCTAATTTGCTATAAACATTTACAATGTACAAAACCTAATAGGTACACTAAATGCAACATTTTCATGGCTACACAATTATTACAATACACATGTCATGAGTTTAAATAAACTGTGCGCACATTGCCGTGTAATTAGGCTGCGATATAAGGGTGATTGAATTCAAACTAAAACAAAACATTGCTCACCCTTCCCTCCCCTCCCCCACCTGCCCGCCATAGCTACCAAAAACCCGCGGTAGGATAGACGACTGATGACCCATCACTCATTCACACCCTTAGCCAGATTGAATTATTAGATTATTAGATTTTTCCTTTGCCCCTAGACACCGCAACTCTTTGTGCTTACATGGACACTGCCTCACTATGGCACATATTGTTAGTGTGGGTGTCATCGACCTTAGTTTTTCATACAAATGTAATTACCATATCAGAACAAGAATGTACTAAAAACGTCAACAAAATTGTTGGACTCTTCCCTGCCCCAAATTTCCCCCGAACCTCGCTCGCGTGTTCGGACATATTCTGCACCTCTGGGAGGAATAAAGAAATTTGTTTCAAATCCTCTCATTGTTCTTGAAGGTATACTCCATTCACGGTAGGAATTACTCTGAAAGGTTTTTTCCCCTACCAATATCCTACTATATAATAGATTTCTGGTAAGGAAAAAGGCCTTTCAGAAAACAATTCCTTTGGTGAACAGAATTTAGGTGTAGAGTGGCAGAGGGGTTGTTTTTGACTTTAAAAGAATAATATTCTAGGAAAAAAACTTGCGGGTAATCTCCTCTAGAAAAACACACACAATATTTTATTTTTGTTCAATGAGTGTCATGGATTTGATGGTCAAGTTCGTTCCTTTGATGTCGAAGACAGCATCGAGTTCTGGGAATAGGCAATTATCAATGTTTTAGTTAAATTAATTTTAATTTGTAGAAATTATCAATGTGTTTACCTAATATAACCAATTTGGTATTCCCTCCATTCTTAGCAATTGTCTGCTTTCATGATTTTGGTAGCATAACATTTTTATTTGGTTGTGGTTCTAACGAATACATTTTTATCAAACAATAGATTTAACAAAAAAAGAAATAACAAATAGGATGTGGAGGAAATATATATTTTAAAGTGAAAATAAAAACTATGAACACGTTTCGTATAGCCTTTTTTGAACTGGACAAATATGTAATATTTGTCACAAAAAGAAAATGTTGTCTTGTCCCTCAACCATAAGTTTCATCCTGTCGTAACTCTTCAAGAGGAAGTGTAAAATTCTACCCCTCTAAAAAAAATATCGAGAGACACAAAGACTTAGAAGAAATTGATGAAATATCAGTTTTGGTCAAACTTATCAAGAATGTACTATCAATTGTGAATAAAATTCTGATTTACTATATAAAGGCTAGTGTTGTCCATAATCATACATAACGTTGAAGTGTTGTTTTGTGGGAAAACTGATACTTTCTTTAGAAATGGGTCAGTTCCAAATCCAAAGAAACATGTTACACAAAACAGGTTTACTTTTCTGCGTTAATTATTATGTTTTTATAGAAAATAAAAATATTAACAAAATGGTTACATTTTATTGTTATAATATATTCACTTAAATTAATTATATGGGTTCTCTTTAAGTTTTCCTTATAATTATTTTTGTAAGTAGTGTAAAACAAATTTTTATTGAAAATTTTATTTTGAATATTTTCTTGATTCGCAGATATCCATAAGAATCTGAGGCGCCCATCCTTTGTATTATTATGGTCCGAGAAATTGATAATCACACTGAGTTTAATCCTGACTGCATACACATATACTAAGTCATCTCATTTATGCATATAATAATTTCACATGCAGCTGTCACTGTTGATAAAATAGTAATAATATACTAAAATATTATCATTGCTGACCACAAAAAATAGTTTGTTTTTTCTACATTTTTTCTTCTTTATTTAGCTTAGAGTTATTCTCTTCAGTAGCCGAGTGGTATAAGGCATCACTTTTGCATCAGATTGGACTCGATGGATGATAAGATCAGGGTTAGAAATCCAGCTAAGTGTACCAAAGGTAGTTTTTCACTTCCTCTAACTTCAACCATCACCATTCCTCACACATTAAAATAATTACAGTAAACTCTCGACTATCCGCAGGGGGATTATCCGCTTTGCGGCCTAACTGCGGCATCGCCAACAATAAAAGACACATTTTGAAAAACGCTGCGCTTGTGGAGAATACAGGGCTACCTATTGTTATACTCGGTAAATTCCCGAGGAAGAGATAATGAATGATCAGAGACAAAAAGTTTATGCAAGGGGGACTGCACTGGAATAGACCCATAACCTGCTTAGGAACAGGAAGATGACAAGCTGATGTTACGGACAAATACATAGCGGGATAAGGAAAAATGAAGCAGAAAACTAATACAAACTTTTTAATTGATGTGTCCATTTTGAGTAAACTGTACATCGATTTAAAAAGGTTTTTTTTATTATCTTAGTGTGTGAAATATGTGTTCACAAACACAATCATGATAGGTGAGCACTAGTTTGAATTGAATGTGCTACAATCTTTTGTTGTACCAAATAGTTGGATTATCCACGGCTTTGTGTTTACCGCAGCACTCGTCTCCGCCATTACTTCGGCTAATTGGGAGTTAAACAACCCGAACGGGTAGGAAGAAGCAGTTACAAAACAAAAAGTTTACATTTGCAACACTTTACTATCAAACAATTGATATTGTATATGACTTTAATAAAAACAAAACATTCAAATAATAGAAAGTTGTAAGTGGTGATGATTAATTTTCAATTCTCTCCCCCCCCCCCCCCCCCCCCC
>CABFOW010000543.1:0-59455 GCA_902141385.1 Timema californicum | reverse complement strand
CCCCCCCCCCTCCCATAGTTTCACTATAAAATAATCTCTTCACTTAACGAATACTTCTGAGTAGCGGATACTTCTCTATAACGAAGAGTTAAAATTTCCCTGGCAAAATTACATTGGCTCTTAATGGTGAAACAATTTCCAAATAACAAACTTTCTCACAACCGGATGACGCACACTGCTAGAGATGCATATTTATGCATACAATAAATAGCAGACAGATATTGAAAACACCAGTACATATACAGTATTTTACTGTAGTACTGTAGGAATGTCAGGAATGCCATTGTCTCACATGAAGTATGAGCGGTCCTATCTTTCCCCTCTAGGGAAAGTTTCTAAAATAGTCTACATAGTAATGACTACAGTACATGAAGGTTGTACCTCCCTTCCCTTCTGAGCCTTCACAGGGGTTGTTCCTTCCACTCAGCTTGTGCTCGTGCACACACACAAGTCTAGAGTACAGAAGGCATACTGTTCACATTTCATTTTGTTTGTATATTGTTGTGTGTGTAATGCAATCTGCACAGTAAGCTACGTACATTATTTATTCATTTGTCATAGTTAATATTTACAGTATATAGGTTCACATAGATTGGACTATGATTAAAAGTATATATATCTTAGTAACAAACATTTTTTGATCCTGGTAGGATGTCTGCTATTAAAAGATTTCACTTTAGTTATTTGATTTGCCTTTACAACTATCGTTATGATGTCTCACCCTACTAATTTTGTGTGTAGGTGTCATGCAATAGCAACTGCTGTGTAAATATGATGTCATAGCTGTATCCCAGCAATAACTTTATTTTGTCACTCAAAATTATGAGCCCTTAAATATGAAAACTTTCTGTGTCTACCAAGCTATGTTGGATTAACTAATTTAATGTTAGTCCAATTATTGCTTGAATTCACACAAAACTGTATAATGATAAAAAATAGATTAAACAATTACTATACTTGCTCTTAAAAAGTAAGAAAAATATTATTACATGGTTATAAAAGACATGTGAAAGCAAGAAATGTTAGTAAGATATGGTATCCAGCTTCTAATTACCGTGGTTGCAATATTTGATATGATTGTATCTTAGTTTTCCTATTGTGTTGCCATACTGGTGGAGTAGTCTTACATTGATTTTAATTATGATGCATTGCTGAATAATTGCACTTGAGATTTTTTATATTGCCTTGTTAAATTATTATCTCAAAAATCTTGTTAACAGGTTGTGAACCAACCTATTGACGAGCAGCTCGTATTTCTTTGCTTGTAGTTGGTTGAAAACATGTAAAATAGAAATTCAGAAGTTATTATTTACAAACTAATGTTAAATAACTGGGCAATATTACACTTACACGAGTAATTCTTACAACTTTTGATCCCCCCAAACTTAAATACCAGTAGTAAATTTTATATTTAGGTTATGATCAATGACAAGTGTATTCATTTAAAGAAATGGTAACCGTCTATAAAAATGTCTAAACTATGTAATCAAGATTATGGCATATCTAATTTCTTATATGGATTATCACTAAGTTTTGGGTTACATAAAACTAAAGTTTTATGTTTTGAATCAAAATCTCGGATTGTGTTTTGAAAGTAGTTTTAGTTCACTTCCTGTTTTTTCCTATACCAATTTAGCGTACATCGGCAATGTGAGGCTGAAGGTGATCTATCAAATAATAATGGCCAATTTTTAAGATATTTAAATCTTGTTTGTGCTACACTCAAGAGTGATTATGATTTACACTTAAACTCTCTATTGTAATAATTTGAGAATTTGTTTTAGTTCCATTTTTGTCATCACTACTTTGGGTAGACATTGTGTGAACGCGTCTTAAGATGCTTCGTCACTGGCAGTCGACAGTAGAATATAAAGTCCGTTCACTGTAGGAATTGTTTTCTGAAAGGCCTTTTTCCCTACCAGAAATCTATTATATAGTAGGATATTGGTAGGAAATAAGACCTTTCAGAGAGTAATTCCTACCGTGAATGGAGTATAAGAATTGTTTATTTTCTTGTTGCCTTACCTTTCTTTACTACTTTTTTGGTGTCACTATGTCTCACTGCCCACCCTGGCTAGCTGCATGATTACAATGTGTTGTGTGAAAAGGGGAAGGAGGGGAAGAGGTGATGGGACGAGGAAGGAAAACGCCCACATTTTTACAGTGGTAGTGTAGGAAATCATTTAGGAAAAATCAGCTTAATACACCCTGCCAGGATTCGAATTTCACCCTCTTTGGTACAAACACACCAGATCAAGCAGGTTTGATTTCTTAGCCGATGGGATTTATTAATTAAAGGACTAAATTATTTAGGCAGGTCAGAAGAATGTGAATTCGCTGTAGGTATGGCAAGTATGCAAATATTTGCGCTCTTTGGCCAATAAAACGTTGTTCAAGGCCAGTAAGTGAGCAAACTAGTTTATGATTGGAGGAAGGTGTAAAAAGGATAAACAGATGAAAGCATCGCTTTGCAGGGATGGTATAGCACACATCTTGATGCAAGATTGTGCCAAGTACACCTTAAGGAAAAAGTTTAATACTACGTACAATTTAAAAAAAATCTTGCTTCAACTTTTTTGTTCTGATAGTAGAGATATGTTTCTCTGGGATAGTGACAAGATCAGCACCAAGTAAATAGCCGCGCTCAAGATGGGGGTGGGGATTGAAGGGTTGGCTATAGCTAAATCTTCCAATTTTTATTAACATTGTTTTAAAATTGTATAGAGAATTGAATCATCATCAGATTTTAATTTAATTATCATTATTTTTTCTTTAATTAAAAAAAATAAAATAAAAGTTATTTAAAACAAAATTTATGTTCTTTTCATTATAAAATTACTGATTCTACTATCATTTCAAAGAAATATACATAATTTGTTAATTTTTAAATATCTAGATATTATCTTCATTTTATTAATTTGTTTATAAATATCATATTACATCATTAATTTTTTATGCATTTATTTAAGTAAAGCTAAGCTTGACTCTATAATCTGATAATTTCAAAGAAGCTTGCCCGAGTTCAACTCTGATGGAGAAACCTTTGCTCGTAGACCCCTAGTGCTACTCTACAATTAACTCTTTTTTTATTGGTATATGTTCATCATGGTTTTATTTGTTGCTTAACCATCCATAACACTGAGTCTAAAACTTTGGTCTACAGATAGGACCATAGGGGGCGTTCAAGTATTAAGTAAGAAGATTTTTGGCCATTTTTAACCCCTTCCTTCTTTTCTTCATGCCATTTTACCTATAGCTTGAACAGGTGGTCAAACGCGATGATGAAAAAAATAATTAAAAACTCGTGCAATTTATAAATTATTGGTAATTATTAACATAGGCGTGTAAATTAATATTGTGAAATAATAATATACAATTAATTTAAATTTATATAACAGGTAAATTTAATACAAGTTATAACATTATACAAATTTCAATTTACTTTTAATTGAAGTTATAAAAAAAGTATTATTAGTGAATAGATGAATATTATATATATAAAAAATACCCTAAACTCCATTTAATCCAGTGACCAAGGTCCTAGAATCCACGTCTGAACACTTTCAATTAATATGTTTATATTTGGGGGTTGGGGGGGCTAGGTCACACAAGCTTTGGCTTCTTTAGGCTAGGCTTCTCCACTTCCTTCCTCGTTTAGCCACTCAGCATCTTAATTACTGCCCGAAGCTGCCCCGAAATCCCAGCGGCTTGTGAAGCGTGCTCCCTCAATTTGGTCCATCTTTCTCTGTCTTATGTAAACATTGTTCTGACCCTCTACCCCCCTCATCAGCAAAATACTTGACCGCCCCTTTAGGGGGAAAAAAAAATTATGTTGAGCTAAAGGGTACAAGCTTAACAGACTAAGACCCAATATTACAATGCACCACTTAATAAAAAAATCATCGAATCACTCATCTTTTAAATCGCCAAATCTTCGACTATTGACTCTCTTGTCATACAAAAAAATACTCTAAAAGACTTGAAAAATATACTAGTAGTTGTACCTAAATATTCACTACTCCTGTTGACATGGTTTTTCACACTAGCTCAAGTTTTATCTGAACGCTTACAATTTAAGTATTTTTGGTTTGAAGTTTACAATGATTAGATATGTTTAAATGGTTTCACCCTAATGTTAGATTCTATTTTATTTTAACCTGCCTCGGTGGCGTAGTTGGCTAACGCACTTGTCATGTTGAGCTCGACTGCTAAAGACTGGGTGATCGAGGTTCGAATCTCGGTCGGGTGAACTGGGGGTGGTTTTTCCTAAATGGTTTTCCAATCTCCCTCCGCGCAAATGCGGGTTCACTTACTCTAATTCAATTCAACCTTCCTAATTCCTAATCCATTAGCGTAATTAGTACTTCAAGCGTATAACCCGAACGGGTAGTAAGACGCGGTGCTAAATAATAATAATAATATTTTATTTTAGAATATTTTGTTGAATCAAGCACATCATTTTTACTGACCTAAAACTCAGAGTTTTAACAGACACAAGAGTACACACCATTCAAAGTACAGACTCGGTCATAAAAAAGTGGTCTCGTCCAATATAAAGTACAATATTAAGGTACCTAGTTGTTACCACACATGTGTATTCAAGGGTAGTTCAACTCTCGCCTTTCAGACCACTGAGTGACACTCCACCTACGAAAACTTTCCACAATCAAACACACTTTTGAAAGTTGCACAAACAAGCCAGGCATTAAATATTTTTGGAAATCAATAAAATTACAACTCATTGAGTAGATAAAAAAATCGCTTAATAATGAATAAATACTGTTCCAAGTTGATTGATACCGTATTTCTTTGAATTTAAGACACAATTTTTTTCTCCATTTAATAAAAAGAGAGAAAAAAAAGGGGGGATGATCTTTGAATCAAATTTCTTTTTCGACCACACTTTCGATGGTTCAGAAGACATATTATAGGATGATAATGATAACGATGGCTCAGAAGAATCAAACTGTTTTTGTTTCAGAAGGAAGAGATGAATAACATACCTACTGATAAATAAGGTACTATTATTGTTAGTATGGTTGATTGAATTCTGTAATAAAAATATTTCTTAAGCAAAGGGTATTTTAGCATTTTATTTTTATTTTCTATTAAAATCAAAGCTTTTTTTTCTGTTGGTGTTACTGAAACATTAATGTGCATCTTACACTTAATGATGTCTTAGAATTGAAGGAATACGGTACTTATATTAATCTTACAAGGAAAACTATATTAGGATTCAAATTGCCAGTCTCTAAAAACTACGCCAAATAGTCTACGCTAAAGCTAATGTTGAATTGTTCCTTTTGCACCTAAAATTATCAAATCTACTGCCTTTTGTGATGGGGATTGTACTTGTCATGTGTTGCATTAAAGAGGTTGTTCATTAAATTAAATGTTCACGTGTGGAAAAATATTTATGTACCTTAAATTGAAATGCTTTATATTAGAAGCTGTAAAAATATATGGCTGATCATGAACCAAACATAAATGCGATTTTAAACAGATTAACTCCCAAACTATATGGTAGAATTTTTAGTGTCACTTATGAATAGTGTGATTAAATTTATCAGTGTACACTTTCTAACATCTTCAACATAACTTTGGTCATTCACGCCACCGTAAAACACCAATAGGCTGTGTATACTTTACAACTTCTAATAAAGTATGATTCATAACAAATTATTTCAGTCTCTTGGTGTGTATTTTGGGTGCACTCAATCATAATCATTCACTAGAAGACTGAAGTACATACTGAATAGTACAGTACATTGTATACTGCCAAAATAAAACTGAATGAGATGAGCTTTTGTTCAGCTTTCAACAGGATCTACACAGTATTTCCGATTTTCTGGTAAGTCATGAATGCTTACTTTTAGAGACTTCACATTTCTGGAAAAGATCAAAACGAGTCTTATGAAGCTGCAAGTGGTCGGCACTAATTACCGATCACATTCTGTAAATTAAAAGAGTAGATCAGAATGAACCTACATGATAGTATAATTTAAATTACCATGGCATTGTAGCAATATATATTATTAATGGTTTTTAAGTAAAGTTATTATTATTTATATTACCTTGACTCCTTCCGATTAGCAATAGCTGTTTGGGTTTTATTAATATATAAAGTTTGAGTAATTTAAATTCATGTTACAAGCACACTGTTTTTTGCTGCCAAATTCTTTTGATTACTCGTACAATTGGTTGGTATGATCTAATGGATTTGTAATATTTATCGAATCATATGACTAAGCAATAGAACTCACAAAATAAAAAAAATATAAACTCTTTGCCCATAAACTGAATAACATAGAGACAATGCAGCCTGTGAGAATCATCAGAGCAGTCTTTAGGAAAACATTTTGGTTTAGTCTCACTGTGTATATCCTGTATGCTTGTAAAACTATGTTAGAACAAAATCAGTTTGGTTTTTACTATTATATTTGCATGTCGTAAATATTTAATTAGTAAGAATTGATGTCGACCAAAACTTTGCTTCATTATTTGGCAATATTTGTTTGTCTTTACAAAGCCTCTATGATAGAAATTAGAAAATATGACTTAACTCATCTATTAAGTCGTCTCTTGAATCGTGTCTTTAGGTAGTCTGATTTTAAAGGGAATATATTATCATTTAAATAATAATCTTACACAATGTTTTCTCTTCCCCTGATTGAGGAACAAATGAAGGCAAATCAAAAAAGATGGATACAGTACCAAGTTGCATAAAATAAAATTAAAAGCCCATTCAGATAGTTTGTAACTTTCTGTACTCTTTTCTCTCCCTCAAGAATTTTCTTGCAGCATTAAAATGTATCGAGCAACATGTTGGAATTAGGTTGACCACACATTGGAAAAACCAGATCGTTATATAATGTAATTATAATCCATTCACGGTAGGAATTGACTTCTGAAAGGTCTTTTTCCCTACCATAAATCTACTATATAGTAGGATATTGGTAGGAAAAAAGACCTTTCAGAGAGTAATTCCTACCGTGAATGGAATATAGATACACCACTTAGTTCTTAAACACTCGTCCATGTGCTCAAAAAAATATGTATCATCTCCTAAAATGAAAATAATGTTTCTCAGGTGACATGTTTTAATATTTAATTAATTTTGGTTGTGTTATTAGCATGATTAATTTCATATACTGTACCTCCTTCCATGTGTAACAAAATGTGGAAAGAGGTTTTCCTTAAAAAGACATAATATAAATTTGCATCCCACATTTATTTCCTCTGTTTTTCCTTTGTTACATATTCCTTTTACAATATGTTACTATTTTACTATCCTGTTAGTCTTTACCAATTTCCTTTGTCTCTATTTCGTCTTTTAGGAAGTTGTGTTGCACATTTCACACTCCCACCTGATGAGTTTCCTTAGAATGAAACCTTAGGTTGTCCACTGGCAGCAGAGTAAAGTATGAGCTGTATTCTTTTGATAGTGAAACCCATATATTCTTTCTATTTAATCTATTTATATCCTTCTTTCATATATGGTAAAACGTACCTCAAAAAGGGCAAAAGAGGGTTTCCTTAGAGATCTAAATAGCTAAATTCAAAGTGTTTGTAACTTTTTTTTTTTAACATTTGATTCCAGATGTGTGTGTGTTTTCTCTTGTGTCTCCTTAGAACTATTAGTAAATTTGTGTTCAAATGTATAACCAAACACACTATAAAATGTAAATTGGAATTGTTTGTAATAATGGGTTTCTAATTAGTGTCAAAAAGTCTGTCCTCACTGTTAATAACATGCTTGTAACCAAATAGGGTTGGTTTGATGTCCTAAGGCCTACCCGAGAGCTAATCTTGGCCTGGTGGGTGCATTGATAATCTGTTAGGGGACAAATTGTTGTCAATTTTATTAAAATTCTCTGTTGTTTTATATCTTTGGATTTGTAAGTCCATGCTACAAATAACCAAAATGGGCATTAAGATATGTACCACCGCCCTCTAGTTTTTTATTCCATTGACTATACCAATTTAACAAACTTAGTTACAAATACAAGAATGATCAAGTCACACTGATTCTATATTAGAAAATTGGTACTAATGTACTGAATCACACATAAAATAGTTTTGATTTGTGAGATTAATACTATAGCTGAAAGAGAGATAACTTACATGGATAATGCTGGAGAAAAAACTATTGAGACAAAAACATTTGATCGGTGGTATAACTTGGGCGGGGTAGGTGCCGCCGTGGGTGCCAGATTCATTAGCCATAATATAAGACCCGCTTCTGTGGACGCATGGTTCAAGGTGCTACTCTAGCAATAGACTGGCCTGATGATGACTGGGAGATCGAGATTCGATCCCAGTCAGGTGTACCAAGGGTAATTTTCTGCTAGATGGTTTTCCACTCTCCCTTCATGTAAATGTGACTATGCTTCTTCTAAATTCAACCTTCTTAATTCCTAGCACATTAGTGCGGTTAGGACATATATGTATAACCTGAACAGGTAGTAAGGCGCGAAACCAACACACCATATAAGTTTAATTTTACTAACAATAAAATTGTATTTGGTAATCAGTACTACAACGAGTAACCAGTTAGTGTTAGTTTTAGTGAACCACACTCGCTTCCTCGGGAGACGAGAGATTTTGAATGTTAGTGCTTAGTCAACAGTTTCTACCCCAGTACAAGTGTTCTGATCATCCCTTACCCCATGGTCCAGCAGAGTGCTTGCTCTATTCCAAACATTATTTATAATACTACTAATACGTGGAGTATAACCAAAGTAGAAGCAATGTGTTGGTCGAACATCTTGTTTATTTTATCATCATCATAAACAAAACACAACTATGCATCAAAGGCGGGTCCTTGAAGCAATTATGTTGTCTTGAAAACAAAAGGTTTTAACTCACATGTCAAGAGAAGTAACCAAGTAATAATTTGCAATTTGTAGCCATCAAATATAATGGATTCAATTTACTTCCCCAACTTTAATAAATATTTGTATGTGGTTGTAATTTTTTGTATTGATTATGTATGACAGATTTACAAACAATAAAAATACTTGTAGTGGTAATTTTAAATTGGTATTTTGGTTGATTTTTTATTACTTTAAGAAATAATAGCCTTTGATTTGGTTGGCTGCTATGCAATTTGTGTTTTTGTGTTTTGAGAGCATTTGCCTCTTTCTCACAGTTTTGAATCATGCCCAATTGTCTGATTGGGGAGTTATTAGTTCTCTGGAACCTTCTAGAGCTTATTAAAGTGCGGCAGAAGGGAAAGGAAGTATTTTTAGTTTTTATAGAATATAGATTTTTTGGTGAAAATAAATCAAATATGTCTCCAGTAGCAATGTAGAGTTTATTTTTCTGCACATGCTAGTATCAATAGATCTTGATAATCTGTCAAGGATGTCCTGGAATTTTGTCAAAACTTTTTAAATAAAAGAGAAAAAGTTTTGACAAAATTCCTGGACACCCTTGACAGATATTCAAGATCTGTTGATACTAGCATGTGCAGAAAACTTAACTCTACATTGCTACTGGAGAAATATTTGATTTATTTTGGCCAAAAAAAATGTGATGCTCTAAAAACTGTAAAATTACTTGCGCTCCCTTCTGCCGCACCTTAATTACCCAATTGATGTAGACATCGCAATGATCTTCTTTAAATCATACTTATAGCTATTATTTTAGTCTATGTGTATTTAGTCAACCTCAGTAGTCTTGGGATCCGATATTCATGGGTTCAAACACAGTTCGGGTTAACAGATTTTTCTTGGCCAGTAAAAATCCATAGCACAACTTTCTTCTGAGGGGAAGTTGGTCTTATGTTGAGTGTGGTATCTAAAAGAACCCTGGAAGTTATATGAAAACACCTTTCACGGCAAAATCGGTAGTTTCTTTCACTCTCACTCAGAGAAATCCTCGTGTGTTGATATAATCAGTTGGTCAGAAAGTACATGTTAAATATCTCAAATTATATGTATAAAATAAACACAACTTAACTATAGCTAATAGTCAACCCAAAAATTAATAATATTATAGGCAACTCTCTATTTATGAACAGTCCAGTTCCAAAATGTCTGTTGTATGTAGGCCTTGGTGACCTGGCGGTCTAGGGGTAAGGTGTCAGACTTCTGTGCTGGCGGCCGGGGTTCAATCCTCGGTCCCGGCATAGATTTACCTGATTACCAAACCCTTCCTTCACCTCTGACAAGACATCTTGTGAATGTGGGGAATGCCAGGCCTCCACCGTGGTTCGGATTCCACGTTTAACTGTAGGTCCTCCATTTCATCTCACAATCAATAACCCTAACATTACACATTAGCGTGTGTATAACCCGAACGGGTAGTAAGACGCGGTGCTAATAATAATAATAATATGTAGGCCTTGATCTTCTATGATATATAATACAGACTAGGGGTTATCCCTAAACCAGATAAGACTGTTGAGAGGAGGGGGTGAGCTCTAGTGTCTACAGGGTGTTAAATGAGCAGAGAAGGGTACATTACAGTGTTATGACAGATCCTATACTTAAATTCTCTTGTTCGTGTCTTCACCGTTAATAGATGTACTCGTCCCCCAATATTAACAATGAAATTCACTTTTGATATGAAAAGTTATGTAACATAGGTTGGAGGCGGAAGGGGTCGAGCCAATAAAGGTGATAAAAAAAGCATTATATGGTTTATGGTGCCTTAACAGCCATTTTAATGCATTAAAACTATGTAACTAAACATTGAAGGGTCCATACAATACATATATGTGTTTATGCATGTGTTATGGTTAATTGTATACAATACATAACATAAAATCAAAGAATAAAAAAGACCAGAAATCATACTTTTTAATTTTTAATTGAAAACATTAGTTACAAAATAAAAAGAGTACTAAGGGGCTGTCCATAAACTAAGTATGCATATGAGGAGATAAAGGTAGGGGGAGGGGGGAGTACTCCGTGTGACCAAGCGTCGTGATGAAAGGGATTCAGACCCAATTTTTTACTGCCACTTAACCTGCGGCTTGGTTAATGAGGCCATGGATAATCGAGAGTCTATCAAGTGATAGGGAAGGATCTAGTGGTCAGATTTCCTGGCTACAAACCCAGTGATCCCAGATTTTCTGTCAGTGGGACTGAAACGGAGTCAACTCAGCCTCGTGAGGACAAATGTGAAGCTACTTGAATGAAAAAGAAGCTACCTAGAAAACTAAGATTAACGTCCACTGTGCTGACCACATGACACCCTCTATTCACAGAAGTTGGCACTAACTTTGGCAGCACACAGCGGCCGCTTGGTCGGTATGGCTCGATTGCAGGCTGACACCCTGTAGATAGGGGAGGAGGAAGCTTACCTGAAAAGATAGCTAGTTAGGTTAGCCTAGATATGTATTCAAGATATTTAATAGTTTTGCAATTGGAACATAATTGGCATTGCTTTTAAATTATTAATATTTTTGCATATCTGAAAAGTATAGACATTAGGACTGCCCTCGTGTGTAAATTTTACTTTACTAATATTTTCACTACCCCTCATTACTGGGTAAGAATGATTCTGTAGAAACAAGTTAAACTTTACTGTATATATTTTTTAAACAATTGAGTATGAAAAAATGTAAGATTCCCTTGTCTCAATTAAGGGCTAGTCTATTATTTATCTTGTGTAGGAAAAAAAAACTACCTTACCTGTCTTTGATGGTGACTTTTATCTTATCTCAGGAAGATGGTGAAGTTTAGTAGACTGCCTCAACATTCAACCAATCCATTATGTGGAATAAAACATAAATGTCCCAGTGCACATGGCTGAAATTTGAATCCAGTCCTTTGGGGTAACAGGTCCTCCATGGATATTTTTCATTTATACAAGGTATTTAAAGTGCACTTTCTGAACCGACTGATTACATCAGTACAAGACTTTTAAGCTAATTTAAATCTAAAACAGACACAACATCCAGCCCTCAACTGTTGATTTATCATTGTGAAAGAAGAAACCCACATTTTACCAATGATACATTCTTCAGCCACACCGAGAATTGAACCTGGTACTCTTAGCTCAGTAGAGAGACAAACTACCAACTGAGCTAAGGTTGGACTTCTATTGGTATTGCACAGTAATGAGATGGAAGATATGACGAGATAAAAAGCAAGGTTTTACTAATTTTAAGAATAGTTAAGAAATTGAATTCTAAACTAGTTGAAAGGTAATAAATACATTATTTTTGATGAAAATACAAACTCCTCAAAATAAAAAGCGCTTAAAAAAAGTGAGATCTTCTTGATACCTAAGTTATAATGTGAGTAAAGAAAATAAACACCCTTATTTTAACATCCCTTTTGGTCCAAATGAAGGCACAGTAGGAACTCAATAGAATTAAGGGTGACCTGGCGGTCTAGGGGTAAGGTGTCAGACTTCTGTGCTGGAGGCCGGGGTTAAATCCTCGGTCCTGGCACAGATTTATCCGATTACCAAACCCTTCCTTCACCTCTGACAAGACATCTTGCGTAAGTGCGTATAACCCGAACGGGTAGTAAGACGCGGTGCTAATAATAATAATAATAATAATAATAATAATAATAGAATTAAGTTCATTACTATGCATCCCCCCCCCCCCACTCCTCGTTTTGTTGACTGGTTGGGGGTAATGTACCCTCATGTGTAGAAACAGTGGGAAACTATTAGTGTTAAAAACACCACCTGGCTGGGTTTCAAACTCCAACTTTGTTAACGGTAATCCAGACTATATAAATTTGACATTTAGTTTGCGTGTACCCTGATGCGAGTTTGACGCTTAATAACAGGTTAGTTTTATGGTGTAAGGATGAAGAAACAAACCATCTCTAGTGTTCACAGGAAATATTCAAAATTTGATCCCTAACCTGCCATTATTAAATTACAACAATGGTGCCTTAAGATCATGTGACCACCATTGCAGGTAAAGATAAATTGGGTTACTTTAGAGCAGTGGTTCCCAACCATGAGGGAGAGGGGGCATGGACCAATACAGAAATGTTAAAAATCAGCTAAGAATTGAAGATATTTTTATTTCAATCACTTTCCAAAGTAATGAAGATAATTTTTTTTTCTTGCTGTATTGGCGACACTGCCTACCAGTTGTAGAAGGTTAGGCGCTCAACCAAAGAACAAAGACACTTGTGTTGTTTTCAAGCCTGCTAACCTTGGGTTTGCCCTGTTTTCCACATGCAACACCACTGAATTTCCAACCCTTAACTTTCATAAAAACTAAACGGTGTTGTCAACTTAAAGTGGAAAGTGATTTGTGGTGTGCTCTGACAAACATTTAAACCCAATATTCAAGAAATAATAAAAACAAAACGGTACCAATTATTACACCAGTTTTAAGTCTTTTTTTTGGGTGCCAGTGTTATAATGATTTTTATATGAAAATAAAGTGACTCAAAAGCAATTTTTTATAACGATCCTAAAAAAATAGGTAAATTTTATGATCTACTGAAGAGCATCAGCTCAAAAAAGTTGGGAGTCCTTAAGTCAAGGGATTTTTTTATAAGGGAAAAAAGGATATTTTAAATGAATGAGGTGTAATACAAGTAAAAAAAATATAGTCGCATTGCAACAAAGTCTTGCTCATTTTATTTAACAAAAAGCCAGGAAAAGTTCATTTTCAATTTTTGGTGATTTTTCTTTTTCTTTATAAATTCATTTTTTTTTTGTTCTTTTACTCCTGCCATTTCAAGACTACAGGATACATGCCACACTACATAGTACACAATATCTACAGCAAGTAGAAAGTCAAATCCCAACATCTGTCCTAAATTAAGTAGCACGTTCTGTGCCTAGTAGTTTACAAGTAGAGTGAAATACAAAGAGGGAGAAGAGTTAAAAAAGTTTGTAATAGGCAATTTATTAAAATGAGCGAACAATAGAAATTACAATTTATGTACACAATAAATAACTTAATTAAAAAGGAAATTATGCTTTGCTCCTGTAGACTTGGCATGGCAAAACCAACAATTATTCACCTTTTTTTTCTTTTCTTTCTATGATTTTTTTTCCAATTTTTTTTCCAAAGCAAATACTCTAAAAGCATTTTTTTTAAAATTTCCTGTAGGGTCTACTTTCTAAATCTACATTTTTTCATATAAATAATCTAAAATCACAAGTTTTTTTTCTCTCTTGACAAAGGGCACAGTTAGAGAAATGGCACGGCAACACATAACTGAGATGTTTGAAAATTGTTACCAGATGGGAGTAGTGGAGGGGGTTTGAAGCATGGAACTCAAGGTCATTCTAGGAACTGTCTACAAATGCTTCCCAGACAATACTGGCTAGCTTTACTTTTAATAAACTTTATTTATATAATAATATTATTTGGGGTTATTTTCTGGAAGATATTAGGATTTATATATTTTTAATTAAATATCTTCATTTGAGGGGAGGAGGGGGGTAGGGGGAGTAAGAAGCAATATAGCAAATGTCACATTTTTCGTCACTAATGCCATTTCTAAAACAAGTGTCAAAAACAGGACACAACAGCACTATTATACACATCACAAGATGTTTTACATAAATAAAGAGACATGATGAACAATGTGGTATACACAAGAAATATTTATAAAGTCACCACCAGATTACAAATCAGTATTAAAGCTGGGGTGTTTGTTCTCACTTTTACAATTAGGTTTAGTCATTATTTTCAAAATTATGTTCTTAAATAATAATTTCCACCTTCCACATTATGTCAACTTATAAAAATCACATATGTACGCGTAAAATGAGCCTGTATTAACTTATCTTTTGTCGGTGTGCTGTTAGGTATGCAATGATTTATTTTTTTGGTACTGTCCCCAAGTCTTTACAAACTGACATACACAAAAACAAACACCACTGTTTAACTTATTTTCAATGATAAGATTCACTTTCTCCCTTTCATAAATATGAGCCAGTGTATATACACAGTCTTACAGGACTAAAACGTCAAGAAGATATAATTATATGTACTTGCATTTTTTTTCCCCTTTCGGTTCGTCTTTCTTAAGAGAGGGAGAGGGGAGGGTGGGGGTGAAAGTAAAACAACTCACAAAATTCTTAGCAGTTAGTGAAGAATGATTAAATAAAAACACTGTAGTTTGGATACCACCGGAATTAACAAGAAACACATTAAAATAAAAAAAAATCTCCCCAAAACTAGGATTACCAAGTACTTTAAACATAATAATCCAACATCAAAATAACTTTCAGGTTTATATATAGTTGAACAGGGGTATTCATAACATTTTGATAAAAATAGGAAATCCAAACAAAACAATTAATACATGAAGTGAAATTTAAACATTGAAATATGCACATGAAAATTGAACGTGGTTAGAGCCAATGATTTGCATTTTATGAAAGGTTTGCAAACTGTGAAATATAGAACAGTTAATATACATAGTAGAAAATAGAAAGAAGACACCTATTATGATATAATAACTGCTTAGTGAATTGTTTATTTTGTTTCACGAAGAAGAAGAAAAAAACCAATAGAAAATACGAGTTATTTTATTGTCATCTGCTTGCTTTAGTTAAGTTATCTAACTTTTCTTAAAAATTTGACCTTAATTTTGCTTTACATGTTTTTTAAGTTTATCTGGTATATAAAGAAAACAAAAAACTATACAAATAAATGTAAAAGTTAAAAATGATTTAATTATTATATGAGCACTTTGCCATAAGAATATAATTTAAGTAGTGTTTTCTCTCATAAAGCAAAAATTAACTTATTCTAACTTAAGATTTTCAGGTAGAGTTAAGCCCTTAAAAGTTGATAAAATTTTACTGAGGTTTAACTTGGGCTGGGGGAGGGCCAACCAAACTTTATTTTATATATATATTAATTACATATTTTGGCTAGTGCAAAAAAATATATTCAGTTTTACCATACTATGATATCTATTAAAAGGGATGTTGTCTGTTTTATTTACAACACCGATCCCACCATGTTTATGATAAACCATTTATTCAAAACATCAAAGTGATGAATTTGTTTATTCAGTAGATGTTACAACTGGTCTGAAAAAACAAACAACAAAAAAACTGTGTTTTGTTGACAAATTCAACTTCAGTTCAACCTGGATAAGTGGGCCTGTTAGCCTTTTGTTTTTCAACCACCTTTTAAAAATATATTGTTAGTGTTCTAAATGATAGACCTAACAAGTTTTTTTTTACTTTGTGGAGCTACAATTTTAGTAGTGAAATCCATTTCCATTGTTTACTTTAATCACATACTAGAAGATTGTTTACATACATATTCGTTTGTGCATGTTGAGAGGATGAGTGGGTCAATTAACAAATCAAATATAAGAAAGTAGTGTGTGTTGATCAAAAGGAAAAGGTAAACCACATAAGATGTGGTTAAATGTTGTAGATGAATGTGTGAAAAAGAGAAACACTAATGATTAAAAATAGCTATAGTGAGTTGCTCAAATTGTTAAATTAAATCAAAAACATTTTGTGTGAATATAGTAAACATGAGCCTTTTAGGGTTGGTGGTGTTGAAATGTCAAAAATGAAAAATATATATATAGAATAGCAAGTTTTGTATCATAAAGAAGTTAAAAATAAAATTATGTTGAGACATAGTTTCCACTGCTGTAGCAAATCTTTTAGCTTATTCAAAGTTAGGCTGGAGGGTATTTTAACTTGAGAATTTAGTTCAGTCACACAAGTGTAAAAAAAGCAGTCAAAAATAACACCGCCTGTAATTTGTTTGTGCATAGATCTTCTTCACTAACATGCTATTGTTGTAGGAATCAGAACTGAACTTTTATTAAAAACCTAAGCCCTTTACTTAGTTTTGTGTTGATTTTTAAACACATTACATTATTTGACTGGATTATATTTCGAGTCTTTTTTTATATTTTAATGACCAGCGACTGCGCAGCAAGTTTAACATGTTTAAGTGTGTCATGGAGTGAATATATTTCTAAAAACAACTTCTGCTGTCATAAAAAAAACTTCCCCCGACAACAAACTACTGTAGATGAATCATCATTTAAATTAGGCTACATCGTGGTTAAAATAAGTCAAACCCCATAAAATATTTTGATAAGATTTATTTATATTTATTTTGTGTATCGGGGGCACGTGATTTAAATGTCAAACAAAGATTATTTAGTTTGGTTTGTGATGAGGTCTGAGTTTGTAGCATACTCTTGTGTACTGAGCGCTCTTTTCTCTAAATGGTTTTTAGATGCAGGTAGATATTGTCTAAATTTTAACCTTTTGTTTTTTTAATACGTGAGCTTAACTAATTTACATCTACATATTTCAAAACAGTAGCAAGGTGCTGTGAAAAAAAAATAATTGTAATGTATATCAAAGCCCAGGGTATCTCAACACCTTATCAAAGATTAGGGATGAGTCGGGTTAGTGTCAAAATGTTACCAGTTCTGTGCACTCAATTATTTAAGTTTTATGCTCCCAATTTTTCCTTATCGCGCAAACAAAAATAATTAACTCCTTGGTCTTCATCAAACTATATTAATGTGATAATACCAAATAATGAGTATTCTATGCTCCAGAAAATAGTTCAGCTATTTTAAAATTTAAAATATATCTGTAGATTTGTTTGGTACAGTATATCATACCAATTATTCGGACTATTTGCTTAGTTATGCTAATCAGGTATAGAAGAGGAATTTAGAGTCAAGTGTGAACGGTAAACATACCCAAATTGGCTTGGGGGAAGGGTGGAAAAATCGTCTAGGAAAAATAAATAAGTACACGTAACCAGAATTCAAACTGGGATTTTCCCAGCACTGTCAGTTGTCTTTTATAAGAATGAAATCTTAGACCATTCAACCAATGATGTGAGTGTATATATATTGTAATATATATTTAATGATACATTTTTTTAGCTTATTTAAAACCTGAAATCAATTTCCGTTTTTAAGAAAGGAGCTTATAGAACTGAGGTACCATACCTAAAAGCCGAACCAATCCATCTCTATTAAAGAAACCATAATTAATTGGAAGCAGTTTTAGTTTGTTAAGAGTACGTTACAAAAAAAAAGATAATTTTATTGCCAACACAAAGTTGTAGACGTGGAAAGAAATCCATATCTATAAAAAAACAATCAACACACCTTCGATTAACACACATGCACAAGTGTTTGCATTATATTTATTACCATTTAGGATATAAGAGTTTAGGGTTTCACAATTTTCTCAGGCAATATGACTAATTAAGTTGATCCCTTGATTAAATCAATGAGGATTGAAAGGATAAGAGCTCAAACTACATCTGTGTATGTCCATGCCGGCCGAAATCGTTATCAACTTAATGTTCCCTTAATGGAGATAAAGTAAAAACTTGAGCAAAACATAGGCAATAAATTTGGATGGTTTTCTTGAAAACAAATTGTTCACTAAAATTGAATCAAACATTTAGAGCAGATTAGACTACAAGTACTTGCAATAAAAGCTTACTAGAGACCGCAGAATAATGTGTAATAAGAGATTAGGATGTTTTAGTGTTCACAAGATGGACTATACTGAAGAAGTTGTTTAGTGACAAGGGATGATTGAAAACAAGCAAGTAGGGTGGACAGTTTTAACGAGACACTACCTCTCATATAGCATTTGCCAAGAAAGTAGCAGCCAAGTAGTGTGGGCTCTGGCTTTGGAGCGGCGATTAATATTGTACTGTGTTGTGTACGTCAATGTAGAATAAAGCAATATTACATGTTCACGTAGTGAGAAAGTTCTCCCTGGACAACTCTGTGAAGTTAACTGCACCACGATGTTTTCCATTTGAAAACAGAAGGAAAACATTTACGTTACATTAACAATCATTTTTCCACTAAGATTTCACCCCCCAATATTGTGCATTCTGCAAGACTTTCAAGTTTACTGTGCTCCCAACAAAGGTAAGTTTGGGCACTTATCCTATCCGTTCCAATCTAAGGTTTGGGCAGACAGTTCTACTCCCTGAATTACAATGACAATGGGTAATAATTAATATAGTTTAAAAATATGTTAACAAAAACAACAAGATGTAAAAACAAGCTCAAAACTCTAATGTGTATATTTATTTCAGACATGCAGAATGAATACCTGTCATCAGATGAATATATTTTTTTGCACCACTTTGGATCCATGTTTTCCCAAAACTGTGTAATTCATTTTGGATGTAAAAAAAAAAGTAATCTATCTTGTGCTAGATACACCAAGATACAATTATTGAATTAGATGCATGTTTATACCGCAAAGTATGCTGGTTGTATGGTTTTAAATATTATCAGTTAATGTGGTTTTCTGCTTTAGATATTGATTTAGAGAGAAACTTTCTACTTGAGTTAAAGTTTTATCAAAGTCAAATATGGTGTGATGATATGAAAGTTTGAGAAACAAAGTAAGTATCGAGTCCATTCTTCAAATATAAAATGCTTCTAATAAACCAATTAACAGAATAAAGTAATACTAATAAAATGTGTTATCAGGAACAGGATGTGTCAGACATGTACTCACCATTCCACTAAAACGGGTGGGGAGCGGATACATTGAGGATAAGTTTTTTATACAGGTTAAAATTCAAATTTCATACTGACATAAAGATTTTAAATAAAACTGTTCATAAAAGAGAAATTAATTTGTGAGCAATTACCCTTATAACAACATCCCTAATAATGGTTATACTAAAAATCAGCAAACTATTATCTGTAATTTATAGATTTTAAATCTAATAATGCACCTTTAAATTTTCAAAAATCTACTAAAACCAAATATTTTTTGAAATGATAATGGGAATGGCTTGACATCTCCTGGACACACCTGATAGTCAAGACCAGAAAGGTTCACACACAAGTCATTTATTATGTATTTTTTTTAAACGGATAAACGTGTGTTGGTGTCATAAAATTTGGCAAAATTAGTTTTTAAGGGGAAAATAATAATATGGAGGGGTGGCTGAAAGGCAAAGTGAACTTATGTAAGATGACATTATGATGAAAAACACATTTCTCATTTAACTTTAATGACATTTTAAATCGATACGTAAATAAAATTACTTTGATACTTGAATTAAAAGAAACAGAGATTGCTTTCTTTTCAGTATATAATAGAAAAGGCAGAGTATTAAACTGAACACAATCACTACGTTTTAGATTCACATGATATATTAAAAAACTTTAATACAATATTTTAATTGCATTTAAAAACTTCTGACAGAAACACTTCTGGGAGATACCGGTAGCAAAGTTTTAAACTTATTCTTCTATTCTTCTCAGTAAACTCTTGATCCACGCGACTCAAAATACATAAAATAAAGAATTATTGACAGCCAAATTTTGTGTGTATTTTTTTTTCTTAGCAGCACTTTAAAAGCCGTTTAATTTGCGTACACTGCGTTAATTCTTTGTTTCACTTTCCAGTGCAACAATCAAAAAAGTCTAGCAAGTGCAAGCAAGCATCGCTGTTTGTTGCCATTGATCAACATTCTTCATACCTTATATGTATATATCGGTTTCAAATATCATACTGAGCACATTTACATTTTCTCACAAAATAAAATAATTGAATATTAAAAACAAACTGTTTTACGTTCTTGAATCCCCTTATTCTTACCATAAGCTTCTTTTTTTAACCACTAAATTTTTTATTGGGAGAGGGAGGGAGGAAAAAAAGATTCAATTAAAACAGTGATGCCGGTGTATTTGCTCGGTATGTGTGTCTAAAGGTCCAGTCACTGTTAATGGCTCACGACAGGGGACTGCTGCACACAGACACCGACCATGGGACTGTCCTCTCTATCACTACCACTCTTGCCCGCACCAGAGTCCTGGGCCCATGCCCCTGGGTTGGGGGGCGGCGCTGGATAGAAACCCCCTACGGGGTAGCGCGGCGGCGCTCGGTGGCCATGGTGACTGTGGTGGAAGTGAGTGGGGAAGCTATCACAGTCCATGGCAGTCTGGGTGGCTGCACTGGCTGTGTAGCTGCCGGCCGCATACACTGCGTGGTGGTGCGAGGTGGTGGGATCAGAGCGGGCCCGACTGCTCACAGCTGCGCACACACATACACAAGGTTTATTCCTGGACTTTTACTGTGGAATATTTAGTGCATGAATTTAAAGAATAAACAAAGAGTGATTGCTACTATTCGTACATATGTGATTCATTTGAGGAAAATGAGAATATTAAGTGTGAATAAAGAATTTAACAGAGAAGTTTATTTTAGGGATGGGACCCTTGAATCTAGATGTTCGAGGATGCAAGATTTAAAAAAATTCTAGATTAAAATACATGTTTTGTTTTTTAAATTTTCCCAGTGAAATTTGTTTAAGAGCACTAATACTGCTTATTGGTGGTTCTGAACTAATTATTTATAGGATTAACTTAAATGACTGCTAAGGGGCCTGGTTGTTAACACTTAACTGAATGTATGAATGTTATAATTACTGTATTATAAGAATGTATTAACATTTAGTTACTATTTGTATTTTATATTATATTTATATTTGCCCCAAGATTTGGATTTAGGAATTAAAAGTAAATTGATATTCAGATTTGTAAGTTAATGTTTTCAACCCAACTCTAGTTTATTTGTTTCTATCGAGGCATGACCCAGCTATACTTTCAAGCAGACCTCGTTCCTAAACACCTCCATTATATTGTTTTTACTTTGATTTGATATACATATAAGTTATTTATCATGTATTTGTTTTTATAATAACCTATTTTTTTAATTATTCCCCAGCCAAAGAGTAGAGCTGCGTATTATTGAATGTTTATTAATTTGCCAATATTTTAATTGTCTTACATACAATGCAATCCATGATTTATCTCAGGAAAAAAATTAAGTGTGTTCTTAGGAACTGGTAAAAATGTTGTTAGGCTACTAAATTTAATTGGATACACTCAATATATTAATTAACAAATGAGGGAAAAGCAGTTAAATGTTTGTGTTTGTCAAGAGTATAAGATAAGAAACATCATATAAAATTGAATAATTAGTTATTTCAACTTTTATCTTTGTTTTGCACTGAAGCTTTTAACTACACATTGTTATTAGGATGCTCTCCCTTGAAACCAGTCACAGATGCTAGATTGTAAATCATCATTGGTACATACCATTTCATAAACTCAACCCCCAAATTAATAACATTAAAGTTAGAGATGGGCCGAATCCTATAGTTCTCAAATTCTTAAAATCTTTTAAAATCTACAATTTTAGTTTAAGTGAAAATATTCAAAGTTCAATAAAAAAAGAAGTTTTTTAAGGCTTGATGCCACTGACAAATTAGATTTCTTTTGTCATGTCTACTATACCATAAAACAAAAAACCAAACTTTTTTTTTGTAAAGTTTAATACAATTGTATTATTTTTTGTGATGTTTTGCCAACTACATTAGTCTATCTAACTACTTTTACCAATTGTTTAAAATTGTTTTAAGTCAATATGTCATCATCATCATCATCGTCGTCCTTGTCAAATGTTTCCAGCCTGTGGCTTTGTCAGTTTAGTAATATGTCTCCATTATCCTCTTTTATACCATCATTCTTCTCTTCTCACTTGTACAAAATATGTAGAAAAAACATTAACATATAGACCGAAGCAATATTTTATTTACTGTGCCTATTTTTGTTTTTTTTATATTTTTTATAAAAGCTGAAAAAATACTGGTCTTTACCAGTTCCCTTCCATTCCACCTTAAGTAGAAAGGGAAAGAAAAATCACACACAAAAATAAGATTAAATGAAAAACACATGCATCTTAAGTGGAGTGTTTACAATATATATATATATATAAACATTTTATTAATCGTTCGGGTTTTAACTTATTTAATAATTTTGCTAACAGTTTTAGGGATGGGAAAGATATATTTAGATGAAGTGTATTCCCATTTGTGTGGAGGGAGAGAGAATCGAACTTTGATCTTCCCATCATCGGAAGTCTAGTCTACTGCAAGAGTGATGCCATAGACAATGTGGCCATCAAAGTGGGCGGAAAATTAAATTAAAAACACCTTTAAGCACAATGTAATGAGAAAATAAAACATATCAAAAGTTACTTAGGTTACTAAGAAACAAATGACAAGACAAAGAAACACTAGACAAGAAGAAAGTGCACCAAACCAACATTTATATGCAGTACATGCAGGAGTTAATTCCAAATCAGGTGTTCAAAAGAACATAATATGTACAAATTCTAAATAAAACACACTGGAGCTATTTATATTTTTATTAGCATTCAAGTAGGCATATTTAATTTAGAGTCAAGTCTGGTTGGAAAAAGTTGTTTTAAAGTTTATTTTATTTCCAAAAAATCTAGTTTTGAATCGAGTAAAAGAAAGAGCTATATTTGGATAAGAAGAGTTGATTCTTTCTTATGGTCTTCAACATGAATTAGAAACAAATATATTCCTGAGGGGAGCATGGTAAGGGAGGGGGGACTGAATTATATCGACATTGGGCTTTGTAAATTTAATTTGCAGCAATGTTAATATAAACATATTTGCATAGTTGGACTTGGATTTTTTTTTAAAATATGTAAATACACTTTTTTGTTTGGTCATTTATTCTCCAAGTTAATAAAACAAAATCAAGGTTGTTTGGAATAGAGTACTATACTAAATCATGGTTAAAATTAGGAGGAATAGCCAGCACACTTAACTTGGTGATACTGGAGTAAAAATTGTTTAGATAGAATCCTAAAAATCACACAAACACATATTTAAAGACAAGCTATTATCTAAACAAGTTTTACTCCAGTATCACCAAGGTAAGTGTGCTGGCTATTCCTCCTAATTTAAACCATAAACCATAACACAAAATCAAACGATTAAATTATTTTACGTTTGGTTATTTCACTCGGGTTTCTAAATGTCTTTCCACAAATTAATGAGTAGGCAAGTACTATTTGGTTCAGTTAACTTGTTTGTAAAAAAGAGAGAGAGAGAGAAAAGGCCAGTGTTTTTGCAGTTCTATAGCAACACTTTTTTTTTTTTTGCCAAAATAAATAGTTTTTGAAAAACATTTTAAATGCTTTGTAAAAATAATGTAAAGTAATTGAGAGTGAAGGAAGCCAACCTTAAAGGATAGTTAGGTTAGGCCTGGATAGAAAAAAACACTTCTCTCTTCAGTTCTTCTTAAACTATTACACTTTACCCTTCTCCATTTACACATTGTTATGAATTTGCAGAAATGTTTCTTTACCATATGAGGAGACACAGAACACAAATAAAGATATGCTATGGAACTAGTTCAATGTCTCTCTTCATATGGTAAAGGAACATTTTTGAAAATTCAACACAATGTGTAAATGTAGAAATGTAATAGTTAAAAAGAAAAGAGAATAACTGAAGAGAGAGTGTTTTTATAATGAGGCCTAACCTAACTATCCTTTAAGATTGGCTTCCTTCACTATCAATTACTTTAGATCATGGCGCTGTGTAATATTAAACTCTATGTTTGTAAAGAAGCAATATTTGATTTATTTTGACAAAAACTAATGTTTTGCTTATAAAACTGCTAAAACATTGACCAATTATCGATTATCGCATCCCCTACAGCCCCTCCATACGTGGCTATTATGATAGTTTGTCTAACTATTTGCAAGATTTTGCGGAGCTATGCCATAATCAATTGAAATGTTTGTGTGTCAAGTTCACAAACACTTGAATTACGATGCAAGCTTTAAAAATATAACATTACATTTTACAAGCTAATTTTATCTTGGACAGTACCTAAGATGCATCATAATCATCATCATCTCCTCTTATTCGGCATCTGCCAGGTCGGGACCAGAATGGTATAGCTCCAACTCCTCTTTTCTTCCAATCCAAATACTTTCTGCTTAAACTGTTCTTTATTGACTTCAACCCTCTCAGTGTGGGCCTTTCCCTGAGTCGCTTTCCAATCATTCTCATTTCCCCTCCTTGCTTTTAGAGTCTTTCATCTTCCATCCTCTTAACATGTCCAAACCATCTCAGCTTATCTCTCATTCTGTCTATTTAGACGTAAAAATTAAGCCCCTAAACCTAGCATTGTATTTCTGGATATGAAGATGAGCCCACATCCAAGTAGTATAAACTATTTCATGAATAAAACTAATGCTGCCATAATCCAAATGGTAAATACACGGCACACCAACACAATTTGAATGAAGAAAAAAACCCACAAAAAACAAACAAACAAACTAAAATACACATAAAATAAAACTTTTCCCAATGTGGTATAATATTTTGAGATCCATGCCATTCAATGTCAAGTTCACAAAGAACTTTAATCAAGTCAACGGTTATAAATCGTTTTGGCTCATACGTACTTAAGTGCATCTTTTGTGCTGTAGAAAACCACAAGTTACGAATCCAATATAAATATCTTGGTTAGCAAAATACAACATATTTCAAACTAATATGGAAAATATAATATAAATTTTTGATTTTAACAAATATTTACATTTATTATATATTTTTTTTACAAAAGGTGTTACTTTCAATGTTTTTACTTTGAGTTATTTCAATTAAGGCATAGTTAATATATCTACAATTTGATTCACATTATCCATTACATTAATATTCAACAAATTTGGATTTTTAGTTTAAAAACATAAATAATAGGTAGTACACTAGACTATCTCAAAATCCAGCTAGTCCTAAAGTGGCCCATTGGTTGTAAAAGTTTCAGCAGCCCTGCCCTAGACTCGGGAATCCCTCGCAACGTGCAGCCACTTACATTATTTTATTTCAAGTTGAACAGATAAACTCCTGGCAGGGGGATTACAACATAGATACCGGGATGTGTGTGGGGGGGCATTGTCTCACTAGCTCAAAGCTACACACACAGTGCAAAGCTAAAAGAGTTAATGTGTCGGTAGGGCCGAGGGAAAGGTGGGGGGAGAGTGATATGAGCTGAGTGACTTACTGAAAATACTAGGATGAGTTGGAGGTGCCTGCAGAACTAGCTGGGCCCCCACTTAGACTTAGTCATCGGGTCACAAACTGTGCGGGGATAACATCTGCACACCAAAAACACTGCTCATCACTTGACAAATTACACACACTCTCACACGACATCATTTCTCAGCGCTGCAAACACTAGGATCATTGGAAGAGGACATAAAAAATATATAACAGGTTTGGCTCAAATATTTCATATGTGACGTGTCAATAGATTTAGAATTGTTAAGTCAGCAACACGAGTTGTGCAATCTTAATAAAATATGATTGGTTGACTAGTTGTGCGTGATTAGCTTCTGACGTGTGTCACATATGCAAAATAAAAACCTTATACAGCATGGCATTGTTGTGCTCCAAAGTATGTTTTAAAAAACTCACTGGACTAGTGTATCCTGATTTTGGTAGGAGGTCCATCCTGGAAAGCCTTTTATCCTATCAAAATACTACTATTTAATAGGTTTCTGGTATGAAATAGGGCTTTTGAAGAATACACTTCTTACCAAAATCATAATATAGTTAAGACACATAAAGTTATTGTGATTAAAAGTCTGAACAGGCTGTATGGTGTATAGTTCTTACCAGCTTAGAGAATATTATATTTGGAAGAAGGTACAGGAAAGGTGAATAGAAACATATAAAAGGGACAACCACAATATGACTTTTACAATGAAAAGAAGAACACAGTTCACACTTTACACTGCTGCCATTGGACAAAGAAGTAATGGTTGCCTCTTAAAGAAATCTATCGTCACCACCCAATCCCAAGACCTAGGTTTCGTTCTATCGGAACTCATCAGGGAGGAGTGTGAAATGCACAACGCAACTTCCTAAAAGAGCAAACCAAAAAAGCACAAAAGGGAGAAACTAACTTAGAGAATAGACATTTTCATTAGATGGGTGGTTGGCTAATGGAAAATACTCTAACTGACCAGAGACACACACACAATACAATTGATCCACAACTCAATAGTTTTTTAGAGTTGGTTTATTTATTTAAAGGGTTGTTTTAAAAACATCACCATCAAAGTGTCATGTATTCCTTTTCTTAGCTATTGTGTTTTGATATTTTAGGAAGTTGTGTTGCATGTTTCACATTCTCCCCGGAAAGAGTTTTGAAAGAACCAAACTTAGGTTAAAGACACAAATACAAGGGTGAATTGCCTTGATCAATCACCACTCTGTCCAGTTGCAGCAGTGTGGTCAGAATTTTGTTATTATTTTCATAGCAAAAGTCGTTTTGTGTTTAGGTCCCATCACTCTTTTCTGTAACCCATTTTTTTTGTGTATTGCATTTTGAAAATATCTCAAAAATCCACCGCTTAACTTTAAAGTTCAAGACTTAACTCAGCTTTGACTTTTACTCACCATAACTTCATTAATCTTTAGCTAGTCAGTGATATAATACATATTAATTTTCACCTGACATAACCCACTTATTCCATTTAGTTGGTAAGAAAAGCAAAGGGGTTGTTTAAAATGAATTTAAAGTAGTAAGTAGGTTAGCTCTTTACTATCAGTTTATAAATGTTAGAGAGAAAGAGAGCAGTAGTTTAAAGCCAATAGCTAAATGTTAGCCAATCAAACAATAGTGCACAATTTAAAAACCATATTCAGGCAAACAGCATGTCAGCAAACAGCCAATTTAATTCACCAAATTTCATGAACATTCACAAAATCAATTCATGACGAACAACATTTCACAAGCACAAACAACCAATGATTAGAAATTATGTGAAACGAAATGAGTATTAAAATTTTCATTAATATGTAAAAACAAAGTATAAAAATCAATATTTTACCATAAGGTAAATGAATTATGAAATTAGTGAAGAAAGAAAGTGTTACCCCCAAATATAAATGGGGAAATACTAAGCAAGTTGTATTTTCAAAGCACAAAACATATGGCGGCTCCTATATGTCTTATAAGATCGACATGCCAGATAAAAAAATATGAATTGATGTAAATTTTCATAAAAATGAAAAACTACAACAAAAGTATGGGGGGAAAAAAAGAAAAAAAAACCCTGAAAATAAGTCATTGAGAGAAATAAGATAGACCAATGGTGAGAGAGGAGAAACATCCTGAAGGATTGAACTTCAATAAACAGTTACAACCAAGTGGTAATATTAATTTGAGGAGGGGCAGAAGGGACTGAATCAAGGCTCGTAGTTTTACAGTTTTTATGACAAAAAAAATTTTTTGGCCAAAATAAATAAAACCTTGCTTAAATAACCACATTTAGTGTAATTTTGTCTGTTTCTATCCACGTTTCCTGTACCTTCTTCTAAATATGTATTATAAAATAAGATACCTAAAAGAGCAAAAAGAGTTTTAAAAGAAAAATAAGTTTTGTTATATTAACAGGTATTAGATATTTGACATGAATGTCACACAGCATTTTATGAGAAACTTTTTAAATTAATAGGAAAAGTCCCGGTCAAAGTGTACAATGCCCGTGAAATATTAAAAAATTGTTAAAGACATTCATATTTCAGAAAATTAAACTAAACTAAACGTGAACAATGAAGAGGTATTTTATTTATTTTGACCAAAAAGCATTATAATTATTAATTTTTTTAAAAGTTGTTATGACAGTGGGGTGCCCAAAACCACTGTTTTATTTCAGTGGAACCTTTTCCAAATTCTGGTCTAACTATTTTTAAAAACTTTTGCTCCAAACTAAAAATAGATAACCTCTTTTCCCAAACACTGTTCCTATAATACCATAGTGCGGCCATAATCATACAATTATCTATACAATTATGTACCTTTGAGAACTCCCAAGTCATAGCAATATATAAAGAAATAGTATTTAATTTCGTTAGGAGATGGCACTCTTTACTGAGTAACCATGACAAGGTTTGTCAACGAATAAATATAGATGAACCTTTAAACCCTAATGTCCATTATATTAGTACAGATACACCTTGGAGCGAAAAAAAAAAGCTGCCAAGTTGAAATAGTTATTATTTTAAATTTTTTAAATATACTTTAAAAATTTGTTGTTGATGCCTGTTGGCCAAAATTGTAATTCTATTATGATAGTATGGTGACCTGGTGGTATAGGAGTAAGGTGTCAGACTTATGTGCTGGGGGTCCGGGGTTCAATCCTCGCTCTCGGCACAGATTTATCTGATTTCCAAACCCTTCCTTCATTTCTTACAAGACGTGTATTAATCACAACTTGTTAATGTGGGGAATGCCAGGTCTCCACCGTGGTTCGGATTCCATGTTAAACTGTAGGTCCTCCATTTCATCTCACAATCACCCTACCATTACACATTAGCGTAAGTGTGTATAACCCAAACGGGTAGTAAGACGCGGTGCTAATAATAATAATATTTTGATAGTAGATTAGTCAGAGTAATTATTATAGAAATAGCTTAGTTCAGAATCTTCAACATGGCTGATGTACAAAAAAAAGTATCTTTGACCAACGGATTATGATGTTAAGATACAAATTTTAGTAGTAAAAATGCAGAAACTATGTTATTAAGGAAATGAGAAGATAACATTGTATATTTTTTTTTACAATAAGAGGCATTTCCACCATGAATCGGCTAATTTATTTAACTATCAAAATGTGTTGCTTTTTGATAGAGCTTGTTGGCAATAATTATAGTTCTGACATTTTATTGAAAAATATAGTTTTAATCAATTGATTGTTCTGTGACGAATAGCAAGCAAAGAGGACTGTAAGCTCAAGCCAGTCAGCCGAAAAGCAGCAAGAATCTATGATTGGGACAAGGAGAATGTACAGACCTGCCTGCGGACTGCTCGCGTCCACAAGAGGCGCCACTACAGCTGGGCTCGTGCTTGCGCTGCCCGCTGTGTTGGTGTTGGTGCCTTCGTCAGCTGTCCTCTTGAAGAAATTATGTTGCAAGGCGTAGTAGGGGGTAACCCGTGTTTTGGGGTCAAAGTCTAACATACGCAGGATGAGGTCCTTGAACTTGAGGTAGTCCGAGACAGAGTGACCAGGTTCTCCTAGTCGCCGGCCCCCTGGCCCGCCTGACTCCACGCCTAGGATATCGTGAAGCCTGCATACACATACACACATATCATATTATGTCTAACAAAGTTTAAGGGACATAACATTAAACACACTAAATGAAACAATTTGCAATAACGTTTTCACATTAATTCTACCAAGAGCTTCATATGTTGAATAACAAAGCATACTGTGTACAATCATACAGAAGAATAACTATTTCATGAATCATAAAGTGACCAATACCAGCAAAGATCAAACTAATGGTACTTTAATTGCTTACTTACTTATATAGTTACTCTATGGCATTAGGAACTCAAAAAGTTAATTGCCGCACTTACAAAAGTATGATAGCAAGTTCTATCCAATCACCCTCATTACACCCCACCTCTTCCAGGTTCATTTTAATATCCTCCCATCTGCGTCTAGGTCTTTCTGCCCATCGTAATCTGTGAGATTTGACTACCTTAACAATGTCTTGGAATGAGTACATTATGGTACTTTACTAATGTAAGCAATAGACAATATTAGTATTTTTAAACAAACTTAACACATTTGAAACCTTTTGACTATGGCCAACCAAGAGCTACTGTTACTTAGCTATTTCATATGACATATCTGGCAGAGCTTGGAGCTGGAAGACCATAGTAAAGTCTAAGGAAGAATTAATTACCTGCGTGTGCCAGGCAGCTTGTACTTCTTGCCGTCTTTAGGCTTCTTGAGCACATAAGAGGCATCTGCGGGCATCTTGTCGAAGTACTTGCGAGCCTTGTGGGCCTGGTCGAGGATGTGCTTTGGGGGCATACCTAGCACCTCCACAATCTTGTTCATCTGGTCTACCTCGTTGGCACCACTGAACAAAGGCTCCCCGGTGTGCATCTCCACCAGGATACAGCCTAGGCTCCACATATCGATGGCCAGGTCATATGGGATCCCCAAGAGCACCTCAGGTGACCGGTAGAACCGCGACTGGATGTACTGGTATATCTGCACAGAATCACCCGAAAACCACATCAGTAAGCCCAACTATACTTTGAAACTACATTGCAATTATTTAACTGAGCTTAAGGATAAATTAACTTTGTGAAGGTTTTCTGATCCAGAAAATCTAAAATAACACACCAAATTTTACACATACACATTTTTCCTATTTTTTCACAGCTACAAGTTACTCAATTAAGTAGAGTAAACTTAGTGGCTGAGTGTCTATTACCTAATTATGAACTGATCTAATGTAATTTAAGTAAGGATGTGTCCTTTGAGCCTTCAAATCCATAATAATATTGACTATCCAAGAAATAAAAAATATTCATGATTCTGTACAAAAAAGCTTATATTTTCTTTAAAATTTTGAATGTGAATTTTATTTTGGAGCTATTAAAATGCTTACTAGTGGTTTGGCCCTTCATATTTATTGGGTAAACCTAACAACCAGACAATTAATTTACAGTTTAAATTGAGTCACTTTCAATTATAAGTAGAGCCCCGTAAAAGTAGTTATATTTTAAGTTAAATTTCTTTTTTTAAATCTCACTTTTTGGTGTTATTTCATATTTATTCATAATTCCATGTTATGGGAAAAAATATAAATTATAACATATTTTGTTATAATGTGTTCTATAGAAACTAAATAATTTGTGTGACCAAAATAAAAACCGAAGAAAAATAATCATACCCGCTTCAATGGCATCACTCTCACAATCGACTAGACTGCTGATGACAGGGAGATTGTGGTTCGATCCCAGTCAGGTGTACGAAGGGGATGGTTTTCCCTAAATGGTTTCCAACTCTCTCTCTCTCTCTCGCAACACAAGTGTGGGCACACTTCCTCTAGATTATCCCTAACCCATTAGTTTAATCATACGACTTGACTCACCCTCTGGCCAAGCTGACACGAGCTGCCAAAGTCGACAATCTTGATGGCCGACCTTTTGGGGTTGCACAGAAGTATGTTCTCAGGCTTGAGGTCACAGTGGATAATGTTGAGCTCGGGCGTGGAAAGGAACAGAAGGGCGGTGCAGAGCTGCTGAGCGAATTTGCGTGTCAGGTTGAGGGAGACGCCGCGGAAGTTGGTGTTGCGCAGGAGGTCATACAGGTTGTATGACAGAAGTTCGAAGACTAGACACAGGTGGTTTCGCCACATAAAGTGACGCTTCAATTTAACTGCAAGACAACAAAGAACAAAGCTTTATTTTAGCAAAATATTTTTACACATAAGATTAGATTAATACAAACAATATGCCCTGGATTTTCAAGTTTATTTGTCAAAATATTTAGTCAAATGTGTCAATAAGCTAATTATAGAAACTACATTAAAAATAGCTTTATTAGCTTGATGTTCAATTCACTAAAATATTGGTATGTTTATCTTATGGATAGGGTTATAAACACAGTTGGAGTTTCCTAAGCTCAACAAAACAAATCATCTGGGGATTTATGAAAACATTGTTTTACATTTTTATTTTCATTTATTATAAAGAGTTTTTGGAGAATAGTAATCAATAGTGACAAGTACAGTAATGGCAATATTTTTATATTTAACATTAATACATAACATATTGATGGTAAGACGCAATGATAAAAAAATACAATAAAAATAATAATCACAGTAATACATAAATTATCTAATTTTATACAATTCAAATTGTATCAGCTATTATATTGTATCCTTTGTCCTTTTGTAATTGAGTCAAGCCATTTGGAATTCTATTTTTTGATTGATAACATATCAGTTACAATAATTATTGGCATTTATATTTAAGTTTATATGACAGCTTTTCAAAAGTTGTTTTTTATGTCCTGAAAAGCATTTTTGTTGACTTTGAATGAATTTGGTGGCCAATCTTTTTTAATGGAATGAATTTTATTGAAAAAAATAATACCTCTTAGACATGTGTTAGTCTATCCTATATCATTTCGAAAGTTAGTTGGTATGTAGTAATGTTATAAAAAAAAGTTATGCTAATATTAATTAAAGCAAAAACTTTATATTCAAGATACAAAAATCCGATAAAGATTAAATATTTTCCTAATTTTGGTGACAAAATTTTATTGAGATGAGTCATAACAAAGATGTTAACTGTGAGTATACCCGACCTTTAAGTGCCAAACTCTCAACATTAAAGACTATATTATTTATTATTTGAGGTATTTAACATGCACTTTCTGAACTGACTGAATAAATAGCACAAGAGAATTTCTATGACTGAAAGGACCTAACAATTTTGCCGGGAAAGGTATTTTCACATCCCTTCCAGGGTTCTTTTACATCAAAATTATTAAGGGACTGATGACTTTATTTTCCCTTTGAAAGAAGTTGTTCTTTGAATTTTTATTTCTTTTAAAAAAAAGTTGGACCCGGCTGGATTTGAACCCATGAAAATAGGTTCCTGGGGCTAGCATTTTAACCCAAGACCACTGAGGTCAACAAGAGAATATTATTATTAATATTATTCTTATTTATATTATTAGCAGCCATACAATTAAGGCTAGTAAAACTTTTTCAATAAGCACAAATTAATACTTGTAGCACTACGGATAGTCTTACAATATTACTGAACAGAAAGATAGGAAGAAAAAAGCTTAAAAAACCAACAGAACAGACATTAATACAAGTACATAAAAATATTACTAAGTTTTTTTGAGAAAATAAATAGATTATTATTTAACTGGGAAGAGTACATGTATGCTCTCCTACATTAGTTATAATTATATGGAATAAGTGGTTTGCATTACACCAATGCTAAAAATTAAATTGTTTTCTACACCTAGCTTTAAGAACGGTTCCCCAAGACAAAAAGTGTACTATGCAAAATATAAATATAGCCTGCTTTGGTATAAAATTCTAAGTTAATTAAATTTGTATATTTTATTTTGCATCATGAAGTGTTCTGAAACTAAACAATATTTTCTTAAAAAAATAATACAAATATAAACACAAATATATTCGATTATTGATTTGATGTGAATAAAAAGAGACAAAGCTTAGCATCCCTCCCACCCTAACAAAATTTAATTTTGAACACCAATCAGTTTATATATTTTACATTATATGGTTAGTAAATCACAAAGGGAAATCATATTGATTTAACAACTAATTACGTTTAAAAGGGAACTTAATGTTCAAACTATTTCATTCTAATTAGTATGCCAGTTTTAACTTATAATTTAACTTAAAAAATATATCACTAAGCAAACATAACTAATTAATTTATTTGCAAAGTTGAATAAAATATGCGTTTGAAGTCCCATAAATTTGTTTTTACTTTGTATAAATATTTAAATTAGAAAGTCAGACCAAAAGAAAAACATGTATTTTATAATCAATTCTAATTATAATTTAGATTATGCTTAATGGTTTTCAGTATATTAATTTTTGATACAGCTCCTTAAAATTCAAAATCAACATTCAACAAAGTCGAGATTAGGTAAACACTAGTTATACTGCACTAGAAGAGTTGTGTGTGTCTAATTTGTATAAAACTACTCTTTCACAACAAAACCTTAAGGTATTTAGACTTAAATCATGAAAATGTATGTATGTATTCTTTTTTTTTTAAAGGGCACTCTTTTGAGATTAAGAAAGTGTGTACCCTGCCATGTTTCCGAGCAAAACAGCATTAGAAGGAAAAACTCAAAGAGACATCCAGAGAACAACAGAAAAAAGGAAAGAAAAAACACATATTAGTGATGTGCCAATGATGTGAAATGTATAGTTTGTTTAAATATAGCACAGAGTAAACTATTCCTTATTTTTATTATTAAGTCCCATGTATGAGTACAAAACCAAAACCTATTTTGGCACATGATCATCAAAAACAATGTGCGTTTGGACTCAAAATACCATGCACAAAACCAAGATTCCTTTTGGGAAAATCTAATTCAGCCTATGCCAATTTTATTTCATATAAATATTAAAATTAAATAGTTTACAGCCTTATTAACACCAAAAAGTGCTGCATTTTTGTATTAAAAAAAAACACATTGTATTTATTTAAAGCATCACTTACACATAAAAATATTGCAAATAAAATCTAACCTATATTCAACCAGCACACTTGTGCCAACTTAAAGACAAAAACAGCAACATTGGCTCACCACAATATATAAGCCGAGAAAGTAAGACAGTCTAGAGAAAAAGAAAAGCAGGAAGGAGAGAGAAAGAGGAAGGCCAAGGCTAGTGTCGGAAACATGGTACGCACCTATTTTGTCTTTACCTATGTAATACTTGTTGTCGGCATCAGCCTTGTTCATCATCTCGAGGAGTTTCACCTCTATCTGCGCCTGGTTCAGGAATGGCTTCTTGTTCTTGATGATCTTTATGGCCACCTGACACTGCTCCTCATGGTCAAAGGCTTTGACCACCTGGAAGCAACAGACAACCTCAAATACAAACATACCTCAGGAAGAACTAATAATATTAATTTTTTGCTAAGATCCTTGGCCCTGTTGAGTGCAAGTATAAAACATATTTTGTGGGATGGTGGGTGGGAAGGTTAAAGGCATGACATGACTTGACAACCGATGAAAGTATCCTTCCACGCCAATTAGAACAGATGGATCATGGAAAACATAGATGGTGATAGATATCGGACAGGTCTTGAGTAAAAATCATACATTGGGAAATATCAGTTTTCTCAAGAACGAGTCCAATTTTTATAATAATATTTTCAACGCCTTTTCTAAAATAATGTATCAATGTTTATCAGGTGTTACATTTTTTTTTGCTATGCAGCCGGCAGTCTTCTATTAAAAAAATGTCAAAATTATTGATATTTGATCATTGTTAAAACTATAGAGGAGATGTGTGTATAAAAATGATAGCATAATCAAGATACTTCTATTCTTGAACAAACTGTTTCCGAAAAGAAAATTGCAAAACAATACAAATTCTTGAAGATAACCGTTTGTCCCCATGGCTCTGTATTTCCACACCAAATGAAAAGGACCAATGGCCTTAAAAGGTCATGCACAAAAAGATGTCAAAGTGTGATGTAGTGTACATTTTTCATTAAAACTGCCCATTAAAGCTCTTCGTAAAGTCGGCTATTGATGATGACTGAGTGCACGCAGAGTCCAGTTTGATTGGGAGGTTTCAGATATTTATATAAGAAGCCCATTCTGGAAGGCCTTGTTTATTACCCGACTCCTGTGTATTAATATTTTAGAAGGATAAAAGCCCTTGAATGTACTTCCTACCACTGTTCTGGAAAGCCGTTTATTAGAGCATAATACTACTATGCCAGCAGTTTCCAACTTGAAAGTGTCAAAGGGTCACAAATGAATCCACAAGTCTAGTGGCTGGAACGTATCATCAACTGATAACAGATGGAAAGAAATAGGACTCAAGCGGATGCACACAAGTTATTATAAAAATAGAGCACAACTAAATTTAAGAAGAAGGAGGAACTAAGTAATTACTTAGTATTTATTTTCAAGTTTAGTTGATTTTTGACATCCTTCCATTAAATTAAAGGTGCAATTTTGATTATGGCCCAACTTAAAGTGTGTGAAAACTTTCCACAAATTCCACCCGTTTTAAGGAGCTCTCGACTTGTAAGTTTTGTCAATTATTTGCGGTTGTGCTTTGAGTGACTCACCTGGCCAAAAGAGCCCTTGCCAATAAGCGAGTCAATTTCATAGCGGTCCAGGAACTTCTCGCCATTCTTGATGATGTAGTCGTGGTTATCATCATCAAAGCCGTCGTTGTACAACTTGCGCTCCTTCTTGTGGGAGCTATCGTCCCCCTGCGTCTGCTGCGCTCGCCGCTTCTTCTTTGCGTAATACACCTGAAACAAACAGGATGTTAAAACAGTGATGACTCAAGACGAACATTCATGGTGAATAGCTTTGAACCCAGCAATGGTTGTTACCAACTTGGAATATTACCTAACCTAAAGGGGTGGGGGATGTGAAGTGTATTCTTTTATGAAATGGGCCAGCACTATTCTGAAGAGAGAATTTTTAGAAAGAGTGCCAATTTTTCCTGACAACTTATATCAGTGTTTTTCAAACTGTGCTATGTGGAGCCCTTGGGCACTGCCATAGTTATCTCAGGCTCAGTGAGGCCATTTCAGAATATTCTTTATCTATTTGTGACAATATAAAAAAGTTAATAATCAAAATTGCCAATTTTCTCAAATCTGAATAAAGACATTTGCCAAAAGTGCAGCTAAAGCATATTTTACATTTGTTTTATACTTTTATACTTGTAAAGTTTAACTGTCTTTATTTTCAATAAAATTGATTAGTATGAAACAAATTAACTGTTAAATGTTTATAATACAGGGTGATTTGGGATTAATGAGGAAATATATGCAGCATTGTTAAACAACCTATTGGAAGGGTAAGAAGGGATAAGACATTTATTTTAGTCAACGTGCTAAGTTCTTCAGCTTGATTCTACTTCCATACAAAGTCCTAGTATTAAAAGTTTGCCCTTGAAAGTCCCAGATCCAAAACTAATGTCCCTGAGAACAGCACAAATAAGGATAATGATTATTAGTTGTCAGATAAGTCAGTTACTATCTCATCCAAGTCATAATCAGAAGGGCAGAGGGAAATATTTAAAAGTATTTTTTTGTATCTATGAGGAGGGTAGAATTTGAGGATATAAATATTTTGAGAAACGAATGTGGAAAAATCACCCTTTTCATCACCAGCAACAGCAGTGCAAAAATTACACCTTATACCATGAAAATAACACAGCTTTAAAAAAAACTCTGGTAGTTTTGAGGAAGAGAAATAATATTAAAAAATATATCATATGAATGCATATTTATTAATAACTAAATAAACACATCTTTGTAAACAACAAAAATGTTAAGTGTTATTTTATTTCTTGAAATTGATAGTATGGAATTAGAACTAGTACATTTACTTTTTTTTTCTGAGAGAGTTTAAATTTATAGTCTTAAGTCTAAGCAATAACAGCAGTTTATAAAGATAGTAATTAGATCGATTCATATTTTTAAAGGATACCACCAATTTAAACTTGTCGTATCAAGTAATGAAGATAATGTTTAGTATTTTTTATAATACATAAATAAGACAATGTGGTGCTTTGATACTTATAGACTATCCTCCCTCAGGAATGGTGGTGTAGTTGCTACAATTTACCCCCTTGTGTTCTGCTACCCGTTCGGGCTCTACGCGTTCTAAATATATTACTGTAGTAGAGATGAAAAATAAATAATTTAGAAATGGACACACATTTATGTTGAGGGAGAGTGAGAAACTATCTAGGAAAGACCACACTCAGTTTTTTAACTTAGACCTCCTTATCTCTGGCAAACGATAATGGGAAGTTTAGTCTGTGTGCTCCCCTATGCAGGTTCTTGGTAATCAAACTGTATGAAAAGCAAATAACTACACTTATGATCGGTGATGTACTTCATATAAGAGCAAAGCAAATTAAACCTTATGAAATACACACACATATATTACCATTTCATATGGGCAAAACTTTGTTCCGTTCATGAATTGAGCCTGTCCTGCCCAGTTCCCGGGAAGGCTAATTCAGAATTGGGTGGCTTTAAGCACTGCATAATTCATTAACTGGGCAATTTTTTGCCCGGTCCCTGAATTGTACAAGCAAAGATGGTTGGTTTTGTTTTTTCAAACCTTTACTCAATGGTTTTAGAATGTTAGGTTTAGTTGAGTTGGGTTAGCCTATAATCATTTTTAACATAAATCTGAAAATTAATTTAAACTAAGCTTTTGGTAAATAGGAAAACATTTACAGTTCATAGAGTAGGCAAGAGTTCAGACAATTTTGGCCTATTTGGTGAAATGGGCATTTTCACTTATATGGTGTTTATATATATGTATGTATGTGTGTGTGTCATTTATTGTGGAGCCCCCTATTTGTAGACCTTAGTTCAGCTCTGCACCATTTTCATTCGGCACTGGAAAACACCCCACTCTGGTGCACCCTTAGCCTTGATGCCCTCAGTAGGTGCCATACCAATATTCACTTCGAAGTATCAACATTTAAACGTCACATGCCCCTGTAAGAGTTGGGTAGCGGCCCTGATACCTGTTCGAGAATTTGCTCAGACACTTGATCATGTGATGAACGCGATCACGAGACGGTGGGGTGGGGGAGAGAGAGAGAGAGATGGGGGGAGTTATTCCAGTCTCCGCCGAAACACCCGGCCAGGAGGGACAGAAAAGGAGGAACGGCGCGCACACAACAGAAGACGCGTCGTCGCGAAAATCGATAGTGGCGCCAACGAACGCTTTAGTTGGAGGCGTCTGCCACAAGAGGCCAGCACCGATACGAGCCAGCGGCCCCCACGGCCCTTCCCTTCCAAACGGTCGGTCGTCGGAGGAGTGGAGGGGGGGTAGAAAGTTGCACTTGGGTGGAAGGACCTTCCTGTATACAGCATAATGACTCCTTTAAAAAAGGGAACGCTCCCCCTCGTGACAGGGATCAAAAGGGGGGCGAGAAGGATACTACATCATTCAAGGTAAAGGTAACAGAGACTTAAGAAAACAAAACTCATTAATTTAAGGCGGGGAGGGGTAACATGTTTGACTGTGACCTTGAGAGACAGTGGTTCGATTCTTGACCGTAAGGTAGTATGTAGTTAAGGTCAACTTTTGGAACAAATATGTTCTAATCCTTCGACCAAGAATACAGTATTAATCTAATTATGTTATCTAGGTTATGTAACAAGCCCCTGAAAAAAATGTTGCTTATAAAATGGTTATTTTGGGAGGGGAAGATAAGACACATTCAGTGTAAGTAAGAGTGACACCGATATAAATACGAACATCAAAATCATTAATTATCTTGATCGAAAATATAGCATAGTATTCAAAACAAATTGTTTGATTTCACTAGGGTATAAATAATGTGTACTGTATTTTGAAAGTAGTAGTAAATGAGATGGTTCAATTTAAACCCAAATGTCTATTAGAGTCCTCCATTCGAGAAAAGTCGGCGCTTCCTTGTCAATTGTATTAACATACACCAACTGAAAAAAATGTAGAAAATATTATTTGAAAGCGAGCTCTCGACCCTTTCATCTATGTATATTTATTTTCCCCTGCCTATTTTGCTAATTTAATACTATGAGATTACTATTTAATTAGTTCGGCATTCTGTGTTCTTAATAGCCTTATTTATCTAAATTGTTTACTTATAATAAAGTGTGGGGTTCTATACTAATTCTAAGAAGCCAGGATAAAAGTTGAGCGCAATATACATGTTTTAAAATTTAAAATAAATATCGCTATTTCTAGGCTATTAACTTTTCAATCTAGTAATTTTCCTTCTATTAAAGCTATTGTTGAAATTATATTCCCATTTGCGGTTCTTACTATTGTATTTTGATTATTTTGTCTCTACCCGGAAGTTGGGTTCTGTTTCAATTTTCACGTGTACCTTCTCAAGAGTAAAGGGGGAGGGAGGTTTGGCGCGGGACAGCCAGCCAATCAGCAATGGAGGGGTGATGGTTGGGCACGCGAGTTTCTCACTCACACACGCGCGCCGACCGGACACACTTCTCTGGTGATACTGGTACGTGCTTCACTTCTCTAAGTTTGGTATACAAGAGTTTTTGGGCCGATTAAGAGGTTACGGGAGATACAAGGTCCAACGTAGTGGTGACTTTTATAACAATTTACCTTAACATCGCCATAGTTTCACTAAGTGGGATTAGGGAAGCGCTTCCTGGTATACCGGTCACGCCAAAAGGAAGTTTGAAACTGCCATGGTCAAGGCCGTAGTCGGGGAGGGGGGGTTGGTGGTTCAAAACCCCCAGGAAATTTTATGAACAAGATATAATATGGCTTTATTTATGGTTCAAACCGTATCAAAATTTAAGATAAAAATACAAATTAGGGGGCTGTGTTACCATAAAACCCACTTCAGAGAACTTCTAGAACTGTTTATAATTTGTAAATTTTTCGAGCTTTCAGCAATTGGGGTATGTGCCCACCATAGCCCATGGGCCCAGTGTACACTAGCATAAAGTCAAGGTCACACTATTTAAGGCTAGAGCATCATCCTTCAAGTAGTTTCTGGCCGCTGTAACTATTTCTATTATTTAAATTAGAACTCAAGTAAACGTTTCGTGAAATGTAATTCCAGAACCTGTAACAATTTCAACTTTTAAAACATAACGCAAGTCATTGACCTGATTATCAATTTTCTGTCAATTCCTCCCCCACTCCCCGACGAGATCGCAACCGTTCTACCGGAACTCGCGGCTGACATCTAACTAAATGGATGTAAAGAAGAGGGCAAGAGATGTGAAAAGAAGCAACTGGGATCTTGAAAGGACCACAGGGAACATCTAAGATAGAGGGGGCTGCATTTAAGAAAATTCAATTTTGTCACTAGCTTTAAGTAAATAATAATAAAAACCAAGAATTATTCCCTATTTTTCACCAGAAATTTGAAATCCAATTTATCACAGCTAAAGGTGTAAGAACGTGTGTTGATGTCACTTTCATAAATTGCTGTATTAGGCCGTGATCTCCCAAGGGGTGAGTTACTTTTCATAAGAGAAACACACACTTGTCGCGCAAATGTAACCAATTGGAATCAATCACGAGTGTGGTTCACCAACCTCACTTGTTGTATTTTCCCAAATAATGAAACTGTTTCACAGTGTCATGATCGCAAAGGGTGTATTTATAAAAAGCTTCGAATAAGATAGATCGGGACACCTTGTTTGTTGATTCCACCGGGACCGCACGGAATCATGGATCAGGCCATGTGAGACTCCCGAAAGTTAGGCATGTTAATCTCTTCCCCTGTCCTCGACGGGTTCCTCTAGCTCCTGTCGTGGGTGGAATCAAGATAGCCACCAGAAATAATAATAAAAATATCCCTGTCCTTCTCCAGATATGTTATGTTTTTGATAAATCATATTCCATTTCCCAGTAAACTGATATTGGCCACTTGCACCGGTTCTGATTTATGTATTCCTGGTCGGATGTTCCCCTCCACCACGGGCCACTCCAAATAGATTGGTGTAACCCTGCTGGCCCCCCATTTGATTTATACGAAGGGACAGGTTTTTATTTTTCATTTTATATCCAGTGAGGAGGAGAGGGAAGGTGGGTTGGGGGCGAAGGGGTGGATTTCACCAAACACCTCAAAGCTGACGCCTGTTACGAAAGAGGGAGCGGAGAATAGAGTCAACAATAATTCTTACAACCACAAAATCCACAAATTAGTTCTGGCATGTAGAGCACAGCATTTTGTTACTAGCCACGACTTGGCGTTGGTACCACTCTAACCCCCCGTCCCCCTTTTTTAATTCGCGGCACACTGAACGTGAACGTTGGCGATACCACAGGAGACTCGGACATGCGCAGAAAGAGTTCTCTTAGTTGAACAGGGAACGCGTGTGTGCGCCCTCTATCGCAGAGGTTCCCAATCTATTTAGACCAAAAGAGCCCTTGCACCATAAGACGTTACACTCTGGAGACCTCGTATAATTTTTTACTCTAATGATGTGTGAAAAACAAATCAAGAATATTATAAAATGGTTTCGCTAAGCCCAGTTTGAAAAACACTGCTCTATTCGACCACGAATTGAACTTGTGTAAGAAACGACACGATACTCATTAATTATTTAACTCTTTGATCGTATTTATTTATTTGAAAAAAATTGATATGGAACTAAACTTTTATTCCCCTTAAGCTCTATACAATAACACAAGGTCGATAATTTGAAGGCGCACCCTTTGAGAGCCACTGGTTTAGACCAACAGTTGGGAGGGGAGGCCTAACGAGACTCAGACAATCGAGGGTTCATACATAGCCGGCTAGACGTCTCCTATTCTAAACAGTTTTACAAGTGAGTGATGGGACCATTTATCAAATTCACTCTCTTAATCCTTGGCTAGTTTAAGATTCACAGTACACTAGATCGGGATTTCAGGGATATTCAATGGGTTCAATTCCCGTATCTAGAGGTATCATTTTCATTTTCGACAAATTCATTTTTAACATTCTAGAAAACATTCTCGATTAAAGCAGAGGAGCGTTATAAACTTGCTTATATTGGACTATTATTAGCAACGCGTCTTACTACCCGTTCGGGTTGTACGCACTTATGCTAATGTGTAATGGTAGGGTGATTGTGAGATGAAATGGAGGACCTAAAGTTTAACGTGGGATCCGAACCACGGTGGAGGCTTGGCATTCCTCACATTCACAAGATGTATTGTCAGAGGTGAAGGAAGGGTTTGGTAATCAGGTAAATCTGTGCCGGGACCGAGGATTGAACCCCGGACCCCCAGCACAGAAGTCTGTCACCTTAACCCTAGACCGCCAGGTCACCTCTTATTTTGTAATAAAGAAAAGTATGAAATAATTGAATTGATAAATTACTCTATTTTTTTAGCACCGCATCTTACTACTTGTTCAAGTTATAAGCTTATATAATAATTACACTCGGGTTGGGGATTAGAAGGGCTTAAATCAGAGGAAGTTCACCCATATTTGCTTGGAGTGAAAATAGAATACCATTTAGGAAAACCACCCTCAATGCACCGGACCGGGATCTAACCCCGACCTCCCAGTGTTCAACAGTCTAGTCCAACACGAGATTAGCGCGTTAGCCCACGCGGCCACCGAAGCGGATAATTAATTACTCTATTCAGGTACTGAATGCCCTAGGGCGTCACTTCTGTGCTAGACTGCCCTCCTGATGAGGAGATTGGGGTTCAAATCCCGGTTGGGTCTACTATCTCCTAAATGCTTCCTTCCTCATCCTTAACTCTAAATTAGAGTAAAAATGTGCGTGTATAACCTGAATACTGAACAGGTAGTAAGTAAGAAGCGGTGATCAAAAATAATAATTGGCAGATTACATGGGAAGGCTAAATAATTAGGACAAATATTTAATTATGAGGTGTAGTGATACACTGATAAAAGATAAGGCGTTTGTTTGAATGAGGAAAAAATTTAAATCAAAGTGCAAAAACAGCGTTAACATATTTGAGAAAAGAGGTTCTTAAATATGGAGTATGGTACCAAGTTAAAAGTAACATATGTGTAAAGTAGACAATTATTTGAGGTTAAGTATAGACAAGGTTGCCACTATTTTCTTAATACAAAATTTCCTGTGTTTTTCAAAAAAAAGCATCAATTTTTTACAGACACGTTATAGAGTAATATAGTGGAATAAAACTTCATTTTCATAAAATTGACTAATATAGGGGTAGGTTCATCTCACAAAATGTCTAACAGCTCGTAATTTAGGATGGAAAGGAGATTAATGTTGAAGGCCCATAACAATGTAAATAATGTGGAAGGCCCATAACAATGAAATGTTAATAATTAACAATTATTAAAAATTATTTTAGACTTAACATTAGTTTTCCTAAAGAACAAAACAGTTCAAACTAATTCAAAAGTGTTAAAACAGCCTTAAATATGATAATGCACTATGCATTTTAAGTACCCGTGCCAAAGTTCGCCCGGTAGCGATCCCAGGTCTCCTGGATAGACAATAGACATACCTACAAACTCAACACTGACTATAGTAAAAGCGACGTATTTACTAAACGTCGTTAAAGTCCAATTTTAATAGAAATAACCTTATCTGACATATATTAAAGACACGAGATCTACTTTCCCGTAACCATACGTCAAGTCACGTGAACAGCAAATGACACTTTGATAGATATATAAAATAATCCTAATGATATGATGAAATGTTATCAATGTTGATCGCAAATGTCTTCTAAAAGGTCCTTCTTATGAAAATCTGTGTGTACCTTTCAATCAGACGCGGCGACTAGCAACACCAGTTATAAAATAGTTAGCGGGGGATTTATTCGGGAGGTCATCTCACTTGATCTGTCGGCCAGACACGCTCCCACTGCAGATATAGGCCCCCCTCTCCCCCTCCCCAATCCACAGACCCGGCGGCTAAAATTGGAAGCCAGTGGCGGTTCCGTTTCAAGGCTACTGAGCCAGGCAGACCAACCTCACCGATACAGTCCTAGCTGCAACATGCACATTTGGTGAGCGTCTTTTTTCGAGACGCCTGGTGGGGGGTTACTTGTGCGCGGGACCCTTCCCCCCGTCTACCTGTCAACAATCTCGTCACGTCATAATAAATTAACTTAAGGGTAGCAGGGATCGATTCCTAGCCCAGCCAGAAAAATGTATCAAGGTTGAGATCAAAGTGGTGAAATTTTACGGCCGAGAGTGGGTGTTCTAGAGAAGGGATTCTCAACCAGTGGTGCGAGATTTTTTTTTCCTTAGCCCTACGTCTTACTATCCCGTTCGGGTTATGTGTCTATACTAAGTACACTAGTATATGTACTGGTTACACTAATGGTTTTGGGATTAAGAAGGGTTAAATGAGAGGAAATGTATCTGCATTTGCATGGAAGGAGAGTGGAAAACGATTTAGGAAAAAACCTTCAGTGCAGCCTAGGCCAACATGAGAGTTGCGCGTTAGACCACGCGGCCACAGAAGAAGGTTGTTATTTATAAATTTCAATTAAATCAGTAAAGGAGAAAATAAAATTTTTTCTTCTTCTTAATTTTAAATAGCTACAACATTAAAAAACTATTGTATGATATGCTACTCTGCGAAAACTCTTATAAGGGCACTACGAGATTCTAATCTCCTTCACAAGGATGCCCCGAGATCCTAATCCCCTTCCCAAGGGTGCCCCGAGATCATAACCCCCTTCACAAGGATGCCGTAAGCCAAAAAGGTTGAGAATCCCCGTTCTAGAATTAAGGCGGCCGCCTTGGTCAGCGAGAAAGTATCAATTGCTGCCAGGTCACACACACGGCTTGGAATACAATAGGTCCTTGTTTCCTGGAACTAATTTTCTATTGGTGTTGAAGCTTATACTCCCTTTCGCCCTTCACCAACAAACCCCCTTTTTCATAATCATAATAATAAGAAGAAATAAAGGCAAACAAACTACGAACCTTCTTGTTTCAAAATAAAGAGGGAATCTCGCTGCTAGTTCTTAAATATCTTACAATCGTCTATTGTGAGCTTATCAAAAAAGTACCTAAACTAAATGTATCTATTGAAGAAATATTTAATTCTTATTGGTCAAAAAAGGTTTATCATAAGAACTTTTTTTTAGATCGAAACGTTAACTCGCGTTCTATTCCGCCTAAAATGTTAACAATTTGTGCCGGCAGTGGTGGCACCAGTGGAAACTACAAATAGTGTCTGACCCGCCGTAATAGGTCAGGATGACCACACATTGCTTGTAAGAAAAGCCGTGGACGGGCCTACCTCAACATCGAGGACTTCAGTTCCACTACAAGGACAAGGACACACAGAATATGTTAATAGGTTCCTGCCTGACATGGAATTTGGCAACGTTTATCGGTCTGCCAAAACCTTCTTTATTTTAAGAATTTAGCGTGCGCTTTCTAAAAATAGGATTGTCTCAGCATACAGCTTACAAACTAACTCGTCTTCAGAGTAGCTCCCCCTCAAAGGCAACCGACACTTGCAGAGTGTCACAAAAATAATTAAAGGCTATATTTTCGCTGTTCTTCGTGCCCGTGTAGGTTAGCATACAATAATTACGCCAATGTAGTTGGGATAAGGAAGGTACAATTTTAGAATAAATGTATCTCCAAATGCGTGAAGAGAGAGCGGGAAAACTATTTAGAGAAAATCACCCTTTGTACATCCGACCGGGATTCGAACCTAGATCTCTCAGTCATCACGAGAGTGACGCGTTAGACCAACAGGCCATCTCTTCCGATATTGTAAAAGGCAAAATGGCATATAATAAAATAACAAATTAAAACCGATTCTAGTATAAACATAAGGTATGAGTCAACAAATCGATTATATATTTTTTTTTAAATGGATGAATGACAAACAAAGTATTTCCTGCCACAAGGATTGTTCAGCGGCTTAATCTATAGATTTAAATTTAACGAAATAGAATCTACATTGAAGTAAGTGGGGGAAAACACCCCCTTACCCAAGTACACTTGACCAAATTAGGAGCCTTGAGCTCCCAGCCACCGCGTTGCGGAAACACATCTTTCTTATCTACTATAAAGCCACATGGTTGACTCACTCACTGACATTAGTGTTTACCCACTTCCAGATGAGCTAGAAACTTGAAATTTGGCAAACTTATAGCTTCTAGCCTATAACAGACAGAAAAATTTTAATTAAAAAAAACTAAACATTTATCCCCCCCCCCAAAAAAAAATAACTCAAAATGTCGGAGCAACTTTAAAGTCGGTGCGGAGCTTTATTTGGAGGTCTCTTGTGGCTAAACGGCAAGATCTATAAAAAATCAGGCCCCCAACCAGCAAAGCGGGTTCTTATATACAGGTTCATTCAGATCTTCAGGTAAAAAGTACTATACAGGTTGTAGGGGGTGACAGAACAAGTATTTCCACGCAGTATCCCGTGTTATAGTCGAGTTTAGCACGTCTCAATACTGTAGTAGCGCTATACCTACCTAGACCAGAATGGGATGGGCCAGTTTCACATATAAAATTGGCCCATACCATCTCTGGTATAGGTAGGTGTCGTCCTGTATCTAGTATAGCACCGCAACGTCTTGACTATGAAACGGAACCGATGAGCTTGGGGTCAGCAATGTACTTGTGAGGTAGTCATCCCCACCCTCCTCTGACAGACACGACGGTGTCAGCGTAGCAGAGCGGCATTGCGCCGATTGATGCCTGTCAACATGGAGGGGCATTCTGTCATTCCCTGAAACCTTTATAGTTATTTTTACCTGGAGATCTGAGTAGACCTATATATTTGGTTGAAATTCTAATAAAGACATTTCGACTACATCGAATCATCTTGCTACAGTCGGTTTACTTCAAATGACACTCTTACAAAAGAGGACAAGAAGATGGCGTTCCTTTCCACTACACAACCAATACAGCACATGGAACTAGTTGTAATAGTCCGGTCCCTCAGAGTGGTCCCAATGAAGGCCGGTCATTTTTTAACATGGATAGAAGAACTTAGCCCACATATACCTAATGTTTGGTGGTCACGGTGAACTCCATCAAGCGTGGCAGAGGAGAGCTAGGAGCAGTATAAAGAGGGGTAACACAAACACACAGTCAAATAGGTCTAAGTTTGCTCCTAGGAATTACACCTGACACGCACTTCTTTATACTTGGGCACTATGCAGAAAGTGGGTTACTTTGTGTGGTGGAGATGGTGCGATGGGTTTTGTCTGTGTTGGTTTGTGGTGAAATCTCCTTTACAAGAGATGGTAAATATTCCTACCAACAAATTTCTCGTTTAATCGTTCTTAAAGTAATCTAACGTTTAAAAAAAAACCTAAATGGTGCTGTGTGGGTTTTGAGTTTTATAGGACGCCAATTATTAGCTACTAGCCGCGCAATGAGGAAAAAACCACACATTATTATTCATAATAATATGGGGTCGTGGGGAGATTGACGTCGTAAACACCCCCTCACCTCTCCCTTTTCACGACCCTTGTCCTATTTTGGCTAGCCTCGCAGCAAGGAACGGGTTGTTTGGTTTGGAAACCAAGAATTCGTTATCATATATCATTAATTTTGGGTGAGTTGGCGGTCCAGGGGTATTGTGTCGGACATCTGTGCTGGGGTTTCGGAGTTCAATCCTCGGTACCGGCACATATTTATCTGATTGCCAAACCCTTCCTTCACCTCTGACAAGACGTGTATTAATCACAACTTGTGAATGTGTGGAGTGCCAGACCTCCACCGTGGTTCGGATTCCACGTTAAGCTGTAGGTCCTCCATTTCATCTCACAATCACCCTACCATTACACATTAGTTTAAGTGCGTATAATCCGAACGGGTAGTAAGACGCGGCGCTAATAATAATAATTATTTGTATTAGTAATATTAATGTTATTTGAGATATTCAACTTGCACTTTCTGAACAGATTGATTACATCAGCAAATACACGACACCTAGCCCCCAGACGTTAATTCACCACTGTGGAAGTGAAACACATTTTACCATGTCTAGAACCTGTGACCCATAAGCCCCATCTACAGAGTCCGTAAGATCCGTGTCCTTAATAATAATAAAGAGGGTTTTTGCCATTTTCCCTAAACGTTCTAAAATGATCCTTTGAAGCCATCGCAAATGTTTTTGTCCCGTCGTGTCATCACAGCTAGTTAACAATTTTATTTGGAAGAATAAATCGTGAGCGGTAGTTGAAACGTGATGGGGGAAGGTCTCTGAAAATCCTCCCCTAATGACTCGTGGACCACACAACGGACGAACCGGAAACTGCGAAATTCTTCGGGAACTACCACATAACGACGAGAGAGAGAGCCGAGGACAGGGTGTTTCAGCGACGAGACGGAGAGAGGGGTGCCACGACCGCCAACTTTCCTTCTCACCCAATCATCGCCGTTTTGTTCTTGGGGGTAATTTCCCCCGGGAGGGAACGGACTCCACACCACTACGTCGTTTCAGACCCACGAGGCAAGGTGGACTAAGCCAGTTCTCTGCCGACCAACCCAAGAACTTGATTGATATGAAAGAATGTATGAGGTCAGGAGAGTAAAACGTAGGATAACACTCGCTAAGCCATGTCGAATTGAATCTGCGTCTATTTTTGTGTTCACGCTTCTAAAGATAATTTGCGGAGCATCTAGAAAATATATTTCTAAAATATATATTTGGACGGATGATCCGAGCGGCAAAGGACAACCACGAGTAGGTGTGGATAAAAATGTGACATTGGAATTTTTTTAATCTGTTTTTTTTTAATGTACGAAAATGTTGATTATGATTTTCCTCTAGTTTTAAAGAATTTGTATAATTATTCAGTATCAATACATCTGGCTTTTCCGTTCTAAAATAATGCATTTTATTATGTGTATTAAATCACTAAAAATAATATAATCACATGGGCTCACACACATCGTAAATATCGATATGTACGAATTTGTGTAGGTCAAAGATATCCTAGGGTATATATATATATATATATATATATATGTATATTAGTACCACGTCTTACCACCCATTCAAGTTGTACGTTTATGTACTAATTAAGCTAATGAGTCAGGGATGATAAGGGTTGAATTTAGAGGAAGTATATCCACATTTGCGTGGTGTGTGTGTGGGAAAAACCATTTAGGAAAAAAAAACTAAGTACACCCCACCAGGTTCAAACCACGATATCCCCGTCATCAGCAGTCTGGATTTAATTTGTTAACAAATGTCTTCTGTAATCAACCAGAAAAAGCAAATTTTTACCCCGCAAGTCAATTCTGTCCAGGCGGAAAAAGAGAGTTGAGGGAGGATTACTCATTTTCAACTCCCTGCTTTTATATTTCGTCCTTATGCGCGTCAAGTTAAGATGCAACCCACTTAGCGAAATAGCTTCAAGTAAGCAGGGCGGCATCCCCTTACGCCACGCTGACTGGTTATGGCCGCGCTCGAGAATGGGCTCCGAGACGTCCTGCGGGTAGTGAGTGGATGGAGCCAAGGCACCCTCGTTCCTCTAACTATTGGGCACGGGGACCACGAATACCACCGGTTACAGTGAAGCTTGGTTGTGGTCTCTACACCGCGATGGCCAACAAGGGCGCCTTGCTTCGACAGATCTTACTCGCGTGCGTGGGCGCTAGAAAAAAGTGCAGCGTGCATCACGTGCACGGGCGAGGGGGCGTATAGCCGCCACCTCTTACCCGACCTTGTGATCGATCGAATGGATCATGACGCGCCTAAGTGACGTCGTCACTGTCGTGTTAACACACCGGTCATGATGTGTGGCGCGTCAACCAAACGCACTTAACGTTCCCCTCCCCACACCTCAGTCACTTGAAACGTTCCACCGGTTGTTTTATCGAGTTCTCGTTTAAATACGTTCGGCGGCTTGTGAAGAAAGTAGAGAGGTGAAGGAGTAGGGGGCGCAGTCTCTAACTGACATTTAGAATTAGCTTCAATTATGAATGTAGGCAACAAACCACATTAGTATGATTTTTGAAGAAAGAAATAATATATATATATATATCCAAAACCTTAGCTAAGTCGGTAGTATGTCTGCCTACTGAGTTAAGGATCCCAGGTTCGATTCTCTGCATGGCCGAAAAATGTATCATTGGTGAAATGTGGGTTTACCCTTTCACGGTGATAAATTAACGGTTGGGAGTTGTATGTTATGCCTGTCCTAGTTTTAAGTTAGATGAAGCTATGACAAGGCCTAACAATCCAGTAGTGGATATGTGTGTATATACATGAGATAGGACGCTCGAATCCTCAAATGCCATGGTTTTCAAGATTCGTAAAACTGTCAAAATAGTATCTCAAATACATTAAGAACTGTCAGCGACAAATAGCCTTAGACACCCTTTTATAGTTATTGATTGTTAAATATTTTCACTTTAAAGCGGTACATATTTAAATATTCGAGGATTTGGATTCGAGATTTGAAAGAAAATTGTATGGAATTTGGAAAATTAAAGGGATCGACCCATTTCTAATATATCCTTGATGGGCGCATGCGTCAACACTTGCGTCAGCTTGTTTTTATGTATGTATGTATGTATGTATGTATGTATGTATGTATGTATGTATGTATGTATGTATGTATGTATGTATGTATGTGTGGCGCGTCAACCAAACGCACTTAACGTTCCCCTCCCCACACCTCAGTCACTTGAAACGTACCACCGGTTGTTTTATCGAGTTCATCTCGTTTAAATACGTTCGGCGGCTTGTGAAGTAAGTAGAGAGGTGAAGGAGTAGGGGGCGCAGTCTCTAACTGACATTTAGAATTAGCTTCAATTATGAATGCAGGCAACAAACCACATTAGTATGATTTTTGAAGAAATAAATACTATATATATATCCAAAACCTTAGCTAAGTCGGTAGTATGTCTGCCTACTGAGTTAAGGATCCCAGGTTCGATTCTCGGCATGGCCGAAAAATGTATCATTGGTGAAATGTGGGTTTACCCTTTCACGGTGATAAATTAACGGTTGGGAGCTGTATGTTATGCCTGTCCTAGTTTTAAGTTAGATGAAGCTATGACAGGCCTAGCAATCCAGTAGTGGATGTGTGTGTGTATACATGAGATAGGACGCTCGAATTCTCAAATGCTATGGTTTTCAAGATTCGTAAAAATGTCTAAATAGTATCTCAAATACATTATTAAGAACTTTGTCAGCGACAAATAGCCTTAAAAAACCTTTTAAAGTTATTGATTGTTAAATATTTTCACTTTAAAGCGGTACATATTTAAATATTCGAGGATTTGGATTTGAAATTCGAAAGAAAATTGTATAGAATTTGGAAAATTAAAGGGCTCGACCCATTTCTAATATATCCTTGATGGGCGCATGCGTCAACACTTGCATCAGCTTTGTTTTTATGTATGTATGTATGTATGTATGTATGTATATACATATATATACTATATATATATATACATAGTAGTATACAGGATGGCGCAGAAAGTGTTGATACGTTTTGAAACCACTTGTGTATCACATAGCATGACGCATGAGCCCACCAAAGACACCGGTTTGTAGCCAGATTTCTGATGTTTATGTTTTAGTAATGGCTTGAGTGATATAAATCTGTAGCACAACTTCCTTCGGAGGGGAAGTAAAGATATCGGTTCAATATCGATTGTGGCATTTAAAAGAACCCTTGAAAGTGTGTGAAAATACCTTTCCCGGCAAAATTAATGGGCACTTTCACTCTCGCTCATAGAAATTATTGTGTGCTGATATAATCAGTCGAGTCAGAGAGTGCACGTTAAATACCTCAAATGAATAACACAGATACACATTCAGTTAATGGAGCGGTGGACAGCCCGGAAAAATGTAACAGCAGTGGCTATTTTCAGTGAGTGGTGACTCAATAAAGGTTTCAACGTCAGTTCCAAATGCGTGGCGCTCCTACACGGAATGTGATATTTGGAGGGTTTTGTTCGGAACAATTATCGTGTCCCTCATGTCCGTACCGTGGCGACACCAGAAAATCGTTAGCGAGTGATGCTGGGGGGAATCCAAGTCTACGAAGAAGATTATGAATACAGCCAGATTCTTTCATAAACATAATAGTTCGAATTTAAAGCGGCTATAAGAAGTTATCGAAGAGTCTATCTAAGAACGCCTGTAGCGGCTTATTTCCGCAAAATAAAATAACGTCAATCTTGGAAATATTCCAACAAATTAATTTGTTTAGTAATGGAGATTCTTAAAATATAAATATTATAATATTATGAAGAAGACTGGGCTTCTACTAGCGGTAAAATTATTAAATATCGTGACTTTAACAAAGCCTACATATTATGTTGTGCGATTTTATTCAATTTTTTGTTATGTTTGTTTAAAGATTGTTAATGAAAACTGTAAACTTGTTAAGGCGGCTGCCTCGGTCAGCAAATGTAAAAAATGTTAAAGTAAAGAGGAACGCTTACTGCTTTTTTCCCCAACTGTCTTTAACATTTTCTGTTGTTAGCCTATCAACTTTTTTACTGTATTTGTTAAATAAAGGAAGGTTAAATATAGAGCCCTTTTTAATCAAGTCTAGTCTAAAAGCTCCGAAAATATGGTTAAAAAGTCGTTGAGAATAAGCTAATGTCACATTTTCCCACTTTTTTTTCTACTAATAAAACTCAAAACTATAGGGTTGTTTATGAAAAAGAACCCTGTCGGAATCTTTTGAGTTTATTTTGGCGTTAACCTTATTTTAAAATAATAGATCGAGGAAAAATTAATTCGTTAGAGTTGAAAGTCTGAACGCCAATTTCTCGCTTACCTTACCGAGGCGGCCCCCTTAAGTCGAAAATGCCGCCAAAAAACAATGGAAATACATTTCACGGTAGATGCGCATCCTCTTGAGGACGAAAACATTTCCTTCAACCCTTCAGTTGTTTTTAAAAATAGCATCTCTAAGAGTCATCCTGTAGAGTTGTTGAACAAACTTATTCGAAAGGAGGCGGCAGCACATAATCTTAGAAGATTCTCCGCCAGAAGTCGAGATTTATGCGCCGACTTAGCGAATGTTTATGTTAGCCGCACAGCGGCCCTGCGCGCCACGTTGCCTAAAGCCAACCACTAAGGGGCGAGAGCATTACTTCAAGTTATGTTGAAAGCTCCAGTACAAGTTATTCGGGAAGGCGCATCACACAGCCTCAACCCTAAAAACAAACACGCAGAGGCAATGGGCAGTCTTACGACCTGACAACCCCCACTTTGTTCTGTTCCAAAGGGACATGAAAGAGAGAGGGCGGAGAGGTAGGAAATCAATTATTCTGATCTAGTAAGGTCTGATAATGTCCACGTTTTGATGTTACTAGGACCGAATAAAAGGGTTCTGTTTGATAGCAATAGCATGGGAGTCGGGTTTCTACTAAGATCGGGTAAGATAATCGATATAATTATGTCTTCCTCTTAAGGGAGATCGTTCATGTTATAAATCAGTCACGGGTAACATGATTTCTAAATGAGTAAACATGATCAAATGAGCAAACCGCCCCCTCCCGAAAGAACACCTTGTAAAATAGGCCTATATCTGCATTGGTCAGCAATGTTTCAGCTTAAGTCAAAGTCTTTTAGGAGATATGCCGCTCATGAGCCTAATCCCGAAGTATGTTTAAAAATAATGACTTGATAAGTTGTTTATCTACAAAATGAACAATTTTTAGCTCTGCCCTCTAGCGGCTTTAAGATGGGAGTGTCGAGGACACGAAAGCCTTTTTGTAATTTTTATATCAAAACATTATTTTGGAGAAAATAAATAAAAACTGCTCCAGTAGAAACATAAATAGTTTAACTTTCTTTGAATTGTGACCTCAAAAGTTGTTAAATATCTGTCATGAGCAAAGCGGTATTAGATGAGTAACGTTTTAAATGAATAGAAAAGCTACCCATTAAATTACAGGACGTCCTTGACAGATATTACAGAACTAATGATATGACCCGGCGAGAGAAATTAAATTATAATGTTTGCAATGGAGAAATATTTAATTTATTTCGACCAAAAAATGTTTTGTTATAAAAAAAATTGCAAAATCACTGACATTTTCTCGTGGTCCCTAGACTACCACCTTAAAAAACCCTCTCTTATCTTACTCAAGAGATGTGTGGGTAGTAAGGATAAAGGTGCGACCGATTCATCATTTTCACAAACAAGGCCCAGTTTCACTCCTGCGGGCCATCAAAGAGTTTTGTGGAATTGTATGCAAACAGAACGCCACCATAATAATAACAAAATTAACTATAACTTAACAAAAAGTTCAAGCCTTGCATAGGCACACTAACAGGTGAGAGAATTCTAAGAGTATCTCCAAAGCAGATCTGGGGTTCGAATCCCATCCGCGTAATGAGGATGGTTTTTGCTCAATTGTTTTCCACTCTTCCTTCACACAAATGCAGGTATATTTCCTCTAAAGTCGACCTTCCTCATTCCTAACACATACGCGTAATTTGTATGCTTATAGTTCTAAAGGGTACAACGCGGTAGACACGGCACTAAAAAAATCTATGACGTGGGAGGACATAGTTTAAATTCCAGCTGGGTACATTCACCGTACTTTTTCCAGTGATAGTTTTGAATACTATTACCATAAATGTTAATCATAGATTAGTCTATATTAATACTTAATTAGATTCATAAATATACATTTACTAATAACTAGGGATCCTTAAGGATATTAGAGATATTGGATTCGAGCTTAGCATCCTTAACAAAACAAATTCTTTGTAGTTCATTTATTAAAAGATGAACTGTAGCATACATTAAATACAATAGCGAAAACTGACTATGAAAATTATATTTAGATTCACATGTACTGCTATCTGCACCGGTAAGCACGCGGAATAAACATCAAGCTCTTCTAGTCTGATTTGATGGGGTGGTTGGGTTTATTCTGGCTTGGTCTTCTGGGTGGTTTCTCGCAAATTTGGGTATGTTTCCCCTCACCCCTGCTCCAAAAGAACGCCAACCCGACCGGCGATAATTAAATTATCTCAACGTTTAGCGACGTCATTGGCTGTCACCCCTGATTATTTGAAACACCCTGTCGAAGGCTTTGTCCCAGTTCGTTCTTGAGAACAGACTATATCAGCGAGCACTTTTTCAAGTAACAAAACTTACATAAATTCTTTTCGTGTCTCGCAAGTTTTGGGTCAGTTACTGCTGCAGGGGGAACCGCTCACAAATTGCGGCTAGGAAGGGAACGAGGGGGATTAAAAAAACAAGGGAAAAAAAGTGGCCCGCGTGTCGTAGTTTGTGGCAAGCAGTAAGTTGAGTGGAGTGGTCCTTACCAGAGAGATAATTCCTCGACGTTCACCTTCCAGGGCGAAAACAAAGCCTTAAGTTCTCAAACAATCGAGTCCGATGGTGGCAAAGCCTTACGCGGCAAAATTTAATGCACGGAATTATATATTAATCGTCCATTTTGAGAATACTATTTATGATTTAAAAAAATTACATATTTTTAATGGAAATTGAAAAACTATTTTCTTTGGGGCAAACTTTTACGTATTTATTTTCTTTAGGGCAAACTTTTACGTATTCAACAAAAAGTCATGCAATCTGGAACTGTCACTTTTCATAAATATTATAAATAGTTTAAAAATAACACCAATAATAGCAAAATGTTGCATATGTGAAAAAAAGTCTGTATTTATAATATGGCCTTTATATGAAAATTGTACTAACACAGAGGCAAACTGCACCATTGTAAACAAAACATTAAGCAATAACTGCCAAATTTGAATCGTGATAAGTGAAAGTGTCCTGAGCGAGAAGTTTCCAAAATAAAGTGGCCTTACCAGCTATCTAAGAGACGAAACTTAACCCACGAAAACCCCTCGACATTGTTAGACACCGTCTCCCCCTCTGCAAAGTTTACCTATCACCGCACGGCGATAAATAATTCTTGGTGAGCAGATCAATAGTCTGTTTCAGTTTGGCTCACCCCTTCCCCCCACCCCATTTGGTGGTGCCATTCTCGTGTTAGCGGGGATACAGAACACCAGCGACCGGCATTTAGCAGGCCCCGTGCAACATCTCAAGCCATCAATAAATTGTGCAAAGGTTTATACGAGAGGGGGCGTCGGACAATTTAGAAGGGAAAAGAGGGCTATCCGCACCGGGCTGACGTGTGTCGTGTTGGTTAGGTGTCAACTATTTATAGCGCACTAATCAGGCACTGTTTATTCTATCAACGCTTGAAGTGCCCTTCTGGGATCCAAACCCGGAAAACTTCAATAGAAGTTGAGAGATATCTCAGACAAGGCAAGATCTATGTCTGGCCTCCAAACAATATAAATATAAAAGGGCACAAGTCCGTTTTCAACTGAAAAATTACTCATACGATCAGTATTGTAATTCCATCTTTTGACGCGTTGAGCACAGTTTTTTCTGCTTCTTCACTGGTTCCAATAATAACCGGAGACCCTCGGTACAGTGTTGGGCAGCACACAGGTGTGTGGACAGTTGTTTTATATCATGTCAGGAAATTAACACCGGTTAGATCACGGTTTTCGGACACAGTTTTTTTTTAACAATAAAGCTGACTTCAACACAAGATGTAATGCCTAACACACTCACCTTTACCATAAATTACATGTTCGTACTTATGGGTAACATTAAGTCAGTTTTAAAATTCTATTTGATCTTAGTTGTATTTTTATAATAATAGTAATAATAAAATTTAACTCAAGATGCAGCACCCTCAGTATTTTCAATTTTCAATGGAGCTCTTTTGTTGTTGGAACGAGTTCGATACTTCTGACGTAGAAGCTGAGGCTAGCTGTAAATGCGACTCTACGACAGCATCCTCTTCTGGACACAGTTTTCCATCCTCTTCCTTACCCTCAAGAGGCCAGGACGGAGGGTACAGCGCACCCTGGACCTCACCACTACATCACCTCCCTCCCTCCCCCCCGGACAAGCCACATACTCAAGATCCTTAATTAAATTGTATTCACACTGCCGACGACACCAGAACAAGAAGCTATGAAAGAGTCGAGACAACGAGCCGGCGCTTGGGACTGAAGGAGGTTTTTTTCTTATTCTTTTAAAGGCAATTACCTGGCATCACTGTCAAAGAGAGCCCAAGCAGTAATTATTATTATGACTCAGCAATTACCTCTTGTTCCTCTTCCTCCTTTGTCCTCGTCCCTTGCGTGAAGTATTCTGGTCCCAACAGTGTCAGCGTCATCGCGCGTCAACTACACGCACGCTTCTTTCACTCAACAAGAGCGCGAGGGGGAGGGTCGTGCCTTCCATTCCCGCCGACAACATACACTTCTCACTCGCGATGTCTCGCTGTACGAGGGCAGCATACAAAACAAGGCGCGAGGGTCCGTTTGTGCCCAGATCCTTCTGAGCTTCGAAAACTTTGGGGGAAACATGGCAGAATCAATAATTTATGTAGATAAATAATTCATTATTGTTGTGAAAGGAGAAAATTAGGTTATGGAAATAGCATAGAGCTTAAAACATTTATTTAAAACGTACAAGGCAATAGCATAAGGACACATAATCTTTCTCCATGGCGGATAAATTAAAGGATTATTTCTAACCTATAGTGTTGTCCAAGCGGTATAAGGCGTTGGACCCTATTGAAGCTGCTGATCATTGACAAGGAGGTCGGAGATCAAACCCTGGCCGGGTGCACTAAGGGATGTTTTTTTCCTACATGCAATTTTAAACGTGTAATCCCCCCCTCCCCCCTCTATTAACGTGAATAATAAAGTTCTCCTTCCACATTAAGATTACAAATCAAAGTTTTTGGAGGTGGGTTTCTCATCGTTTGGAGCTAAACGTTTCTCTAGTATAAATGAGGTTTGATAGTTGGAATTTTTAATTAAAAAAATATCTTTAAAAAAATATGTTATTTTGGGACAAAAGTAAAATACAAAATGAAACAAGAACTAAGATAAAAATATATTTTTGTTTGGTGATTCAAATAAACTTATTTCACGTGTAATAATTTTATATTTATTACATGTCTCAAATGTTAAAAGTTCTACTAAACTGTCTTGGTGGCCGCATGTTCTAAACCCTTAGACATCTCTTTCGCAATGTATTAGAATGCTAATGACGGGGAAATAGGGGTTCGAATCCCGGTAGGGTGTACTGAGGATGGTTTCCCCTCTCCTTTTATGCGCAAATGAGGGTACACTTCATCCACATTCAACCTTACTTATCCATAACATATCAGCGAAATTATTACACATGCGTGTAAACAGGTAGTAATACGCGGTGCTAGGGGGAAGGGGGGGACAATCCTATGTGGCCAAGTACTGTATATTAATTATTAGCGGTCAAGCCGGGCAGTATCTAACTGGCGAACAGCAGTTTTGTTAATTGCGATGACGTAGCCTATACCAATCTATCATCGTCTCGGCGGGGGTTGCTACCCGCCCAGCGTCTTGCCCACCACCGCCGACGCCTCTCTGTCCACCCGCCGAGATGGGTTTCTGGTGAGACGCGTGCCCTGAATTAATGCCCTCGTATCAACCCTGTATTGGGCCCGGCCAGGGGTATACCACCCACAGGCGCTTTCAACCCGTAAGCCCCAAGCTCAAGGAAACCAAGTCGCCTATGATTACATAAAGCTAACAGTTTCAAAAATAATAATTTCACTACTTGTTTCATCGCAGCATCTTAC
>CABFOW010000542.1:223615-248897 GCA_902141385.1 Timema californicum | reverse complement strand
CATTGGTGTGGAAAATGGATTTTCGCAATTTTATCAAAGCTACCAAGGACATTAGCATGACTCCTGTCACAAGTACCGCTTGGGAATGAACTTTTTGTAAACTGATTCAGGCCAAGAATAAACTACAAAAATTGTATAAGTTGATTCTCTGATAAAATGAACAATTTTGATGTTGATCTAATGATTGAAAAACTGAAAAGCTTTATCTAAAAAGAAAATGCAAAAAGGGTAAAAATTTAATCTAATTAAAAAGGATGAAAAGGGTAAGTAAAAAATATGGTGTAATGATGTGGACTGGATAGAACTAGTTTAAGGTAGGAATAGGATGTAATGAGGGGGACTGGATAGAATTGGCTCAAATTAGGGATAGGTTGTAATGAGGTGGACTGGATAGAACTAGATTAAGATCGGGATAGAGTTTATCTAGGTGAACTGGATAGAATTAGTTCATAGTATGGGGTGAAGAAGATAGGGATAGGGTGTAATCAAATAGACTGAATAGAACTAGCTCAAGATAGGGATAGATGGCGTACTTTTGTAAGTGTAGCAATCAACTTTCAAGTTCCTAATGCCATAGAATAATAACCTTGATTATCCTAAATAATTAGGACTTATGTGAGTCCATAGTATCGATAATCTGGATAATTGATATCATAGGAATAAAAATAGGATTTCCCACCTGTACTAAAAAACATATAATGTATGTAATGGTATGTACTTAAAACACATAATAAAACAAATAACATATGGATATTATACAACACAACAAAAAATAGATCTTCGAACTTCTTAAAAGCAATTACATAACATAAAAAAAACTCTGAAAAGTTAGAAAAAAATTATATAAAAAATTATTTTGTCTTAATTTAACTAAAATCGCTGCCGAGATACGAATCCAGATAAACAGTATTCAGATGATTGGGTATCTACTGTAGACTAATACCCGCATCAGTGGTCGCATGGTCTAACACCTCATTCTCTTGTTGGAGTAGATTTACTGTGACGGGTATATCGGGGTTTGAATCCCAGCCGTGGGTACTGGGGGCATTTCCCACGCTCTCGTTCATGCAAAAGCAAGTTACACTTCCTTTCAAATGCTGCCTTCATCTTCCCTACCCAATAGCGTAGTTGATACATGTTTGTAGCCGAATCGAGTACTAAGACGTGGTGGAAAGACATAATAAATGAGGATGGTAGAATTGATGAGAAATGTATTCCCATTGGTATACTATAAAAATTAGAAAACTATTGATGAAAAACAGCCCTAAGTATCCTACATCCAGCTAGGATTCGAACCACAGCCTCCTTATCAATACCAACCCAGACTAGATATTGACACACTTAGCCCACGCGTCCATCAATTCAGATGGTACGAACTTTTACCATCATTGTTACCCACTTAGGCGGTCGCGTGGTCTAAGGCGTCACTCTCGTGTTATACTAGACTGCCGATGATAAGGAGATAAGGGGTTAGAACCTCGGTCGTGTCTATTGAGGTTAGTTTTTCCAAAATGGTTTTCCACTCTCCCACCATGTAAATGTCACTTAATCTATATTTAACTTTCTTCATCCCTAATTCACTAATGTTATCAGTTTTTATGGGTATAACATGTAAAGGTATAAATAAAGATGGGGTGCTAAATAAACATCATTATTGACAAAATATATATTTTAGTGAAAAGTATCATATTCATGCACTCAAAAGTATTTGGAGGTCCAACTAAATTTACCATCGCTTATCTTAGCCATTGGATTAAAACTATTTATAGTTTAAATGAACAAGTTTTAGATACAATCAGCAGTGTACCTACTAAGATTCACGTCAGGAAAATAAAGAGAGGTTCGAATGAAAAGGCTTTAAAATAAAGTAGAAAAAAAGAAAGATCTAAATAAATAGAATATCCTACACCCAATATCACCACTGAGGGAACAGCAGGTCTTATGGAGAAAATATCTGTCTTCGCTCCCTCTGTTAACTGTCACCAAACCTCCTCGATTACAGCTATTGTTTATGGTGTTCTAGGGTAAGAAGGAGCTATTGGCAACATCGATGAACCAAAGGTTGCGAAATTTGTATAATATTTAAGGGAAGCTTGACCAAACTAAAACAGGAAAATGACAACGCTGTTTCCCAATCGAAGACATGCAGTTCCTTCAGAGATGATATCCAATGTAAGGCCTTGAGCCGGGATATCATATTTAGTAAATGTGCAGCAAGAAAAACAAGACGAGAAAGATAAGGTTGTTTGATTAAGAATTACATGTTTTATTCCTATTTCATGGTCGTAACTAAAGCCCTTTTGGGTTGTAAGATGAGCAGTAGCGGATTTAGGCTTAGGCCCGTGAGGCCCGGGCCTAGGGCGGCAAATTTTGAGGGGCGCCAAAATTTTTAAGATGACTAAAGTTAAAAATCGATTGGGTTTTTTGTAAACTGTAAGACCAAATTTTAAAGTTTATTTTATTGCGCTCTTACTATCGAAACATAGTACCATTGTTATTATTTTCATTATTTTATCCACACACACATATATGTATATACATGTTTATATATGTTTATATACATATATATATATACTGTTACAAAAAAAAAAGGCGCCATATCGTCTCGGTCCTAGGGCGTCCTCAAACCTAAATCAGCTACTGAAGATGAGATAGAAAACATATATGATCTTACTTTGAAAATAGAAGACAAATTTAATGTAGTTATTTTAATGAAATATGTTAGTATATGACATGGTTTAAACACAGAGGGGAGATGAACAGGTTTAGCTTTAGGAAAAGGAGTCTCAAATTCTCCAAACCTTGAATCCCACAAATCCTTAACGATATTCGAAGAGTCAAGAAGATGTTAAATTCAAGATTCAAAATAAATTATTTGTATTAGCCCATTAATTTAAGACTTAACTAAAAGGATGAAAGTTATAATGAATGCACTAATCAATAGTATTTACATTTATTTACTGTTTCTATTAAATATTTACTCTTAATCTATGCACATAAATTTTTTTATCGAGATTTGAATTCGGGATTTGAAGGTAAAATAAAGACTCGGATTCAAGATTTGTATTCATTAAATATTAGATTTGACACAACTCTAGAGGGCTGAAGAAGGTTTAGTTAAAAAAAAAGTGTACCCGCATATGTGTGGAAGAGGAATGGGAAACGATTGAGGTAAAACCATCCTCAGTAGACACTAACGGGATTCACACCCCAATCTTCCAATAATAAGTAGGCAAGTCTAACACAATGATGACACCTTAAACAATTCAGCCACTGAAGTGGGTGATTTAAAATTCTTATAGACAATCATATGTAATGTTTTGGTTGAAAACTAGTGGCGAATGGTGAACAAATTAAACTCACCTTTTCGTCTAGATCTTTAGGGTCGTGACAGCGGACATCTAGGGTTCCACCTAGAACAGCATACCAGCTCGAACCAAGGTCTCCCTGGCGGAACACTGCAACATACACATTTTATACTTAACTGCTGTGTATTACGTTATATGTGCACTATTAAACGGTTGATGTAGTTATTTCGTATCTCAAATAGTTGCGGAGAAATTTATGAAAATTGGAAAGTTTCCCCTGTGTAAAGTATCCTAAAATTCATTTTTAGGATAAAATGAAAGTTTTTATCTTGTTTATTATGATAAACGATGTCCAGATATAAATAATAATATTTAGCACCACGTCTTGCTACCCGTTCGGGCTATACGCTTTAAGTACTAATTACTCTAATGGATTGGGAATTGGGAAGGTTGAATTAGAGGAAGTGAACCCACATTTGCGTGGATGGAGAGTGGAAAACCATTTAGGAAAAACCACCCCCAGTTCACCCGACCGAGATTCGAACCTCGATCTCCCCGTCCTCAGCAGTCGAGCTCAACACGACAAGCGCGTTAGCCAACTACGCCACCGAGGCAGGTTCCAGAGATAAAATTTAGTCAAAATCGTTAGAGCGAATTTTTAGAAAATCGATTTTTTTGCTCTTTTTGCGCTTCAGTAAACTAACCTTAATTTTAAGGTTGGGTATCTAAGACCTTATACAAACCCCAGATACCAAGTTGTAACCCAATCGGTAAAATAGTTTCAGCTCTAGCCCGAGATACAGACATACAGACAGATGGCATTGCGAAAACCACCTTTTTTTCAGGAGGCCATGAAACGTTAACATTTATCAAAATCTTGAGTTCGATTTGTTTGACGATCACAATACTTTCTCTCCGAGGTGTCGAGAGAAAGTTAAAAAAAAAGTTAAAAAATGGTACTAAAATCGTAGTTTAAAAAGAAATATTAAATTGTAAAACCAAGCAATAAAATTACCACTAAACAAGTAATCACCAAAAAATTTATTTGAAAAGAACTGAGAGAAATTTCACTAAACTGTATGTTTAGAGAAATCTTATTTTAAAAGAATAGGTGATAAAAACAACACTAAGCACTCAGCTTATAAAAAAACTCAGTGAGGAAAATAGCACTAAAACGTAGTTTACAAAAAACTTATTCCACCAAATTGAATTGAGAATGTATTTCCTCACCGTTTTAATCCATCCAGCTGAGTGAACAACACCATGAGGAGTTAGGGGGGGATACACACATCCCTCGTGTGAAAGGAGCTTTTACTTTATCCTACCCTTTAATTGGTTTTCTTTCTATTTCTTTTACTTTCTCCTTTCCCGCCGTTTTCCCTTATTGAATCTTTCCACATCCGTATTCCCTCTTGTTTTCTCATACGTCTGTTCCTATTTCTTTCTCTTAATTGCTAATTACTTTTAACTATCTCTGTTACTACTTTTGACCTTACTTCTATTTTTCTATTTTTTTTCCTACCTCTATCCAGCAGTGTTTCTAAAAATACCCCGTGTTTCCTAGTAAAGCAAGGCTAGATTTGCTGGGGCGATTTCTTTTGTTTGTGGCAGAATTGGGAGAGGAAATGTCAGGATGACCTCCATTCGCCTCTATTATTTTCCTGTTTCATTTCAATTACTATTCTCTTTAACTTCGTGTCCTTTGTTCTCCCTCGCCCCACACCCCCGTATTTTAAATCATGATTATGTAATAGATATTAAAGAGGAGCAACGGCAAATTCATGATAGGGGCACATGCCTCAACCCCTCCCCCCTTTCCCCAATATACGACAATCGTTTAAATGCCCTCTATCTGCTAGAAAAACAAAAACATTATTAACAGATGAAGAGATACAGGATGCAGTAAAAACACGTGAATACGATTTTATCATCCACTATTTAGAATTGAAATTTTGGAGGAAATTCTTGATACAGAAATCCGAAAAAGTCAACAAGTGATTTCGTCTGTGTTTTCAAACACCGAGGGCCTATTTTTTTTAGCACCCCGACTCACAACCCATTTGGGCTATACGTATATGTAGCTACTAATTACGCTAATGGATTTAGGAATTATGAAGGTCTTATTCAGAGGAAGTGTACCCGCATCTGCGTGGAAGAAGAGTGTGATTTCTTTTGTTTGTGGCAGAATTGGGAGAGGAAATGTCAGGATGACCTCCATTCGCCTCTATTATTTTCCTGTTTCATTTCAATTACTATTCTCTTTAACTTCGTGTCCTTTGTTCTCCCTCGCCCCACACCCCCGTATTTTAAATCATGATTATGTAATAGATATTAAAGAGGAGCAACGGCAAATTCATGATAGGGGCACATGCCTCAACCCCTCCCCCCTTTCCCCAATATACGACAATCGTTTAAATGCCCTCTATCTGCTAGAAAAACAAAAACATTATTAACAGATGAAGAGATACAGGATGCAGTAAAAACACGTGAATACGATTTTATCATCCACTATTTAGAATTGAAATTTTGGAGGAAATTCTTGATACAGAAATCCGAAAAAGTCAACAAGTGATTTCGTCTGTGTTTTCAAACACCGAGGGCCTATTTTTTTTAGCACCCCGACTCACAACCCATTTGGGCTATACGTATATGTAGCTACTAATTACGCTAATGGATTTAGGAATTATGAAGGTCTTATTCAGAGGAAGTGTACCCGCATCTGCGTGGAAGAAGAGTGTCTAATTACGCTAATGGATTTAGGAATTATGAAGGTCTTATTTAGAGGAAGTGTACCCGCATCTGCGTGGAAGAAGAGTGGAAAACCATTATTTAAAAAACACCCTCATTACACCCGACTGAGATTCTAACCTTGATCCCTCCCGTCATCGGCAGTCTAGTTTTCTGTTAGAGCAATGCCTTAGACCATGCGGCCACAGAAACGGGTTAGGGCTGTTGAAAACTCTTTGTGTGATACCTGATATTATTTAAATAGCAGAGCGATATTTTAGTTCGTTGGATAAAATTTAAACCTACTTGAGATCAACAATGAGCCAGAAAAAACTGAATGGTTTTGGCCATGTTCAATATAAATAAAATATATTGAGATGATCCTTGAATTTCTAAAATATATTTGCTAGAAAACATCCGCGAAAACTTAAAATTAGAGTTTATGTAAACTTGTTATCTTTATTTCATCTCAAATAACCTAATATTATATTTGGTAATAACATTTAATAAAATAAAATTCTCCTTATCATTTATACTTAAATCATTAATTATTTATCAGTGGACTCTAAAAAGCTTTTATATAACCTATCTTGTTTCATTTTTTTAAATTAATTTTCCCTTGGTTTGTTTTTTTTAGAAATATGTAATAATACGTATAATTATTTGTACCGTGATGTTCCTCTTGTCATTTTTTTCTGGGTCCGCCAATAAAGGACGGATAGGAGGGTTGCATTAATCTTTACTCAAAGGTGCAAAAAGAATCATATTCTTTTTATAATAAGAATTACTGGTGAGCCTCAGTCCAATTTACTTTATACTACTCATACCATGAGTGGCCTGAAACTCAAATTTAGTCAAAGTTCCAGATTCGCAAATTCGAAAGTGTTGGGGGCTACACATTTGTAAAATACAATATTTAATGGATCCTAACGTTTCATGGTAGTGTAATGGACGCGAGAAAATTTTAGTATTTATGCAGTTCTATATAAAAAAAAATTTTGCTCTAAATGAATAAAATATTTATTCAGTAGAAACATAGTTTAGTTACCTTCACATGGTGATATCAACAGTTGTTGAATATCTGTTGTGAGCATGGTGGCATCATATGAGAAACTTTTTAAATGAAGATAAAAGTGGTCATTAAATACCAGGACACCCTTACCAGATAATCAACAACACTGTTGATGTCATCATGTGAAGAAATTTAAACTCTATGTTTCTACTGGAGCAATAATTTATTTATTTTGTCCAAAAAAAAAGGTTTGTTATAAAAACTGCAAATAATCTAGCCTTAACTACCATTTCCTATACTCCCACCTTCATGTCCTTGTTCCGCTAAAAACAAAACAGACTTTTATCTGGTTGTCTGTAATGAAAGGCTGTTGTTATCTAAATGGAAACGTTCTAAGGAAATAAAAATTACACGAAAAATAAAATTCACACCCATTGTAATTGTACGTACAGAAATAAATTAGTAGTAGAACTGGTAGTGAGAGTTTTAATGTCCTGTAGTCTAAAAAAAATTAAAGCACATCTACAATTGTTATATTCAAAGACATAAGTTTGTTTTAGAATTGTAATGAGTGGGTGGTGCGTACTCATTTTAATCCAACCCCTTTTCAACGAGAAACTTATATTTCTATCTCTAATATTTTCTATGCCTTTAATTCTACCCTTAATTATTCATAGCGTGTGTATTACCCAACTCCTGAGTAAAAAGTTTAGTACAACATTATTTAAGGAGGGCGTGTAAGGCAAGAGTAAAAGCCAATATTTTTGCAGTTTTTCTATCAAAACTTGTTCTATGTTTCCAAAATAAACAAAATAATGCTCCAGTATAAACATGAATTTTAATTTCCTTCACATGTTAATATCAATTTTGGTTGAATATCTGTAATGAACATAGCGGCATTAGATGAGAAACTTTTTAAATGAAGAGAAATAGTTGTCATTAAATTCTAGGATACCGTTGACAACTGTTGATATCACCATGGGAAAAGAATTAAGCTATATATGTTACTACTGGAGGAATAGTTTATTTATTCTGGCCAAAAAAAGTTTTGATATAAAAACTGTGAAAACACAAACCTTTTCTCGCCTTTCTTACATCCCCATCTCAAGCTTCACATGCTTAAAAAAAACAGTGAGATATGTGAATTTTACTAACTAATTTTTATTGATCAGTGCAATTTGCATTTGTCACGTATGCGCCCGTGATGTTATGTAAATATTGCGGTGCCTGAGTCTGATATCTAGTCGTTAGTTTCTGTCTGACGATTTGCGAGTGGTCTAACGCGTTAGAGTCGCATTTAAACTTGTAGGCCTATAAATTAAAAATTATTAATAACGTAACTTAGTTTATTAAAACAAATCAATTTCATTAATAAATCAATGGCTTAGAAAAAAGTTTGTTTTAATTCAAATAGAACGTTTGATAAATAAATGGTTTCAAATTAAGAATTTTACTAAAAAAAATAGTAAAATAAAATAGAATAGCAAGCAAAAATTTTTTAGTCAAACCCAATAAAGAAAAATTAAACTATAAAACAGAATTTGAGCCCTGAGTTAATAATATAAAATGTATAATTCATATTTGAATCATGGCTTACTTAAATAAAATGCTATGATTAAAATTGTTTATAATATTTTAATAGCGGGTCGAGATTAGTTTTTATAGAAAGTGAGTTACATTAATTAAAAGTTCGGCTGAATTTTTAAAGACATTCAATCTAATCTAAATCTTGTATTTGAAATTTCGAGCCCGATTTGAGTATTTCAAATGTTAATATTCGTGTAGTCCAATTTGAAGAGAATATAACGTAGCACCAGATGGAGAAAGACGTCTGATTGGCTGAATTTGTGACGTCATTCAGTACACAAGACAGAGTATTACATACACAAAGCTATATGTAAGATAAACCAAGATCCGCCTCAGTGGCGTAGTTGGCTAACGCGCTTGTCGTGTTTAGCTCGACTGCTGAGGACGGGGAGATCGAGGTTCGAATCTTGGTCGGGTGAACTGAGGATGACTTTTCCTAAATGGTGTTTCACTCTCCCTCCACGCTAATGCGGGTTCATTTCCTCTAAATCAACCTTCTCAATTCCTAATCCATTAGCGTAATTAGTAAAACGTATAACCCGAACGGGTAGCAAGACGCGTTGTTCGATAATAATAAGACAAAACTAAGTTGTTAAAAATCAAGTAACATTTTGGAAAATTAAAATACTAAATAAAACTTTAAAATCCACACTAATCTCCAATTAAAGTCATTACTCGACTTATTTTTTTGGAAAATATGTATGTGCAGCTAATTAAATATTAAAATATAACTGTTGTGTACTGAATGCCGTAAGCAATGATATAAATAAACTCCTCAAAGTGGCAATACGTTTCTAATCTATTTCCATTGGGCTTACACGCCTTGTACTTGTGAACTCTCTAAGGCCTCCTGAACGTTTCCCACGAACATGATACCACCCCAAATGAAGACTCACTCTTATAATTCATGGCTCTCTGCAAATACCTTGTGAACCTTTCGTTAAGTGGATTCTTGTACATCCTCCCTTAAAACCAACATTCCCGTGGCGGAGGTATGCTAAAACAACTAGGGTGTTGTAGTTTCGGAGTTTTGATACCTTGTTCCAACGGTAACAAATTACTGAGGGGGTAGAAAAAATTAATGAGCAAAGTTTAAATTAAAGGGCTTAGACTTTAAGTGTATATTATTTGTTTTAAGTAACTATATAAATGTTGAATAATAAAACTAACTAGATAAATTTATTAATTAACTTATTCAATACCAATTCTTGATTAAATTCATATTGAATTAATATTTTTTTTATTTGAGGTATTTAACGTGCACTGTTTTTGAACTGACTTACCATATCAGTACACGAGAATTTCTATGAGAGAGAGCGAAAGAGCTTACCTATTTTGCAGGGAAAGGTATTTTCACGTACTTTTCAGGGCTCTTTTAGATGCCACAATCGACATGGGAGCGACGGCTTTACTTTCCCTCCGAAGGAAGTTGAGTTACGGATTTTTATCGGTCAGGATAAATCTGTCAACCCTGGCTGGGTTTGAACCCATGAACATTGGGTCGTGAAAAGATCTCACTACCCCAAGACAAACTAAGTTGACATGGACTAAAAAATCAATAAATCAATAAGTAAACTTAAATCAGAAATTTTAAATTATTACATTTAAAATTTCAGTTTTCTATACATTCTTATAGGCCCCAGTATATCAAATGGAAACGCGGCTTGTCTCAAAAATTGAGACATAATTCAGTTAGCCTAAATTAATCTGATCTAAAATGATTGGTCATTTAGCCTAAAAATTAATTTCACCCAAAGACAGAGGGCCTAAATACATTTGGCCTCAAACAATTTCAGAATTAATAAAGTTGACTAGTGAGTCTCAAAAAAACTAGTTGAACTGAAATAATTTGGCCTCTAATCCTTTATCCAAAGATAACATAGCAGAAAGTCAATCAGACTAGAGTCAATTGGTCTAAAATAAATTTGATATAAAAATATTGACCTTTTTAAGTTTATCAAAAGTCAATTGGCCTCTAAGATCGTTTTGCTTAAAGATTAACTTCACAGAAGGTCAGTTAGCCTAAAGTATTTCAGTTCCATTTTGTCTATACTTCAGGCCAATCTGACGTGTACCCTCTCAAACGTTGACAAATTTCAAAACTATAATCACCCCCCACCCACCCCACCCCCAACATCTGTATTCCCTAAGCACACGCTCTCGTTAAAAAAAGGTACGTTTTTAAAATTATTAATTTACCTAAGCTCGCTTCAGTGGCGCGTGGTTTAAGGCTGTCCTCTCGCAATAGACTGGACTGCCGGTGGCGGGGGGATCAAGGTTCGAATTCCGGTTGGGTGTATTAAGGGTTACTTCCTCAAAATTATTTTCCACTTTCTCTCCAAGTAAATGTGGGTACATTTAATCTAAATTAAACCTTCCTCATCCCTAACCCCATTACCGCAATTATTAACTGTATATACTGATAGCCCGGATGGTTGTTAAGACCTGGTGATTTTAAAAATTTTATCTCTGTTTATATTCATATATTTTTATGTATATTTATGTGTATTTATGTACGGTAGGATTTTGGTGGAAATATCACTTTATAATATAGGTTACAAACTTTTTTTTGCAGTCAACTTTGATAACATTTTACTTTGTTTTTCATGATATTTAATAATTTTCAGTATTAATTATATAAATTTATAGCTACAAATAACAAGACTTGACGTTTTTAAAAATGTATTCATCACATCTTTCTTCCCAGTCGGGCTATATACTGACGTATTGTAATGTAATAATTATTTTGAGCGAATTTCCTAACTGTCAAAAAAATTCTATCAAACTAGGTATATATATATACATGTATATATACATTTTCAATCGACCCCCGAGTTCTGTGGCCTTCACATAATTATTGTTACATATGTTTTCATCCCAAGAGAGACTTCATTGATATTCAATATGGATAAACATACTCGCGTATGTTTCATCGGGAAAGCGACCTTAATGGAAACAGGCAAACAAGCCTGAGTAATTAAAAACAAACACGATGCGAATGGGACTAGCAAGGCTTTAGTTCAATGAGGGTGACAATTCACAGGGCAGTCATTAACACAAAACACTCGTAGAGTTTAAACGATGTAATCATCGAAAGTGTCGTTTTAAAAGTGGAGATAGGATTGAAACAAACTTAAAGACTAAATTGAAGAGATATTTTTATTGATTATTTGTAGTACGTTTAAGATCCGAAACTTGGTGACCTGGCGGTCTAGGGGTAAGGTGTCAGACTTCTATGATGGCGGCCGGGGTTCAATCCTTGGTCCCGGCACAGATTTATCTGATTACCAAACCCTTCCTTCACCTCTGACAAGACATCTTGTGAATGTGGGGAATGTCAGGCCTCCACCGTGGTTCGGATTCCACGTTAAACTGAAGGTCCTCCATTTCATCTCACAATCACCCTACCATTACACATTAGAGTAAGTGCGTATAACCCGAACGGGTAGCAAGACGCGGTGCTAATAATAATAATAATAATAATAGTAAGACGCAGTGCTAATAATAATAAGATCCGAAACCTTAGCTCAGTTGGTAGCGTGTCTGTCTACTGAGCTAAGGGTCTCGGGTTAATTTACTTGCATGGCCGAAAAATTTATCATTGGTGAAATGTGGGTTTACCCTTTCACAGTGATAAATTAACGGCCTGGGGACTGTATGTTGTTCCTGTCCTAATATTGAGTTATATTATAAGACATATGAAGCTACGACAGGCCTATTAAGCTGGTAGTGGAAAATAAATGGCTTGAATAAAAAACTGGCCCAGGCTGGAACCAGTCAGTAATGGATGTAAAAGTTGAGTACGTTTAAGGTGGTATGGAAAGGAAAGAAAGCTCAAGCCAGTAATTTTGCAGTTGTTATTTTAAAAACATATTTTTGAGATACAATAAATAATTTATTGCTTCAGTAGTCACGTTTAGTTTAGTAATCTCAACAGTTATTTAATATCGATCACTGATATCTGGAACTTTATTAAAGCTTGTTCTAAACACATCCAAATGAAGTCACGAGCATGAGGATCAGAGTTTCCTGTATTAGGTGAGGTAGCCATGTGTTTATTTATTCATTCAAGGAATTTGACGTTCACTTTCTAAGCTGACTGATTATATCAACATACGACTTTTAAACTAACTTAAACCCAGAATAGACACAACATCCAGTCCCCAGCCGTTAATTCATTACCGTGAAATGGGAAACCCATATTTCATCAGTGATACATTTTTTTGGCCATGCCACGAATCAAACCCGGGACGTTTAGTTCAGTAGTCAGATATGATACCAACTGAGCTAAAATTTTAGACAATAATCATGTAGTAATGGGCACTGTCGAATTATTTGAACTATCGAATTATGAAAACTCCTTTTTTTCAAACTATCGAACGATTAATCAATAGTTTTGATAGACAACAAGAGCAGTTTGTATTTTGTTTTAGAATGAAATGAACTATCTAAAGTAGGGGTTCCTAAATCTTTTAACTTCGGGGTACACAAAGTTGAAGACAATTTTTCGCGGAACACTTTTATAAAAAGCTGTAATATCATAAATGTTTGTATTAAAGTTAGATCAAAATTATTATTACTATTATTATTATTATTATTATTATTATTATTCCGAACCACGGTGGAGGTCTGGCATTCCTCACATTCACAAGAAGTCTTGTCAGAGGTGAAGGAAGGGTTTGGTAATCAGATTGAGCCCCGGCCGCCAGCATAGAAGTTTGACACCTTACCCCTAGACCGCCAGGTCACCTAGATCAAAATTAAAATGATTATTTTCTAGATGGAGTTGACAATAGGTTTATTCCTCTATTGGTGCTCTCATCTACTTTCAGAACAAATTTACTGTTTACTTTATTTTTTTCAATTCTATTTTGACTGATGTTCTCTAAACATTTCAGCAATACATTGACTTATCGTATTATTGGACAAGGTTCGGTGATCTGGCGGTCTAGGGGTAAGGTGTCAGACTTCTATGCTGGCGGCCTGGGGTTCAATCCTCGGTCCCGGCAAAGATTTATCTGATTACCAAACCCCTCCTTCACCTCTGACAAGACATCTTGTGAATGTTAGGAATCCCAGGCCTCCACCGTGGTTCGGATTCCACGTTAATCTGTAAGTCCTTCATTTCGTCTCACATTCAACCTACCATTACATATAAGCGTAAGTGCGTATAACCCGAACGGGTAGTAAGACGCGGTGCTAATAATTATAATAATATTTGACAAGGGCAATTTTTAAATTTGCTCTTTTTATTTTTCCACAAGCATGGTTTCAACAATTACCTGACAAGTTAGCCCAATCCAATTATATTTTCTCCAACAGCACGTGGTTTTGTGTTGTTGGTTTGTTTTGTTTTTGCGATCAATTCAGAAACTTTGATTGACGCCTCAAGAGCACTATCTAAAACTTTAAAACTCTTTTTAATTTAGTTTCTGCCTTGTTCTGTGATTTTAAAATACGTTCAAAATAATATTATGGTGGTTTTTGGGACTATCCTGGATATTTGTTGGTTATATGCCGCTTCATGTTGCTCTTAACTATTGTTTCATTGCTCTACTGCAGAGGACGGGGAGATCGAGGTTCGAATCTCGGTCGGGTGAACTGGGGGTGGTTTTTCCTAAATGGTTTTACACTCTCCCTCCACGCAAATGCGGGTTAACTTCCTCTAATTCAACCTTCCCAATTCCTAACCCATTAGAGTAATTAGTACTTAAAGCGTATAACCCGAACGCATAGTAAGACGCGGTGCTAAATATTATTATTATTGATGTTTGATTGCTCTGGCGTCCTCCGCAAAAGTTACATATAGAAACTGGTCGGTCACAATCTGCATTACAAGTGAAACCGAAAGCTAAATAGATATTGTTATATCGCTATATCACTTTAGGAGGCTTAGAACCGGGACTAGTTGTGGTTTTATCGCGAGATGATTTGGAAATTTTGGTGACGCACTAAATTACCTCGGCATGAGGGTTGGGAACGATTGATCTAAAGTATTTATTCGTTCTCAGCTGCTGATCGATAGTCAACCTTGCGTGCGTCATAATATATAATGCTCACAAAGCTAACTATTCAAAACAATAAGGTGTATTATTAATATCGTTACCGCTTGCTTGTGCCGTACTATGCAAACAGAACAGCTATAATGGGACACAAGGCTAATATTTAGAGATGCAGAAGAAGAATATAAAAATAAAAAAATGTGTGCGCAAATTAAGTATTTTTAAACTTATATCTTTGGTCTGTATGATATACGCAAATTTTAGACAAATTTAAGACATAGTTTTGATAATATCTTAGCAATTATTTGAAATACTAAATAATTTATCGTTGTAAAGTAGTAATATTGTTGTTGTAGTAGTTGTTGTAGTAATATTAAATATAAAACTCTTTTGTTTGAAATATATTTTTTAAACAAGATTTTCTGAGCTATAAGCCAATATGTACATGTTTGCTTTCTTGCTTCTTACAGATAGAGTAATTATAGAGATTGACAAAAAAATTCAGACTCGAGATTTTGATGAATCTCGACGTTTTATGACCTCCCAAATCCTAAAAAGTTGTTTTTGAATTTCCATCTGTCTGTTTTTACCTCCAATTAGAGCTTAAACTATTTTACCGATCGAGCTAAAACTTGTTAACTAGGGTTTTCATAGGGTTACCCGAGAAGTTTTTATAGTTTGATAACTAACCCTAAAAGTAGGTTACTGAAGGGGAAAAAGAGAAAAAGTCGATTCTCTCAAAATCAGCTTCAAAGATATTAAATAAACTTAATTTCAAAACATTTATAAATACTCCCAACCAAATTGATACTCTCAATAATTCAGCAAAATGACTTTAAGGGCTACAGTGTGATGAGTAAATTTTCATTTTTTATCATATCTCTGAAACTATTTGAGATATAAAATTACTTATCATTATAAATATGTATATCGACTTATAATACAAATATTTTATTAGAAGCATGTTTTTATAAAACCAATAACTTTAAATCTATACGTATGTATATATATTAATTTTTTTTAATTTCTAACACTAAATGTTAAGTAATGCGACCGTAATAAATATCTAACCTGAAATGTTGATGGATGTCAACGTCTTATGATCCACCAAACCCTAAAAAGTGATATTTACAATGCCGTTTGTCTGTGTGTCTTTTTAACCCCAAAATTAAGAGTAGTTTGATAAAAAATGAAAAGAGAAAAAATCAGCTCTAACGCTTTTTATTAAATTTCATTACAAAACATTTATAAATACTCCCCAACAAAATGGTTACGCTTAATATTTCAGCAAAATTAATTAAGGGCTCCAGTCTGATGCTTAGATTATTTTTTTTATCATATCTCAAAAACTATTTGAGATATGAAATAACTTATCATTGTGAATATGTAGAGATATTTATAATACAAATATTTTATTCGAAACAAATTTTTATAAAACCAATAACTTTCAAGCTATATTCAAATATGTATATTTTAGCTTTTCAAACATTAAATGTAATGTATTGTGACCGTAAAAAAATCTAACCTGAAATGTTGATGGATGTCAACGTCTTATGATCCACCAAACCCTAAAAAGTGGTATTTACAATGCCGAATATCTGTGTGTCCTTTTAACCCCAAAATAAGGAGTAGTTTAGTAAAAATTTAAAAGAGAAAAATCGATATTATTATAATCGGCTTTAACGATTTTGATTAAAATTCATGTTTAGACGTTGATTAAGATTATAAATAAACTGACTATCCTATGAAAATGACTTTTAGGGTACTTTACAGAAGCGAAATTCTCCATATATTTGCAACTATTTGAGATACTAAGTAACTTATAATTGCAAAACTGTAGTACTATTAAAAATTAACAACTTTTATATGAAATATATTTTTATAAAACCAGCAATTTCTGAGCTAGTGGCAAATAATTATAAATACAATTTTGTAACATTTTGTTGTAAAGAGATACTTCAGTTTTAACGCAATAATTCTTTAATGATATAGAGTAAGCAAATAAGTACGTCTTTTAAGAAGTTATGTTGTTTTACAATTAACCTCTTAGGGGAGATCTTTATACAGTACAGGGGCGAATCCAGGATTTTCATGAGGGGGGGAGGGACCCTGGTGCTCCCATCGGGATTGGGTCGGGGAGGGGGTTGGGAGGTACTTCATGAAATGGTGACATAAAAATACTTCAAAATTTGAAAGTAAATCTTTAAGTAATTTTTCAATGTAATGCTAAACTCAAGAATAGTCCTCTAATGAAGGCTCTAACTCAAAATTTGCAATTAGTATTGAAATTTCTTACATGCAAATAAAATAAAATCAAAACAAATTGTGATTATTAAGAGTGAAATAAGTTTAAACATTTTAACAATTATTACATAAATAGTTTTTTTTATCTATTCAATTAATTGGACAAAATAGATGGAATTATTCAGATTTCGAACAATCGAACTTTAACCTCACTCTATAGTATATCTATAGTTACATCTCATTATAAATCGAAATTTTAGCACTAAGCCATACTAACACGTTATGTGGTTGTATTATTCAAAGATTTGTTTAAATCACTTTATTTAAAAATAAATTATTTTAAAGATATTTATTTATGATTAATCATTGAAATAGCTATAATAAAAATGATAAACTAAATTTAAATCTAAGAAGGTTTGTGTAACAAGGTGAGAGGCGCACAACTTAAATTTGGGTAGTTTCATTAATGCCTATTTTTACCACTTTAATAATTAATGTGATTGTCTTAAGTCTTAATATTACCAATAACAAATTAAAAAATGAAATCTGGTTAGTGAGATACAGCGCACTCCCCACGCCCCCGTCCTGGATCCACCCCTGGCACATCAATGATCTAGCTCTCTCATTTTAGACTCAATAGTCAATAATTACATATTTTATTGGTCAGAATGTATATAAAAGGGAATTTTGTATCAATGTGGTAACCATAACATGTGCATCCCTTAAAAATATTCCGAATATTTTAGTCGGAAGTCAAGATTTTAATACGAGCCTTGGGGACCCCTCATCAATATTTTTATTGGTCCAAATATACAAGTGAAGACGTTAAGTTTTAAAAATAGAATTATAAAATTTAAAACTGTAAATTAAAAAATGTTTTACGCCTGTATAACGCAATTTGTTCTCGGGTTCGCTAGTGTATATTATATCACGAATTTTGGGTAAATATCTTTATTTTTAAAAAATAGATCGAGAAATTTCGTAAGAAGTTCGGTACCATTTATTTTATTCAAGCCTTTGAAAATCAAATTGATTCTTATGCTCTTTGGTGGACAGTGATGTTACTCTTTCTTCAATGTTTCTTTAACGGTGTTTAGTCTCTTTGAGGAATTGGTTCTGCAACAGTGTATATTATGTTTTCGCAAACTTTACGAAATTATAGTAGATGTCTCTATTTTAATATTAATGAGGGAGTAAGTTTGTGTGGTACACCATACTATTTTTTTTTGCGCCATACCACCTAAGTAAGAGTTGCTTTGTTACCATTTTTACAAAAACAAAATATTGTATTCACCTATATATATATTATGAAATTCATCTTTTTGTCTAACTAAATCCAATCATTTTATTTACCACTAATCAGGGTATATTTTAATAAAATAACCAAGTAGTTTGAAGAGTACTCACATGTGACCCCTCGCTCTAAGTCCTCGTAGTACCCGCAATAGGCGAGTTGCTGCAGCACCGTCGAAGGCAGGCGTGCCAACTGTTCCACCCTTCGCAGTCTGTGCGTTATCACGTCCACGTCGCGGTATCTCGATCGCACGGCCTGGAAACAAAAAAAAAAAACCATCGTTATCACGGGTGACATCACTTTTCCACCAATATTCATATCCCTTTAACCATTTACTTTAAACGTTCAGATTAATGGTCCTTGCCAACAAGCGATGTTTTTGTACATAGTTCAGTATTGTAATCCCTACAAAACAACTATTATCGTGGGCACGACCAACTATCATAGAAATTAATGGTAAAACAAGTAACTATGATGAAAACTAGCACGATGTTGAGCTACAAACGTGTTCACAGAAGGCATACAGGTTGTCTTCCATTAGCAATTTCGACAGTGATTTAACTTTTTCCAAACAAAATAAAAACGGAGTATTTTTGATGTGAAAAAAGTTTGATAGAAGTGTCTTTAATTAAATGTATTTAATATATATTATTATTATATTTTTGATGTGAAAAAATTTTGATAGAAGTGTCTTTAATTAAATGTATTTAATATATATATATTAAATACATTTAATTAAAGACACTTCTATCAAAATTTTTTCACATCAAAAANTATATATATATATATATATATATATATATATATATACACACTAGTTTATTTCAAAATATACGTTTAAATTTAATGTATGCATACACAAACAATTTTCTTAATATTATATTTTTGTTTATAGCATTAACTATTACCAAAACAATGACCGTCGTAATTTTAGTTGGATTTAATAATATGGGTATTTAGTGATAGTTTCCATAGTTATTTAAATATAAGGATCTCTAGTGGACTAAGTAAGAAAACATCTCCCGTGCGTATGTGAAATAGTGAAACCTTGTTACAACACGTAAATAAAAGGATGGTTTAGCTTACCGCTTCTGCCCCAGTTGACTCGTCACGACCAGTCTCCACGTCAGAACAAAATCGTAGCATGACTAATTTCAGACTGACCTGAGGGATCGTAGTTCGCTGCTCACTTCTAACTGTGCCTCGCCCAATAAAATAATATACAGTCGATATGCGCAGGTTGGGTGCGCGCTGACAGCTGTTATTGGAAGATAAGATTGCTTCCTGCGCTTTGAGAACACATGACCCCAAGCGTGTGTACATAATGACAGAACTTTGTAGAGCCAGGACACATTGCACTACGATCACTAGGTGAGGCACTTTGGTCTTGGATAGATTTAGCTTTGTTTATTTATAAATTCAGTTTGGAATTAATCATTCAAAATTACCGTTTGAGATCTTATATTATAGATCGAATCTTTATTTATTTGTACCGGGTCTCCTGAATTTCCCTTAAAGACTGTGGTTAAACGTAATACTGTTGCACGGTTGGACCCAAAATATTTGTCTGATAGGGAAACTCTTTTATCCGCTTCATGGATGGGTTTACGTTTTAGAGCTCCGCCATTTTTGGTTCTGTGTTGCATTGAGATGTATTATATTGTAATTTTCAAAGATTTTATGTTTTAAGATTATGCCACGTGATATTAATGGGAAGTTTATTTGTTATTTTTAAACATCGGAGATTTATTCTTTGTTGGTTAAATCAGGGGCTGCCAGTCGGCGTGCTTACACTTTTAACTCCAGTTGAAATGTTTAAAGTTAGTTTTCCTAACTATGTCGAATATTTCTATTTTTATTGTATATTTCTATTACGCCCATTTATGGCTGTTAGGATATTATTTTATCTAAAACATTTTGTTTATTACCCTGATAAATTGAGAGTCACCGATGGTGACTAGCTAATATCCTTTTGATATTGTTTGTTTGACCATTTTAAACTCGGGGATGCGTACCACATTTATGTTGTGTTATTATTACTCTTCGGCCATTGTGTATGGATAGAGCGCCTAAAGCTGGGCATGCCTCACTCTTCCATAGAGCCTTTTTGTCATTTTGTTGAATAAAAATAAAACTCTCTTGTAACCAACCTGTCCGTTATTTATGGGTATAAGAATACATAAATAGGGGGGTTACAATAGGATAATCCTCAATTTGTGACTTTATTTGTTAACTCGTCAACGCTTCGGTGGCTGCGTGGTCTAAGGTGACATCCTCTCAGTAGAGTAGACTATCAATGATGGGGAAATCAGGGTTAGAATTACTGTTGGATATACATAGGGTGGTTTTACCTAAATTGTTTTGCACGCTTCCGCCACGCAAATGCAGATACACATAGTCTATAAATGAGACTTTATCATATCTAACACATTAGCGTTATTTGTACGTAGGTGGATAGCATGAACGGGTAATAAGACACGGTGTTGAAAATAAAAGAGACACTAAGTTTAAGATTGGCATATTAGAGTCGGATTGTCTTAGTAAGATTCAAACCTGACTTTGTATTTATTACATTTCCCAGTATCTTTAATAATGGCTATATCCATCGGGCATGGCGTTGGTGTGATGAAGTTTGCTAAAAGTAAAGGTAATCACATTATTTTAATTAGTGTTTATGATAAATTAAATTGGGAAAACAACCCCTGGTGATCCAAGCAGACACACCAAACTTGACCTCCCTAATACAAGAAATACAATCCAGTGATCCTAGTGGTTGAGACCACGTGAACGCCGATAGAAAATAACACATATTATATTATAATGTTATCAATGTTGACCGTTGCTAAATATGTTTTAATTTTCTAAGCTGTTCTTTCAACAAAAAATCAGGATATAGATGAGCTTCACATTTAGATCACGTGCCCACTGGTGTGGGAGCGGTTCAAAATAAATATATAGTAGAGCGTCGATAATTCGGAATAATCGGGGATCGACCCAGTCTGGATTATCGATTTATTAGGATTTTCAAACTGAACAGGAACTGACTGCTAGAAACAGTGGGTTTGTTGACGACCATTGTGACTCCTCCCTTCCCGCTTTCGATCCAGGATAGACTATCCCCCTATATATGAGAGTGACGCATAGACGCTAGACTTCGTTTCCCGCTATATTGAAATCTCGAATATTGATATCACTCTAGTATGATGTTGGTAGGAAGAACAGTAGATGTCAGTTACTAAAGTTACTAAAACCATTTTAATATTCCATACATCAAGTCATGTTATATGAAATTGTCACGTTTGATAGATATTATCAATATCTATAAAATAACACAAATAATATAGTAAAATGTTATCAGGGTTGGTCACAAAGAAATGTGTTTGTACTTTATCTAGTGTTCTTCCAGCCGAGATCAGGATATATATCCGGCCCCGTGGATTAGTGGTCAGTACATCTGGCTACTAACCTAAGTTTCCCGGGTTCAATTCCAGGCTTGTACCATTGTACATAGTTATCTTAAGAGGAATTGTTCCTACAGTCACCAGGTTTTGATAAACTAGGTTTAGGTTATGTTTAAAACTCCCACTGGTCCATATTTAATATCATCTCATTTAGGGCACGTGTATATAACGTCCATAGGCGTACCCTGGGCCACGTTATTTGCCAATATTCTACATACAGGTGACCGGACATGAATGTCTTATCCCTCTTAGTAATTTCATACGCTAAAAAAAATCGTGTGATTTATAAATAAATATTTTCTTGGCGATCCGAATTTTTGACGTCCGATTTATCGACGCTCTACTGAACAAGATGCATGCAAGGGATCTATGTGACCTAAGGAGAAATTTATAAGGGATCGTGATAGGTTGAAATTTCTCTCTTAAACTCCTTGCTTTCTATTCAGCCTCGCTCTTGAGAACTACCGTGATAAGGAAGTCGCATTGATAGAACATTCGTGGTGAAGACCTTCCTACCCCACTCTGCACTCCCTCCCAAACATACCCACACACACGATGACACAGTACGAGAGAGAGGAAGAGAGGGAGAGAGAAAGGGTTAGTCAGGTATTGAAAACGTTATCACCAGACGACTGAATGTCGCAGCCTAGCCTCACGTTCCTTTGTTCGGAAGGGACATAGCACCTGGAGCTGAATATATAGACCACTCCACAGCACACCACCTCTTGACGGCACACCCACACTGACTGGCCTAGGCCTACACACTCAAACACGTCCCTTTATCCCTTAACTTGACGAGGTGACACAGACCTCTCGTTATTTTGTGGTTGTACACCTTACTATAGAACCTTTTTGACGACCAAAGGAAGTCCATGTGTTCCTTTTACACAAATTGAATAGTTTGTTGATTCTTATAATCTGTTTGTTGGGTGTCTTTATCATATTCAAAGTAATGACGGTGTTTTTAGTTAATCAGTAATTTCAAATTCTATATATTAACGTTAAGAAAATTTAGAAATGGGTGTTAAAATGTTATTTTCAAAATAAATTCAAAACAATTCCGAAACTAAATAAAAATATATAACTAGTTGACAACATGATTTTTTTTTTACAATCAGCTCACTTATCATCCAAAGATAGCAAAATATTTAAAAATATATATATTAGAAATCAATTTTGATAACAAAAAAAATCAATTCTGGTATCATAAAGAAAATTTTTCCGCACCAAATTAAAGTAACTAAATTACAATCCAACAAAAATACTAAGCATAAAATTTTATACAAAGATACTCCACCCGTGTTTAGTTAAATATAATATGTTTTTAAAGTCGTCTTGAGAGCTCTTAATAAAATAAAACAACTTTTGATACTTGGATACTTAAACCGAAATAAACTTTGCATTAGTAAATTTGTGCATAGAAAAAATAGGATTTGTTATTCTTAAGAACTAATCTACAAAGAGGTTATATATTTTAATGCATAATAATAAGAACCCTTTTTCAAATAATTGTTTATGTCTAATATTTAAAGAAGGGATAATTTATGAAGTAATAAATAATATATTAGGGCCTACTAAACCATATTCGTAAATTTTAAAAATGACAAGTAGACACAAGAATCGAAACCATAAGAAGTAAAATCTAGCTTTCTCAATGTCCGATACCTTAGCTCAGGTGGTAGCACGTCATGCTACGAATATAAAGGTCCTGAGTTCAATTTCAGACATGGTCAAAATATTTAAAATTGATTAAATGTAAAATTCCCTTTTCACAGTGATAAATTATTTACCTGGCCCTCGATGTTGCTTCTTTTCTATATATATATATATATATGTTAGTTTGTAAGATTTTCTAATATAGAAGTCGGTTCACAAAGGGCAAGTTAGATACCTCAAAGTAAAACGCAAGATTTTTCCATTGTTAATACAGTTATTTTAATGATATGTTATATTTCATAGGAAAACAAGACTATCGTCTTATTAATCACAATAAATACTCCTCAAATATAAATTTTAGATAAAATTGACCACACCATTTTTTTTTATATTCAAAAATCATTTGTATGTAAATTATTCTTAAATTATTTATGGTTTTAAAAATATAAAAACAAATTCTTGTTTATCAAGAAATCTAATTCCAAGGTACCCATTTTGAACTGCGTCTTAAAATGATATTTATAAATAATTTCAAATTTTCTAAAATCTGTCAAAATTTAACGAAATAAATTTATTTTTGAAAAAATAAATATCTAATAGTATGTATCATGTAAAATACTATTTATATTGATAAACATTTACCAGATGCAAATTTTGAACCAAATGACTAAAGCCGTTTCTAAGAGATTATAAATATTAAATAAACGCTCATTCGCTAAACGAAAGTTTTCCCAAAAACCTAGTATTTGTAATGCCAAACAATCCCCAGATATAGTTTTAAATAAAATTGTTGAAGCTATTTTCCAAATATTTATAATTTTCTGAAATCACTCATTTGTAAACGATAAATTCTTACTCGCGAACCAAGTACACAATGTTTATTTGGGAGATCAAACACTTATTATATATCAATTTCAAACAAAATCATTAGAGTCATATTGTATAATTTAAATTTCAAAAACATCACTCAACAGTAAGCTACTATTAAATTAATGGCTATGGTAAATTTAGAATATATTTACTGAGATATATAAGCTACATCTAAATATCAATTTTGTACAAAATCCATCAAACAGTTTCATATCCGTGGCCAGGCACAGGTATGGACAGAATTGTAAAATCCACTTTTACTTTCTCGCTATCTCACAGGTAGAGAAATTATTGAGATCATCAAAAAAATTGAACTCAAGATTTTGATTAATCTCGACGTTTCGTGACCTCTTGAATTCGAAAAATGGTTTTTGAATTTCGGTTTGTCTGTATTTGCCTCCGACTAGAGCCTAAACTATTTTACCGATTGGGCTGAAACTTGCTAGCTAGTGTTTTCATAGGGTTGCTCCGAGGTATTTTTGGAATTGGATATCTAACCCTAAAATTAAGAATAGTTTATTGAAAGGCAAAAGGATAGAAAATCAATTTACTCAAAATCGGGTCTAACGATTTTGATAAAATATCATTTCAAAACATTAATAAACATTCCAAACAAAATGGTTACTCTCAATATTTCGGCAACATGACTTTAAGGGTTTCGTTCTGATGCTTGAAATCTCATTTTTTAAATCATATTTACGAAACAATTTGAGATATTAAATTACTTATTGTTGCAAGTATGTGGGGCTAATATAGAGTGATAAAGTCTGTACGGAGTTCCGTATCATTTATTTTGACTTCGGGACACATAAAACGTAAAGATTCAACATAAATTTGAGATATAATGTTTTCACGGCTACAGTACTTTCTCTTTAGATGAGAAAGTGGAAAACTATTTTACGCGCTCGCATGTGAGTTGATGGGTACATATATTACGTTTGAAGCCACCCTTACATGGTGACTTTGAGGCATAAGAAGGAAGGAGAAAAATTCATATCCGTTGTATGAATAAATAAAAAAAAGCCTTCCGTCGTACCAAACGGATATTATGACCTCCAGTTCATTCCTTTCGCTTAGACATCAACTACAAGAGTGGTGCTTTTTTTTTTTTTTTTTTTTTT